>CM042404.1:28393130-28848130 GCA_023634145.1 Thymallus thymallus
TCCAATACAAGCCAGCCGAGCTGGAAAATAAATCTATTTACATTATTTATAGACTCAGTGTTATTTGTTCTCACGAATTCTGTTCTGATACAATATACAACAAATTGTCGCACTGTGTAGTGATCCACAACGAGTAATCCATGTGTTATTTCTCAGTCTATTTGGTTGATTTCATTCCTCTTCAACTCAACAGCATTTAGCATTACTGTTTGAACAGTGAGCATACTGTCAGGCTCTGGCCATAGAGAAGCCTTTTGCTTCTCTATGTAGCCATGGTCAGAGTCTGACAGGTCCCTATTTTCCGTTTGTATGTGGTGGTTTGTGGTGGATCCCTAATTAGAGGCAGCTGCAGTGCATTGTCTCTAATTAGGGATCCTACATATGTTTGTATGTTCCACACCTGGGTGTGGGTCATTATATCTCCAGTCACGTCAAAGTAAGTGTGTTTTCAGTTTTGTGTGCATCGTGTTTATTTGTATAGTTCGTCAGTTTTGTGACTAGTCATATTAAACGATGTTGAATTTCAACTGTGCTGCGCCTTGGTCTCTGTCAATACCAACTCGTGACACATTCAAAATAATTGCAACTTTTATTATGTTTATTTTTCTCAGGGAAACAATGGCCAAAGAAAACAGTCAATGAGATTCTATGTTACATTGTAACTGAATAATATTTGACAGTTAAAACAAACCATGGGTATTTCAAAAAATACCCCTCTTGACTTAAGGTTGAGAGAAGATGCCATAAATTGACCCAAACTCCACTCACTGCTCCCCTCCAGTGACCTCAGAGTTTTACCTTATGGCGCCTCTCAGCATGAAGCTTCTCTGAAACTTCACAAGCCACATCTGGCACTAAAGGAGAAAATAAAAACTGCAACCTCATGCTTTCTCTCTGTGGCTAGAATTCTCCTGTGGCTGCATTGACGTTTACAGTATGACCTAACCAGGCCAGTGCTGTGAGACAAGAAGGGAGGGGTATGCAGATTAATGATGCTTTTTTGCAGGCATGTTTTCCTTCCTATGCCTATAGGGAGAGTAATGCATACGTCCTGTCTTGACTATCACTAAGGTGATGACATAAATTGATTACCTAACGTTTAACTATTACGTTATTGAATTAATCATGCAACAATTAACTGATTAGTAATATGGGGCACCACAGAAAAGTTTATTTAGTGAGTTTGGCGTTTTCCGAATTAACTCTTAAAGATCTCTTACATTTCAGTCATCAATCAGTCATTAATTAATTGTTACCTTCTATTAGTTTCATCTGAACGTCATAAAATCTTTGGATATCTGCACGAACCCTAGTCTCCATGATGAATCAGCGATACACAAATTGGCTTAATTATTTATTTACTAACAAACTAAATAATCACACAGAATTACATACACACAAACAGGAAAGATTACACATTGATTACTAATCTTGCCATGAAATGTCCCTAGTGGATTAACCCGATATGACCCATGGTTACACACAGAAAGGGGGTGGGGAAAGAAAGAGCGGGAGGAGGAGAGACAAAGGAATTCAACTCGTACATACAGTTGAATAATACGCTCATCGTAAATATGGATATTTAGCACCCTAACAACCGTTCATTATGATTTAGAAATGCAACAGGGGCTGTGATCCTCACCCAACAGGGCAAGTAGTAAGTCATGTCTTGTCTAATATGCAAAATCAGTTCAGGAGTCTTTGTTTTAGCTGGAGCACATGACAAATTGACTTTCTACTGGGGCTAAAATGTGAATTGTTTACATAGGTGCAGAAATGTTTGTGTTGTTTCTTCTATAACCCCTTTATATTCTCTGCACATTATTGACCGTTAACCTTCATTCACATTCCTGCTTTTTTAGTAAGTAAATTATGCATTACACAATGAGAGTCCAATCTAATGAAATGTTATGTTATGACCATGCCCTGATTAGTAAAGTTGTCTGAAATTGTATGTGCAATCTTAAGACAGATTTGTTTCCCCCTGAGGCATTAGGCTTACAGAGAAACCCGGGTCTTATTCATTAGGCACTACATGGGAGTAAACACTTTGAAACTGAAGAGGTACTACCTCAACACCAATAAGAATGTTCATGTTCATTTTCCATTTAAAACATCTTGTTCTAATGAACATGACCCATTATCTTATGATTATCAACAAGTAGTAAGTTGATGACACTAGCAATACTTGAAAATAGGCCAAAGTGGGGGAAAATGTGGTATGACTATATTGGTCTACCTTGTATAAATTAAGCCATGATATTGAATAACCGGTTCATGTCCAACATCTTAATTGCACCATGTGTCTTCTCCATTTTCCTCACTGATATGTCTATGTGCGTGTGGGTGTTCGAGGTCATAATAATTAAATTATTTTACACATTACATCCTGGGGTCAGTAGATTGGGCACCGCTTTTCCGTGTTATTGTAATGCTTTACCAGGGTCATCCCACTGTCCCAGGGGATGCAGGGAATGGTGGAACTAAATTATTCCCCCAAGGACATTATCCATGCTATAGTCAAATGTCACTTCAACTTCAGCACTCGATTAGAGCAGCTCATTTTATGGGATTTTAAATTACTTTTACAACAGGTTACCAATTAAATTAAAAAACGTTATTTTGATAAATTTATTCATAGGCTACTATCCCTTACAAAAATAGTACCATGGTAATACAATGAAAAAAAAATACCATGGTACTATCATGTTTTTTTGGTCACAACCATGTCTGGAAAATACCATTGGTGCTGATGCAGTTACCATGGTATTTTCCTGCCATGGTAGTGAAATTTACTACGGTAAAAATACCATGGTTTTGTACTAGCAGCATCTAGTGAAACATGAAAGCCTGATAGCTGTTTAGACTGTATCATGATGGTCTGTGTCTAGGGTTAAGGCTGTCATGAAATTTTGTCAGCCATTGATTGTCAAGCAAATAACTGCCGGTCCCACGGTAATTGACCGTTAATTAACATGAACACATATAGCATCTCCTGGCTTACAAACACAGCCTAAAGCCACTGATGCAGACCTTTCTAACATTTAGAAAAGTCTAATAGATCCATGTAATATCGCCTACAACATCACAATAAATCCATTATTTATTTTAGACAGGTCTAAAGAAACATTATATGAAGAAAATGTAGTCTATTTCAGAACAACTAAATAGCATACTCTCAGTTGTCCTTATGTTAAGCACCGATCTGGCTATGCCATATGGCTGTGGACTACACCAGTTCACTAGATCTGCTTAGAATTATTTTATATTGTTTCGTAGATTGAACAGCTGAATAAAATATGAATTATATTTTCTCCAAACAATTTGAGGGAGTGCAACTATTCTGTGTTGAGCGGTTAACAATGAAATATGCTTAAGTTAGAGTTATTTATGCAACTTTAGTTGTGATACAAACATTGGGCTATACAGTGCCTTGCAAAAGTATTCGTCCCCCTTGGCGTTGTTCCTATTTTGTTGCATTACAACCTGTAATTTAAATTGATTTTTATTTGTATTTCATGTAATGGACCTACACAAAATAATCCAAATTGGTGAAGTGAAATGTAAAAAATTACTTTAAAAAGCCTCTAAATAAGATCTGGTGCAACCAATTACCTTCAGAAGTCACATAATTAGATAAATAAATAGTCACCTGATCTGTCACAAAATCTCAGGATACTGTATATATACACCTGTTCTGAAAGGCCCCAGAGTCTGCAACATCACTAAGCAAGGGGCACCGCCAAGCACCATGAAGACCAAGGAGCTCTCCAAACAGGTCAGGGACAAAGTTGTGGTGAAGTACAGATCAGGGTTAGGTAATAAAAGAATATCTTAAACTTTGAACATCCCACGGAGCACCATTAAATCCATTATTAAAAAATGGAAAGAATATGGCACCACAACAAACCTGCCAAGAGAGGGCCGCCCACCAAAACTCACGGACCAGGCAAGGAGGGCATTAATCAGAGAGGCAACAAAGAGACCAAAGATAACCCTGAAGGAGCTGAAAAGATTGGAGTATCTGTCCATAGGACCACTTTAAGCCGTACACTCCACAGAGCTGGGCTTTACGGAAGAGTGGCCAGAAAAAAAGCCATTGCTTAAAGAAAAAAATAAGCAAACACGTTTGGTGTTCACCAAAAGGCATGTGGGAGACTCCCCAAACATATGGAAGAAGGTACTCTTGTCAGATGAGACTAAAATGTTGCTTTTTGGCCATCAAGGAAAACACTGTGTCTGGCGCAAACCCAACACCTCTCATCACCCCGAGAACACCATCCCGACAGTAAAGCATGGTGGTGGCAGCATCATGCTGTACGGATGTTTTTCATCTGCAGGGACTGGGAAACTTGTCAGAATTGGAGGAATGATGGATGGCGCTAAATACATGGAAATCCTTGAGGGAAACCTGCTTCAGTCTTTCAGAGATTTGAGACTGGGACAGAGGTTCACCTTCCAGCAGGACAATGACCCTAAGCATACTGCTAAAGCAACACTCAAGTGGTTTAATGGGAAACATTTAAATGTCTTGGAATGGCCTAGTCAAAGCTCAGACCTCAATCCAACTGATAATCTGTGGTATGATTTAAAGATTGTTGTACACCAGTGGAACCCATCCAACTTGAAGGAGCTGGAGCAGTTTTGCCTTGAAGAATGGGCAAAAATCACAGTGGCTAGATGTGACAAATTTATAGAGACATACCTGTCACGATCGTGTGAAGAGACAGACCAGGGCGCAGCGTAGCGATAGTTTGACATTGTATTTATTAACAAATAAACGTATCCTATGTCCGAACTATACAAAACAAAAATGTAAGCACAAACGTTAACATCAACACACTTACTCAGATGGTGACTTCGAAACAAAAACAATGATCCACACACAGGTGGATTTGGAGGACAGCTAAATACTCTCCCCAATCAGAGACAACACTAGACAGCTGTCTCTGATTGGGGATCATTAATCCTCCCTCACTGAAGTGAGGACTGGGTTGTGGCTCAATCCACTCCCCCTGATGGGAGTAGCGGCTTCACTAAATGTTCACTAAACCAGGAGGGGAAATGGCGGGGTACTGAGGTGGTTGCTGGTGGGGGCGCCGGTTCCGGCCTCGGGCGTGACGCAGGCAGTGACAGCTGCTCTCCTCCTACCTCCCTGTTGCA
This sequence comes from Thymallus thymallus, assembly GCA_023634145.1. Classification (NCBI taxonomy): domain Eukaryota; kingdom Metazoa; phylum Chordata; class Actinopteri; order Salmoniformes; family Salmonidae; genus Thymallus; species Thymallus thymallus. The sequence goes on from CM042404.1 coordinate 28,398,294, forward strand.
CACCCGGTCCGGTCCGGACCCTGGCGCAATGGTTCCCCCCTCAGTACTCCCGCGATTCACCAAGTCCTGTCTGGACCCTGGTGTGGGAGCCCTCGACCCTGGAGAGGGGCTGATGTCCTTCCCCGGCTCGGACCCCAGTGGAGCGGACTGCTCCGGCACTGGAGCGAAGCAGACGACCGGCCCCGGACTGGGCACCGGTGGAGCGGACTGCTCCGGCACTGGAGCGAAGCAGACGACCGGCCCCGGACTGGGCACCGGTGGAGCGGACTGCTCCGGCACTGGAGCGAAGCAGACGACCGGCCCCGGACTGGGCACCGGTGGAGCGGACTGCTCCGGCACTGGAGCGAAGCAGACGACCGGCCCCAGACTGGGCACCAGTGGAGCGGACTGCTCCGGCACTGGAGCGAAGCAGACTGCTGGACCCGGAATGGGCACCGGTGGAGCGGACTGCTCTGGCACTGGGGCGGAGCAGACGGCTGGACCCGTATTGGGCTCCGGCGGAGGTTCAGGGCGGCTGACCTTCGCTGGAGGTTCAGGGCGGCTGACCTTCGCTGGAGGTTCAGGGCGGCTGACCTTCGCTGGAGGTTCAGGGCGGCTGACCTTCGCTGGAGGTTCAGGGCGGCTGACCTTCGCTGGAGGTTCAGTGCGGCTGACCTTCGCTGGAGGTTCCGGGCTGCGGACCTTCGCTGGAGGCTCAGGGTTGCTGACCTTCGCTGGAGGCTCAGGGTTGCTGACCTTCGCTGGAGGTTCCGGGCTGCGGACCTTCGCTGGAGGTTCTGGGTTGCGGACCTTCACTGGAGGTTCTGGGTTGCGGACCCTCACTTGAGGTCGAGTGCAGGGAGCCGGTACTGGGCTGCTGACCTTCACTGGAGGTTCTGGGTTGCAGACCTTCACTGGAGGCTCAGGGTTGCTGACCTTCACTGGAGGCTCAGGGTTGCTTACCTTCACTGGAGGTCGAGTGCGGGGAGCCGGTACTGGGCTGCTGACCTTCACTGGAGGTTCTGGGTTGCAGACCTTCACTGGAGGTCGAGTGTGGGGAGCCGGTACTGGGTGTACCGGACTGGAGAGGCGCCCTGGAGGCCTGGTGCGTGAATCCTGCAGAGATGGCACCGGACTGGTGACACGCACTTCAGGGCGAGTGCTGGGAGCTGGTACAGGACATACCGGACTGGAGATGTGCATTGGAGACTCGGCTTGGAAGGTTGGCCCCGAACGACCCGGATTGGGAATGCCCCTCTTGGGCCTCTTTCCCCTCAGCTCCGTATTCTCGCTCTCGCACTCCTTCCTATTCTGCCTACTCAGCTCCATGATCCTACTGAATACTCCAGCCCTGTATCGCGCCTCCTCATCCAACTCCTTCCAGTCCTGTTCCTCTTCCTCCTCATCATCATGCCACCTGGAGAGTGGTACTGGCGCCTCCTCCTCTCGGCCAGACCACCCCCATAGCCCCCCCCCAAAATTCCCTTGTGGTTGTCGGCGGGCGTTTCCCCGTATCGCGCGTTGCGCATAACGTGGCGGCACCTCCTCTCTCTCTCTCTCTCTCCAGTTATGCTGCTTGGTCTGGTAGTGGTGGATCATTCTGCTTTTCAAAAGGAAGCGCAACCCAGGCTCTCCACCACTTCGTCTGTTCCTCCTTCGGGTATTCATAAAACCCCTCGGGTTTCTCTCGATCATGGATCGTTGGCAGACGAAGTGGTGGGCGATCCTCTTCCTCCAGCTTCTCCGTGCCTTGGCTGCGCACCGATGGTGTGGTGCGCGAAGTCGGCACGGACCGTACCTGACTCTGGGCCGACGCTGGAGGTTCCGGGTTGGGAACTGGCGTTGGAGGGCTGCAACTGCCCCGATCTTTCTCTCTCCATCGCCAATCCCCTTCCTGTGAGGACTCCATCGGGAGCCCCGCACGAGTGAGGGAACAAAGGCACATAGTCGTCGTCTTCCTCCGACTCCTCTCCGTACCTCTGCTCCCATGGCTGTAGGGGCTCCTCCTGGATCCCCCACGAGTGCAGTGGCCGGGGCTCTTCACCATCGATCCCCGACCACCCCCATAGCCCCCCCCCAAAAACAGTTTGGGGGTTCTTCTGCGCTCCAGGCTGTTTCCTTGCCCGTGTCTTGTTTTTTCCACTGCCTCTCTTGGTCTCGTTGTGGTGGATCATTCTTTCACGATCGTGTGAAGAGACAGACCAGGGCGCAGCGTAGCGATAGTTCGACATTGTATTTATTAACAAATAAACGTATCCTATGTCCGAACTATACAAAACAAAAATGTAAGCACAAACGTTAACATCAACACACTTACTCAGAAGGTGACTTCGAAACAAAAACAATGATCCACACACAGGTGGATTTGGAGGACAGCTAAATACTCTCCCCAATCAGAGACAACACTAGACAGCTGTCTCTGATTGGGGATCATTAATCCTCCCTCACTGAAGTGAGGACTGGGTTGTGGCTCAATCCACTCCCCCTGATGGGAGTAGCGGCTTCACCACTACCCAGCCCTCACAATACCCCAAGAGACTTGCAGCTGTAATTGCTGCAAAAGGTGGCTCTACAAAGTATTGACTTTGGGGGGGTGAATAGTTTTGCACGCTCAAGTTTTTCTTTTGTTTCACCCCAAAAAATATTTTGCATCTTCAAAGTGGTAGGCATGTGTTGTAAATCAAATGATACAAACCCTCCAAAAATGTTAATTCCCGGTTGTAAGGCAACAAAATAGGAAAAATGCCAAGGGGGATGAATACTTTCGCAATCCACTGTATAACGGAGGGAGTTACTCTATAATATTAAATGGGAACAATTCCTCTATTTATTAAGTCGTGTCAGTCAATAGAGTCTTAGTTTCTCGGCATGCTCTGCCATGGGTACAGCATGGTGAAGGGAAGTCAAAACCGCTACCTTTCCAATTAACTTTACCATTGTGTAATAGACTCTTCCTAATGAATATTCACTGGGACTGGCAATCCATTCCCTGGCCCTTTGACAATGTGGCAGAAAGAGAGAAAGATGGGTTTTCAACAAAGGTCATCGTCTGTTTGCGTCTAGACACATTTTTCGTTGAAGGTTCTTTTATTTTCACGGAAGATTCACCTGTGTATAGTGCCACATTAATTTGTCACGTCGAGCACAAAAATATAACCGTTGACATTGCAGTCTTTTAGTGGTTATGGAGATACAACTGATTCATTATGAACAAATGGGTATGTTATACCACAATACAAAAGGTTTATGGATGCATTGATGGAATTAGAATATACAAATGTGAAATTAGAAAATTGACTTGTTTTTCAGTTTCTACCAGTTACCAGGCAACCATCTTGCCTCAAGGCCTAGCTCGGAGCTTTAAATGTAACACTAACAATATGTGCTTCTTCTCTCTAAGAGACAATCTATAAACATGTTTGAATTAAAAAAACAAAAACATTTAATAATTCAGTTCCTGCTATTTAATGGAAAACAACATGTAACCAGTATAAATCTCCATAGCCAATTGAATCATGTTCTGTATTCACGTTAAGCCAACAACTAAGATAATAGTTAACTCTTTAGAAACAGTTGTATTCACTTACTATATTAAATTCCAAGAACCTTCCATTTGTATATATTTTATATGACTTGATTCAATAAAGTAAATGTCTGTGGACTTACTGTAAGTAATTTTATATTGGTATGCACTGTTTAATTTTAGGAGTAAAGGTTAATTCAATAAAGGGATTTAACTTCTTTATGGTTGAATGTATACTAGTCTTATACATACTAGTGTTATATTGCTTTAAGCTTTCACCTTCATTCATCAGAATCTGATTTCCATGTTTGTCGATATTACTTTTCAATATTAGAATCTACCAACTTTTTATTTCTACATCCCATATACTTCAGGATATCACCCATTCTGCATTATATTCATTTGGCTCTAATGGAGAATTCCGTTTAGAAAGTTTGGCATTGAACTTTGATATGCATCCACCACCTACAACAGCAGCAGCCCATGCTTTGTTTCCCTCAAGGTCACTGTGTGTGCCTCTCATCACTGCAACGTCACATCCATCTCTGTAACTACATCCAGCCAAAATCCACTCGCAACATCTACTCCATTACAATATTATGTGGAGAAAGCCTATGTTATTTTCGCCTTGTGACAAAAAAACTGAGAACTGCGTAGCCATCGCGTTTGGGCTGCATAGCTCATCTCATCTCGGCTTATCGGTCATTGATGAAAAGCAGGCAACCGCATTGATGAAATTAAGGTCAGAAAATCATGGTGACATAATACACAGCATTAGTGCTACCAGTGATTCCATAATTGAGGGTATACATAGTGTGAGATTCTTTCATTCGTCTACTTTGCTTGTCCGCACTCCAACTATTAAGGGTGTGTTTCTAGGGGCTTTATTCGCAGAAGTTCAGCATTTACAGCGTGATTGAAATTTTAATGGCAATGTTCCCGGCGTTAGCGAAGACTATATTTATGGTAGATGTTGTGTACAATCCAAAATTAGATTTACATTTGAATTGCGCAATCTTTAAAGCTTCAGCGATACAGATTGAATAAAGCCCAAGGTATAATTTTTTCACTAGTGAGAAATGAATGAAGATGATGTCATTGGATGATCATACAAATATCTCTCCTTGGTTAAACATACATGAGGACAGAAACATCCTTGTGTGTTCACCTTGTTATTTACCTCCAATATAATGAAATATAGCCCCATTGAGTCATTGGCTTGGCACCAGGGGTAGCTTGTATTGATTTTCTTTCACTCTTATTTGTTGTCATACCTCAAACAAGACAGGTACACATATATGTACAAACACAGAGGACACAACTCTCCAACCTAAACCTTCTTTAGTAATTAAAGATCTGTTTGTACTGTAATTAAATTGTGGGCATGGCATATATATACCTAAGGCGCTATAATAATTGAATGTCAGTCAATGAATGTAGTCATTATAGTGTTGTTTTCATGGCATAATTTAAGGGTAAACCTCTCATTGAAATACTGCCAGTGGCAGCAAAGTGCTATTTATATTATATTTTAAATATCTCTATTGGTCATGTCCTACCTATATCTGTTTGGTGCAAAGACAATTTAGCTAAAGTGTGGACTTGACAGACTCATCACCAAGTTTGAAAATGTTTCAGTGTCTTTTCAGAGGGTGAGGAGTAGCAGACATAATTACTTGACCTTTCCAATAGTTGTGCAAGATTCCTAAAGTATTCCCATAAGGTCATTGTTAAGATAGGTTTCTCTTCTCTGGGGACTGAACTTTATTGGACTGCCTCCGCGAAAATTTCACTTGCCAACATACTTCTGAGATAGAAGTTGTCAGAGGAAATGCTGTGAAGTGAGTCTACCAAACTTAAGATTTAGTTAGAATTTCAACTGTCAATAAATTAATAAATACAGTGGCTTGCGAAAGTATTCATCCCCCTTGGCATTTTTCCTATTGTGTTGCCTTACTACCTGGAATTAAAATAGATTTTTTGGGGGGTTTGTATCATTTGATTTACACAACATGCCTACCATTTTGAAAATGCACAAATGTTTTTATTGTGAAAGAAACAAGAAATAAGCCAAAAAAAAAGGAAAAAGGAAACTTGAGCGTGCATAACTATTCAACCCCCCCCCCCCCCCCCCCTTTCAGAATAGGTGCATATACAGCGGGTGAAATAAGTATTGAACACGTCACCATTTTTCTCAGTAAATATATTTCCAAAGGTGCTATTGACCAGATGTTGGTAACAACCCAAGTAATCCATACATACAAAGAAACCAAAACAAATAAGTTCAGAAATTAAGTTGTGTAATAATGTGAAATGACACAGGGAAAAAGTATTGAACACATGAAGAAAGGGAGGTGCAAAAAGGCATGGGAAGCCAAGACAACAGCTGAAAACTATCAGTAATTAAAAAGCAATCCAGCCCCCTGTCAGTGCAAATTAATATCAGCTGGTTCAGTCCCAACTGATGGCCTACAAAAAGGTCTCATTGCCAAGGTGTCACACAAGACACATCTCATGATGGGTAAAAGCAAAGAGCTGTCTCAAGACCTTCGCAACCTAATTGTTGCAAAACATAATGATGGCATTGGTTATAGGCGCATTTCTAAGCTTCTGAATGTTCCAGTGAGCACTGTTGGGGCCATAATACGGAAGTGGAAAGACAATAATTTCACCATAAATTTGCCTCGACCAGGTGCTCCTCGCAAGATTTCTGAGGAGTGAAAAGAATAATCAGAAGAGTTGTCCAAGAGCCAAGGACCACTTGTGGAGAGCTTCAAAAAGACCTGCAATTAGCAGGTACTGTTGTCTCAAAGAAAACAGTAAGTAATGCACTCCACCACCATGGCCTGTATGCACGCTCACCACGCAAGACTCCATTGCTGGAAAAAAAAGCATGTTGAAGCTCGTTTAATGTTTGCTGCACAACATTTGGAAAAGCCAGTGAAATACTGGGAGAATATAGTGTGGTCAGATGAGAGCAAAATGTAACTGTTTGGATGTCATAATACACACCATGTTTGGAGGAGAAATGGCACTGCACATCACCCTAAAAACACCATACCAACAGAGAAGTTTGGAGGTGGGAACATCATGGTGTGGGGCTGCTTTTCAGCAAATGGTACTGGCAAACTTCACATAATTGAAGGAAGGATGAATGGGCAAATTTACCGAGACATTCTTGACAAAAATCTGCTGCCATCTACCAGGATGATGAAGATGAAACGAGGGTGGACATTTCAGCAAGACAATGATCCCAAACACACAGCCAAGGAAACTCTAAATTACACAACTTAATTTCTGAACTTATTTGTTTTGGTTTCTTTGTATGTATGGATTACCTGGGTTGTTACCAACATCTGGTGAAAAAAATCATGTCAATAGCACCTTTGAAAATATATTTACTGAGAGAAATGGTGACGTGTTCAATACTTATTTCACCCGCTGTATATACACTGAGATCATGTGACAGATGATGTGACTATTTATTTTTTTAACTAATTATGTGACTTCTGAAGGTAATTGGTTGCACCAGATCTTATTTAGGGGCTTCATAGCAAAGGGGGTGAATACATAAGCACGCACCACTTTTCCATTTTAATTTGTTTGAATATTTTGAAATTTAAAATTTCACTTCACCAATTTTGACTATTTTGTGTATGTCCAATCCATGTCCAATCCAAATTGTCACGTTCGGGTGTGTAGAGAGACCAAGGCGCAGCGTAGCGATAGTTCGACATCGTTTATTGAAATGAATAAACTATACTTGATGGGAACTATACAAAATAACAAATGCAATAGATAACAGAAACACACATACTCACGACACGGGACAATGAACCACGCCGTAGCAGTGGAACACACACATATAAGTAGGATCCCTAATTAGAGGTAATGCAATGCAGCTGCCTCTAATTATGGATCCCACACACAACACCACACAGACGTAGAAATACTAGATCTGCCAGACTCTGACCATAGAATGACACAAATAGAAATCAATTTAAATTACAGGTTGTAGTGCAACAAAATAGTAAATAACTACACTGGGAGAAGAAAACAAAACTTATTGTCAGTACTGCTGCAGTAAGTCAGTGGAGGACAGTGGTACAGAACTGTTTACTTTGGCCTTACTGTCAATTCTGCCCTTTTGGTGTTTTGTGGCGTACTGGCAATATTGAGCAGAATCTGTGGTGACAGAACTGGTCACAAACAGGACAAAGATTAAGCTCCACGATCTGAAAGGAACAAACAACACTGGGACACCCAGTTCAGTAAAACTTTAGAAAATCAACCACGATAAGGTTGTGTGGTGTAGTCTTTATGTCCGGTTTGGCACTGAAGTCATCATCATCTTGTTTTGTACACAATGAAAATCAAACTACAACTACAGTAGGTTTTAATTGGACTATCAGGTCAAATGAGGAGCATGGGGAACACAAAATAAATGCTGTATATAAAATATAAAATATATTGAATAATTATGGAAAATCGAATACATCTCCTTCTCACATTTACACATTTTCTTTAGTCCACCTTTTTCAGAGATCGTTACTTTTGCGTTACTCAATTTCCAATAACACACCTCTCAACATGAAAATGTTTGAAGATAAAAACCTCATACCCAGGACAGTGTGCAGAATGTGCACGGGGAGAGTGCAACCTCTTTCCTCTGTGTTTGGAGAAATGGTTCAATAGTCAGTTCAATACTGTTTGGATTAGAGTGGATGTCAGCCATGGGTATTCTCAAAAACCGGTCACGCTTTGCTGAATCACTGGATTGGACAAACCTTACTGGAAGCATGCATCTCTGATACTGAATCCAGGGTACATCTCACGTTCCTGAATTCATTATGAGGAGAGTGGAAGAAAGACATTGTAGTTCTCAGAAATACAACTTGCTTTACTGTTGTGATGTGGAATTCTTTAAAATGCATTGCACAATACTGTATTTGCCATTCAATTACATTGAAATTTTAGTCATTTATCAGATGCTCTTATCCAGAGCAACTTACAGTTGGTGCATTCATCTTAAGCTAGGTGGGACAACCGCATATCACAGTCAGAGTTAGTACATTTTCCCTCAATATAGTATGGATTTTATGGTGTTATAATGTTTGCTTATAAAAGCTTAAATATACCCTTGCTAGTTATTACAAGGTATATACATCTCTACAATGTTTTGTATATTTTATGAGTTTTTGTAGATCTGTGTACAGATTGTAGCTTCACTTCACTACTTACGTCTTTGAAGTATGAACCCAAATGACCTTTGCTTTATTTAGTATGCAGTTGAATAATCCAGTGGAGTTGGAATAAGAGACAAACCCAATGTCCTCACATTGAATTTTGAAATTAAATTCTCAAACAACCACCTTATAGGTGACCTATAACTAAAGCTAAATATTAAATCAATTGAACATTGAAAGGAGCATTTCAGAGAACCGGAAGGCAAACATTGCCTTCCTAAACAAAGCAGGGCATCATGGGACAGAGCGAGAGAGAGAGAATATTAATGGACATGGGAGCAGGCAGCACTTTACGGATTTTTAAATCCCTCAGCCTAATGGACTGTATTGACCACATTAATAAAACAGGATATGTGTTTATAATGTCCCTCTTTTCAGTGCATTAGGCCTGACAGGCCAAACCCACTGGGCACACCATGTAATTTAAATGTGGGACATTTTTGGCGTGATCAATGAGATTTCAACCTTTATTCACCCGCTCAAAAAGACAGCCAGAAGTTTGTTCAATTCCCAATGAGTTATCACTATGCTTTCAACTATTTAAAAGCACAACAAAGTTTTAAATTGGGAATACAATGTCAGATATTTTATATTCATACAACAACTTAATATAGTATGTTATCACTGTGCTTCATCTAATATCGCAACCAAATGGCCTGGGCCTGGTTTCCCAAAAGCATCTTAAGGCTACGTTCATTGTTAGAACCTTCATAGGTGCATCGTTTTAAATCCAAGCTGTTTCCCAAAACCATTGTAACTAAATTTGCTCTTGAAAATGCTCGTTATTTTAACAACTGCCTCAGACCACTCATAGAACAGTGAAGTACGTTGTTAAATGCTTTTTTCCCTTTCCACGTCACTTTATACACAGAAGATCTCTGCTTAACACAAAATCAAGATGTTTATATGTCTTTTTGTGACCGCCGGTAACTTCCGAAGGAATGTGACAAGTGACCACAATTACAAAGTTGCCCATTTCATTGCATAAGAAGAGAAGGATATAAAGACACTTCAAATATTAGATGGTGCCGGCGGCATCGTGACTAGTTCTTAGGAAACTTTGCAGTATTTTGTTTTTTTATGTACTATATTTTACATAATCTCAGGAAATGTTTTGTGTTATTACACACAGTCTGGAAGTACTATTGTATATCAGAGCGGTGGTAACTCACCAGAACTACCAGCATTACAACCAGGAATACGACTTCCCTGGAGCAGATCCTTTGTTCGCTCTCCCCAGAGCAATTTAACTTATTCCAGAGGCTGACCCAAAACATCGCTGGCGGAGGAGAGGCACTCGAGGCGGCCTGCTGGTTTGACTTAAGAGGCGCGCACACCACGCACCGCTTCCGATTATATTACTCAAATAATGTTCAGTCTTTGGATAACAAAGTTGATGAACTGAGGGCAAGGATTCATTTCCAGGGAGAGATCAGGGCCTGCAACATTCTTTGTTTCACTGAAACATGGCTTTCTCGGGATACTCTGTCAAAGTCTGTGCAGCCAGCAGGATTCTCAGTCCATCGCGCTGACAGGAATAAATATCTCTCCGGGAAGCAGAAGGGCGGAGGTGTGTGTTTGATGATTAACGACTCATGGTGTAATTGTAGTAACATACAGGAACTCAAGTCCTTTTGTTCACCCCAACTAGAATACCTAACAATCAAATGCCGACCGTATTATCTCCCAAGGGAATTCTCCTCCGTCATTGCCATGGCCGTTTATATCCCCCCTCAAGCCGATACCACAACGGCCCTCAAAGAACTTCACTGGACTTTATGCAAACTGGAAAACACATATCCTGAGGGTGCATTTATTGTAGCTGGGGATTTTAACAAAGCAAATTTGAGGACTAGGCTGCCGAAGTTCTATCAACGTATCGACTGTAGCACTCGCACGGCTAAAACTCTCGACCATTGCTATTCAAACTTCCGGAATGGTTACAAAGCCCTACCCCGCCCCCTTTCGGCAAATCCGAAAGGGGATTCCATCTTGCTCCATCTTGCTCCTCCCTTCCTATAGGCAGAAACTAAAACAGGAATGTACTGTAATAAGGACTATTCAATGCTGGTCTGACCAATCGAAATCCACGCTCCAGGACTGTTTTGATCACGTGGACTGGGATATATTCCGAGTAGCTTCTTGCTTTGTTGCCCGCTTTGAGGATAAAACAGTGCCACCGATGTGGCCCACTATCAAGAACTTTGGGCTCCCCTTCTCTGTGGCCGACATGAGTAAAACATTTAAATGTGTTAAATGTCTCCTAGAGATTAGTGTACTTTGGTGCGAAAAGTGCAAATCAATCCCAGAACAACAGCAAAGGACCTTGTGAAGATGCTGGAGGAAACAGGTATCTATATCCACAGTAAAACGAGCAAGGAAGAAGCCACTGCTCCAAAACACCATAAAAAAGCCAGACTACGGTTTGCATCTGGACATGGGACAAATATCATACTTTTTGGAGAAATGTCCTCTAGTCTGATGAAACAGAAATAGAACTGTTTGGCCATAATGACCATCATTATGTTTGGAGGAAAAAGGGGGAGGCTTGCAAGCCGAAGCACATCATCCCAACCGTGAAGCACGGGGGTGGCAGCATCATGTTGTGGGGGTGCTTTGTGCAGGTGGGACTGGTGCACTTCACAAAATAGATGGCATCATGAGGAAGGAAAATTGTGTGGATATATTGAAGCAACATCTCAAGACATCAGTCAGGAAGTTAAAGCTTGGTCTCAAATGGGTCTTCCAAATGGACAAGCATACTTACAAAGTTGTGGCAAAATGGCTTAAGGACAACAAAGTCAAGGTATTGGAGTGGCCATCACAAAGCCCTGACCTCAATCCTATAGAAAATGTGTGGGCAGAACTGAAAAAGCTTGTGCGAGCAAGGAGGCCTACCAACCTGACTCAGTTACTCCAATTCTGTCAGGAGGAATGGGCCAAAATTCACCCAACTTATTGTGGGAAGCTTGTGGAAGGCTATCCGAAACATCTGACCCAAGTTAAACAATTTAAAGGCAATTCTACCAAATACTAATTGAGTGTATGTAATCTTCTGACCCACTGGGAATGTGCTGAAAGAAATAAAAGCTGAAATAAATAAATACATCTTTCTCTCTACTATTATTCTGACATTTTACATTCTTAAAATAAAGTGGTGATCCTAACTGACCTAGGACAGGGAATTCTTACTAAGTATTGGGTAGATGTTGTGTAGTTGTTAGATATTACTTGTTAGGTATTACTAGAAGCACAAGCATTTCGCTACACCCCCGCATTAACATCTGCTAAACATGTGTATGTGACAAATACTATTTTATTTTATTTGATGGAAACCGAGATGACTTTATAAAATTTTTAATATAGTTTAGACTACATAAACCTATATATTTGAATGATATTTAAATCAATTTCATGTTAACTAAATAGATTTTTATTTATCTATTTGTACGATACTGTCTGTAATTTTTGCCTCAATATATTTAATGATGTGTAATGAAAGGCCAAATCTGGATTTTGTGCATTGTTATAGGGTTACCATTTAGAATAAGCCTCCTCAATATTTATAGTCACAGGTAATATCTTTCTAGGAGCTGATCTGTCAACATTACTGTGGAATAATTCTAATGTTAAGGTACAATTGGAAATGGAGAACGCTGATCCGAGAGCAGTGCTTCCTTTCTTTCGATCCTATCAGTATCAACACAGTCTCAATGACGCACTTAGCGAACTTTCTCTCTGCGTGGTGTTTTGGAAAACGTCTTCGGCTGTAAGATGCATCGTTAAATCACTCGTAAGCCTAAATTCCATCTCTATTGGGAAACCGGGCCCTGGATTGTAGTTGAGATTATATTAAAAGTACATAGCGTAAGTGATCAATGCTATTCGAGGGTCTCTCTGTTCTCAACATTAACATCAGCAAACTGCTCGACCCACACAATGCCATACACAACACCATACATGTGGTCTGCGATTGTTAGGCTGGTTGGAGGTACTGCCAAATTCTCTAAAATTAAGCTTTTTGTGCATGTGGTACATTTCTGGGATGTTTTTTTTTTAGCTCATTAAACATGGGACCAACACTTTACATGTTATGTTTATATTTTTGTTCAGTGCATAATATTACTTTTATAGTTAAAATGTGGCCATGAATGAGTTACAAATTTTAAGGTTGCATAAAAACTATTATGTTAGGTGGCCTTAGCTTTAGGCTATTTACTGTATTACAAATTCATATCGAATTATGTTAGGTTGACAATGCAACCAAATATCAATGCAACCAAATATCAACATTTAAAGGAGTTGTATCTAATGCTTGGATAGTTTAATCTGAGCCACTGGCTTAGTTCCATTCTGTAACTTTTATTTTTTTTAGGTTGGAGACGTGAATCCAACATATAAGTATGTGACTCGTTTCAGGAAACTAGGCGTATGTCGCACGTCACTACTTCACAGGAAAGGCATTTGAATGTAAACATTCTTTTTTTTTTTATCAAAATGCTGCTTTGTTTAATTACAAGCCTAGTTGGTTTAGCCAATGAAAAAGACAGGAAACTTCCCGCTAGCCATGATTGGCTGAGATAATAGATGGGCTGGGCATGCCGAGAGATGAGTTCGGACTGGTCTGCCATGTAGCATGCTTTTGTCAAAAACACGAGCTGCTCAGTATGTGTAGGTAATCCTTTCTAACACAGATTTTTTGAAAGATATCAGAAGAACTGCAAAAGTTTTGCTAATGCTCTCCACTTTCTGGAGGACAATCATGCAATGCTGACATTGTAGACTTTTCTGAAATCAGTGGAATGCCCAGTGGAAGCAGAGTATGATAGAATTTAAAATACTAAATTAAAACAGATGGGATTATTGGTGTTAAAATACACAAATTATGCTATTTTGGACCAGCAAGCTGCGGATGCCATGCAGCCTGTCGTTTTTGTGTTTATACTATTTCATAACAACAACAACAAGTTTGATGTTGGACGACAATAGAATGTTCATGATGTCACGGCGACAACTGTCTACAGAGATGTTGATAGATGTAGTATAAACCAGCCTTTAAGTCTTGAAATCTTTGGTTGCTTATTACACTACCGAACTCAATCTGTTCATCACATGGCCTCACTTGTGAATCCTTAAAGAGAGGCTTAAGAGGGTGTGAACAATGCTGAATGGTTGTAGACAAAGAAGATTTCTCCAGTAGGTGTACCAAAACATTCAAGGGCCATTTTATCAAACGTGGGGTTACACATTTATCAACTTTCAAATCAGAATTACTTTCCCATAGTTCCCCAGCTGTAGTGTATGATATAGCATTTTCTAGCTCTGAGTCTCTACTTTTATTCAATGTAAAAAACACAATTTCAAATTTTGCTACATAAGACCAAATCAAGCCGGTCGATCACATATCATCATTTGAAGGAGATGTATATTTTGTGCCAATGACTTAGTCTGACTTTAATTCCAGTTTTCTCCAAGTTAATATTTAATATGTTGGATTCATATCTCCATCTCAACCAAATCAAAGTTTAAATGTACTTTAAATAACATTTTATTTGATTTAGTCCTATAATCTGTGATTTTAGTCCGATTTTTGATTGAAATGGGGACGTGAATCCAACATTTTCATTATTACATAAGGAAGCAATATTAAGGATGTCAAGGGTCTTCTCCCCTGCGTTAGAGTACTGCATAATAAGCTTTAGACCATACTATTAAGTTTTCATGTATATTTTTTTTAGCTGTCTATTTACCACCACAAACCGATGCTGGCACTAAGAGCACCCTCAACAAGCACTATCGGCTCAAAAGCAAACAACAAAATGCTCATCTAGAGGCGGCGCTCCTAGTGGCCGGTGATTTTAATGCAGGGAAACTGAAATCTGTCTAACCTAATTTCTACCAGCATGTCACCTGTACAACTAGAGGAGAAACAATTCTAGATCACCTTTACTCCACACACATTAATGGATACAAAGCTATCCCTTGCCCTCCATTTGGCAAATCTGACCATAACTGATTCCTGCTTACAAGCAAAATCTCAAACAGGAAGTACCAGTGGGGAGCTCAATACGGAAGTGGTCCAATGAAGTGGATGCTAAGGTACAGGACTGTTTCGCTAGCACAGACTGGAATATGTTCCGGGATTCGTCCTATGGAATCCTGTTGGTTCCAGACTTGCATCAGTACCGCTTTCCATGCGGTAGCAGAGAGAACAGTCTATGACTATGGCTTTGATTTGATTCGAAGAGTTTAACACATCAGTAACCAGTACATCGACGACGTCGTCCCCACAGTGACCGTGTTTACATATCCCAACCAGAAGACATGGATTACAGGCAACATCCGCACTGAGCTAAAGGCTAGAGCTGCTGCTTTTAAGGAGCGGAACACTAATCCGGATGCTTATAAGAAGCCATGCTACAATCTCCGGCGAGTCAACTAACAGGCAAAGCGTCAATCCAGGACTAAGATTGAATTCTACTATGCCGGCTCTGACGCTCGTCGGATGTTGCAGTGTCAGAGGAATGCCCTACATATTGTCAAAGACTCCAACCACCCGTCATAGACTGTACCGATGCACCAAGTCTGGAACCAACAGGACCCTGACCATAATACTGCTAAATAGTTAGTTATTTAAATAGTTAACTAAATAGCTAATCGGACTATCTGCATTGACCCTTTTTTCACAAACTTTTTTCCCTGATCACATATGCTGCTGCTACTGTTTTTTATCTATCCTGTTGTCTTGTCACTGTATCTGTAGTTATATGTGCATATGTACCTCAATTACCTCGTACTTGGTTAAAACCCAGGGTGGGAGACCAAATGGAATGGAAATGGAAATATTAATTCTCCAGTAGGAGGTGCTGCCCAGCCTACAGTTTTTCTTCTTCTTATAGTGGAGATAACGTTGAAGATCTGACTTTTTTTCAAAGGTACAAATTCAAAATATTTTATCAAAGGTTTGTCTATATTGAAAATTGTTTTCCAAGGTGACATCATTCTGTGGTTGAAATTGCAACCTCAAAACAACAGTTTACGTTGATGACTTTTTGCAAATCCAATTTCTTTTCAAAAAGATTCCACGTCACAATACGTTGACAAATTATGTTGAAACAACATTGATTCAACCAGTTTGTGCCCATTGGGAAGGGACATTTGTTTGTCTGAATGTCAGACGCACGGAGGGATTTAGACCTAATTTTGAATAATCATATCCTTGAGCATTGGATAGCCACTGAGCATTGGATAGCTACTGTGTTAACCCTGTCAGTAAATTGCTGAGGATTGAGGGGAAAAGTGTAACGAAGCATCTGGATGACATCAAAGAGTTGTGTGAAGTTTTCACTGATGGAATCTGATCCAGAGTTGTTTCATTGCAATCCACACAACTATTCTTCATCAGTGTAACCAATAGGCCTAGACAGTTCAAGATAAATAACAGGTAAACATAATCCAAAACTGTTCACATCTGTTCTCATATATGTCACATGCAACATTTTGAAGGTATTGAATGGATGTGTAAAAAGCAACAGCAAAACGCAAAGCTGGTGGATTCTCATCATGTAGGACAACACTTCATAGTTTCATCCGTGCGCTTGTGAATATTAACTGTGATTGGAAGCTCCTCTGTAACAGCTAGCTGTGCTTCAGTTTCTATGGCACTGGCTGTCTCTCATTATCATGTCTTATTATGTTTTTTGCTAGCAGGTCAATGTCAATCCACTCATAAATACGGATGTGACTTATCATTTCTGAGAAGGAGACATCCCTCTTCTTGAAAACCACTTCAATCTTGAGACCCAATTCCAAGATGAAGCAAGTTGCATCAGTATGACATTAATTTATCTTTAGGAGTAGAGAATGATAATTTGTCCTTCAATTTTATCACCAAGTTGATTTTTGAAAATGTTTCCATTAATGCAATGGGTTAATGGAACGAACCACCCCAACATTGACTAGAAAGTCCAAATGTGAGATTATGGTGAAAATAAAATAGTACCTTATAATTGAAAACTGTTTTTACAAAAGATTCACCAGAAAATATAAAAAATATAATAATTACCAATGAAGCCAATTAAATTAAATAAACTTCAACATTTGAAAAAAAAAACACCATTTGAAACATCCAAAAATGCTTTGTCATTTCGATTAGCCTACTCAAATTAAATATTTGGCCATGTGTATGAGTGTGTCTTTTTTCTCGCGTCGACACCTCACCAGATTTGGCAGCATTTACAGGTACTCTCCTTGGTGACCTTTGATGTTTCTGAGACAAGGATCCAAGGGAGACGGATACAAACAAGAGCGCACGCATAGCGGTGGCGTTGTCGCTACACTCCGCAACACCGACTGGCTTTGACATTGTGTCAACCAAATAGCATGTTAGCAGTCATTAGCATGCCATATGCACTTTAATTGGCTCGGCATAATCTGGTCTCTTAAGGCTAAAACGAGGTACAGGATAGCGCGCCAATATCGCACACCTTTACTGCACAAACCAATCAACAATGGGTTCTTTCTGAGTGTTGCATTCCAGGCCTTATCACCCTTGAGCGAGCATCACAGACTAAAGATTTATGGGTTTGCTAATTAAATTTTGTAAACCTGCCAGAGCCTCCAGCAGGATTTTGTATAACTGGAGCTGAATTCATTATTGTCTAGAGGTGGCGTTTGGGGTCTATAAAACATCAACCCCTAATTAAAAAGAATAATGCAGACAGCATTATATCTAAGGCTATCAGCATCCTGCTTACCTGTCAAGAAAAGAGAAGCCCATGTCAAATGCTATTCAGCCTTATGACTAAGACATGTACATTATAATTATGTTGGGCAGAATATCAGCCTAAATTAATTACACACAAAATAAATGATGAAATACATTTACAATTTAAAATAGCTTTAATTCAGAGGGTAGTTTGATTAACATAATCCCATGCTGTATGTTAGAAAAAATTGCTTTGCTGCAGTAGTAGAGTCAGTGGGTTTACATAGCCGCTGTGCAGGTCAGTCATAAGCTATTGAAGATGTACTTGCTCTCAAAATAACTGTACCCCTAACACAATGATGTACAGTGCCTTCAGAATGTATCCACATTCACATTGACTTTTTCCACATTTTGCTGTGTTACAGCCGGAATTATATTTTGTGTCACTGGCCTACACACAGTACCCCATAATGTCAAATTGGAATTATGTTTTAAGAAATGCATACAAATTACATAAAAATGAAAAGCTGAAATATCTTGAGTCAATAAGTATTCAACCCGTATTGTATGGCATGCCTAAATAAGTTCAGGAGTAAAAATGTGCATGGACTCACACTGTATGCAATAATAGCTTTTTGAATGACTTCATCTCTGTACCACACACATACATTTACCTGTAAGGTCCCTCAGTCGAGCCGTGCATTTCAAACACAGATTCAACCACAAAGAGCAGGGAGGTTTTATAATGCCTCGCAAAGAAGGGCACATATTGTAAAACATTTAAAAAGCAGACATTGAATATCCCTTTGGTTATTACACTTTGGATGGTGTGTAAAAGATACAGTCCGGAGTTGTCGGGGAGGACGGAAACCGCTCAGGAATTTAACCATGAGGCCAATGGTTACTTTAAACAGGTACAGAGTTTAATGGCTGTGATAGGAGAAAACTGAAGATGGATCAACAACATTGTAGTTAATCAACAATACTGAACTAAATGACAGCCTGAAAAGAAGGAAGCCTGAACAGAGTTAAAATATTCCAAAACATGCTTCCTGTTTGCAATAAGCACTAAAGTAAAACTACAAAGAATGCGGCAAAGAAAATAACATTTTGTCCAGAATACAAAGCGTTATATTTGGGGCAAATACAACACAACTCATAGCTGAGTATCACTCTTCATCATGTTATGGGTATGCTTGTCATCGACAACGACTAGGGAGATTTTTAGGATAAAAAGAAACAGAATAGAGCTAAGCTCAGGCAAAGTCCTAGAGGAAAACAGACACTGGGAGACAAATTCACCTTTCAGCAGGACAATAACCTGAAACACAAGGCCAAATATACACTGGAATTGCTTACCAAGATTACATTGAATGTTCCTGAGTGGCCTAGTCAAAGTTGACTTTGACAAGCAGCTTGAAAATCAATGGCAAGACTTGAAAATGATCAACAACCAACTTGACTGAGCTGGAAGAATTGTACAATCCAGGTGTGCAAAGCTTTTAGAGACTTATACAGAAACACTCACAGCTTTAGGGGGCTCCCGAGTGGCGTAGTGGTCTAAGGCACTCCATCTCAGGGCTGGAGGCGTCACTACAGACCCTGGTTTGATTCCAGGCTTTATAGCAATCTGGCCGTGATTGGGAATCCCATAGGGTAGCGCACAATTGGCCCAGCGTCGTCTGAGTTTGGCCGGTGTAGGCCGTCATTGTAAATAAGAATTTGTTCTTAACTGACTTGCCTTGTTAAATAAAGGTTAAATAATATAAATGAAAAAGAATTCTAACACGTATTGACTCAGGGGTGTGAATACTTACTGAATACTTACTGAATACTTACTGAATACTTACTGTATGTAAATTAAATATCTCTGTTTTTCTATTGCTAACATTTCTAAAAACATGTTTTCACTTTGTCATTATGGGGTATTGTGTGTAAAAGGGTGAGAAAAATCCATTTTCAATTCAGGCTATAATACAACAAAATGTTTTTTTTTTTTTTTTTTTTCACTTTTATTTAACCAGGTAGGCCAGTTGAAAACTAGTTCTCATTTACAACTGTGACCTGGCCAAGACAAAGCAAAGCAGTGCGATAAAAACAACAACAACACAGAGTTACACATGGGATAAACAAACGTACAGTCAATAACACAATAGAAAATCTATATACAGTGTGTGCAAATGTAGTAAGATTAGGGAGGTAGGACAATAAATAGGCCATAGTGGCGAAATAATTACAATTTAGCATTAACACTGGAATGATAGATTTGCAGATGATGATGTGCAAATAGAGATACTGGGGTGCAAATGAGCAAAAATAACAATATGGGGATGAGGTAGTAGGGTGGGCTATTTACAGATGGGCTGTATACAGGTGCAGTGATCGGTAAGCTGCTCTGACAGCTGACGCTTAAAGTTATTGAGGGAGATGGTAGTCTCCAGCTTCAATGATTTTTGCAATTCGTTACAGTCATTGGCAGCAGAGAACTGGAAGGAATGGCGGCCAAAGGAGGTGTTGGCTTTGGGGATGACCAGTGAAATATACCTGCTGGAGCGCATGCTACGGGTGGGTGTTGCTATGGTGACCAGCGAGCTGAGGTAAGGCAGGGATTTACCTAGCAAAGACTTATAGATGACCTGGAGCCAGTGGGTTTGGCGACACATATGTAGTGAGGGCCAGCCAACGAGAGCGTACAGGTCGCAGTGCTGGGTAGTATATGGAGCTTTGGTGACAAAACGGATGGCACTGTGATGGACTACATCCAATTTGCTGAGTAGAGTGTTGGAGGCTATTTTGTTAATGACGTCACCAAAGTCAAGGATCGGTAGAATAGTCCGTTTTACAAGTGCATGTTTGGCAGCATGAGTAAAGGAGGCTTTGTTTGCGAAATAGGAAGCCGATTCTAGATTTAATTTTGGATTGGAGATGCTTAATGTGAGTGTGGAAGGAGAGTTTACAGTCTAACCAGACACCTAGGTATTTGTAGGTGTCCACGTATTCTAAGTCAGACCCGTCGAGAGTAGTGATGATAGTCCGGTGGGCGGGTGCGGGCAGCGTTCGATTGAAGAGCATGCATTTAGTTTTACTAGCATTTGAGAGGAGTTGGAGTCCACGGAAGGAGTGTTGTATGTCACTGAAACTCGTTTGAAGGTTTGTTAACACAGTGTCCAAAGAAGGGCCAGATGTATATAGAATGGTGTCGTCTGTGTAGAGGTGGATCAGGGAGTCACCAGCAGCAAGAGCGACTCTCTATCACACTTCTTCAAGACATCTTCGCCTCTGTTCACTCTCTGTGTAATTGTGTGGAAAGCCTTTGTTTTTCTTTGATGCAGAATTGTGTATGTGTAGATTTTTAGGTACATTTTTTTCATAATGGAATTTGAATTACTTTGTCTTTAATAATGTTTTTCATTATTCAATATAGTAATGACATCCCGTAAGAATGAAAGCTAATGCAACAATTCTATAGCACCTGCGTAAACTAAATGAATGCAGTGAAATGAATAAGGAATAATCTTGACATGAAACATGAAATTTGCTGAAATTTTAAAACACAATAAATTATATTGCAAGACAGAGACGGTGGAAATCATATTATTCATAGTATCATTCATCCAGAGTGGAGAGGGGGCAGGCATGGAGAGGGGGCAGGCATGGAGAGGGGGCAGGCAAGGAGTGGCTAATCCGGAGAAATGGGAACATTCCCGGTGGGCCGGGCTGGTTGTCGTGCCGAAAGGGCCACAATATATTTTGAAATAGATTATTGTAGGCTGCTCTTGCAGAAATGTGGGCTACATGTACATTACACTTGCAGAAGTGTGGGCTGCTCTGCGTAGCACACTCACACACCCTGCTACTGAAACACACGAACAAGCACGAGATGTGACCACGCATGCGCCACAGGGTGGTCAAATTTTGTGGACCTAGTATTTCGGAACGCCCGGAATAGAGACCCACCGCCCGAAATAGCAAGCTGAAAAAAGACAAGAATATGGATCATAAAAAGAGAAAAGGGGGAGCAACATGTTTATTAAAAAAAAGCTTGCAGCTTAAGAGAGAAATGGATGCTGACAATGAGACAGGAATGCTAACTTACAGTACTGTCGGCTACAGTACAGTACCAACTGCCAAGATGTCAGGCGTGCAAAACAAAATATAACGTGTAAAAATTGCCTATAAATCACAATTCAAGTTTAGTGTTAAGGAATTGTGTGGCATTATGGCAGCAAGCATATAACATATACGATACTAATAAGGCCTTTGTTAAATGCAAAGTGTGTGAGCCAGTACCAGTAGAGCAGCAGCCAGTACCAGTAGAGCAGCAGCCAGTACCAGTAGAGCAGCAGCCAGTACCAGTAGAGCAGCAGCCAGTACCAGTAGAGCAGCAGCCAGTACCAGTAGAGCAGCAGCCAGTACCAGTAGAGCAGCAGCCAGTACCAGTAGACCAGTTTGCTGCTGGCAGTAAAGAAAAGGCAGTACCAGGCGCCAGCCATGAGCCCATAACGCCAGAGGGGGCAGGTAGGATTTTTGTTTTGTAGGGAGGGGGACTTGTGCTAACAATTACAACAATTAAAACATTTTAAAATTTGATTTAGTGTCTGAGGTGGTGCCAGGGCCCAGTAATGTGCCCAGAAGGATCCCTGCTGTGGAAGGCACAGGTAGAGCTGTTGTACCACATTCTGTGAACAATCTAACATGATCAGATATATTAGTTCAATATCACCACTATTTATGCCCACATATTACTAGTGACCTATTATGCTTTTTATCATTAATAGTAGAATAAGAATAGTAAACATATAAATACCACAGTTGAAAGGGAACAGGATGATGATAAATATGACTGCATGTTTTGGCATGGAACAGAAGTCTACGTTGTATCAGTCAAAACATGTTTCCATGTTAAACTAGCTAAATCAGCTAAAGCCTTACAGGTGGCTTTTTATAGTAATTTAAAGCAGGTACAGATGAGTCTCATGGGCCTCCTGAAGGAGGTGTTAAAGAGAGAGTCTACTCAGGGACTGATCACAGAGGCAACAACAGCTCAGCAGAAGACACATGAAGATAAGGCTGTTGATTGTTTTCATTCCTTTGCTCGCCCTCAGTCACATTATATATATATATATATATATATATATATATATATATATATATATATATATATATATATACAGTCGTATGCAAAAGTTTGGGCACCCCTGACAATTTCCATGATTTCCATTTATAAATAATTGGGTGTTTGGATCAGCAATTTCATTTTGATCTATTAAATAACTGATGGACACAGTAATATTTCAGTAGTGAAATTAGGTTTATTGGATTAACAGAAAATGTGCAATATGCATCAAAACGAAATTAGACAGGTGCATACATTTGGGCACCCCAACAGAAAAATCACATCAATATTTAGTAGGGCCTCCTTTTGCTAAAATAACAGCCTCTAGACGCTTCCTATAGCCTCTAATGAGCTGGATGAAGGTGTTTTGGACCATTCCTCCTTACAAAACATCTCCAGTTCAGTTAGGTTTGATGGTTGCAGAGCATGGACAGCCCGCTTCAAATCATCCCACAGATTCTCAATGATATTCAGGTCTGGGGACTGGGATGGCCATTCCAGAACATTGTTCTCTGCATAAATGCCCGGGTAGATTTTGAGCAGTGTTTTGGGTCGTTGTCTTGTTGAAATATCCAGCCCCGGCGTAACTTCAACTTTGTGACTGATTCTTCAACATTATTACCAAGAATCTTCTGATATTGAGTGGAATCCATGCGACCCTCAACTTTAACAAGATTCCCAGTACCGGCACTGGCCACACAGCCCCACAGCATGATGGAACCCCCACCAAATTTTACTGTGGGTAGCAAGTGTTTTTCTTGGAACGCTGTGTTCTTTTGCATGCATAACGCCCCTTGTTATGACCAAATAACTCAATCTTTGTTTCATCAGTCCACAGCACCTTATTCCAAAATGAAGCTGGCTTGTCCAAATGTGCGTTTGTGGCGTGTGTGCAGAAAAGGCTTCTTCCGCATCACTCTCCCGTACAGCTTCTTCTTGTGCAAAGTGCGCTGAATTGTTGAACGATGCACAGTGACACCATCTGCAGCAAGATGATGTTGTAGGTCTTTGGAGTTGGTCTGTGGGCTATTTTTGACCGTTCTCACCATCCTTCGCTTTTGCCTCTCCGATATTTTACTTGGCCTACCACTTCTGGCCTTAACAAGATCTGTGCCTGTGGTCTTCCATTTCCTCACTATGTTCCTTACAGTGGACACTGACAGCTTACATCTCTGCGATAGCTTTTTGTAGCCTTCCCCTAAACCATAATGTTGAACAATCTTTGTTTTCAGGTCATTTGAGAGTTGTTTTGAGGCCCCCATGTTCAGAGGAGAGTCAAAGAGAACAACAACTTGCAATTGGCTACCTTAAATACCTTTTCTCATGATTGGATGCACTTGTCTATGAAGTTCAAGGCTTAATGAGCTCACCAAACCAATTGTGTGTTCCAATTAATCGGTGCTAAGTAGTTACAGGTATTCAAATCAACAGAATGACAAGGGTGCCCAAATTTTTGCATAGCCTATTTTTCACATCTGATTTAATTTCATACAACTTAATATTGCTACACTAAAAATCTTTGTCTGGACAATACCCCAGTACTCAGCTTTTATTAGAAAATGAATGGCATGCCACTGTGATCATTTTCTGTGACGACAGAGTAAATTATTATTCAGCCTCAGAGGGGTGCCCAAACTTTTGCATACGACTGTATATATATACATGTTTTTTTCGTTATCATCCTCAACACTTACTGTGAAAAAACTAACAATCTCTATACTCTATACTGTACATAGAGATTGTACAGATGCTTACTTTCTAAATGCTCAGGTATTCATTAATGTTATTCTCAAGCACAGGGAAAGAGATTTTGATGATCTACAAAAACACATTATGAGGTGGTAGAGAATAGTGCAATACATATCAATGTTTCAGGGTTGGATATGTAAGTTTTGTTTTATTTAGATTCTTTATTTATCCCCATCGGGAAATTGTGGCGTTACAGCAGGCAAAAAATAAAACACCTTAAAAATACATACGGTTGAACATATGGCTGTGCACGGGGGTAAAACGCAGGGTTAATTCACAAGGAACACACAGGGAATGTAGAATACAATTTAACGCAAGTGACACACAATACAAAAGTAACACGTTTTCTTATCTTTATAATACTAGAGCAGTGCCTGTGATGCAGCCGGTGATTAAGATCACGTCGTGAAGCTACACTAATTTTCACTAAATTGGAAATTATGTTCAAGAAAAATACACTGGGAATAACAAGGTTGTAGAGAATAGTGCTCTATAGCAGACTTAAATAGTAAAGCTATAACTATATCTCGAGTATTATAGGTTGTGAACTAAAGTGGGCTGGTCTGAGGCATGAAACGGCCTGAAAATGAGTCCCACTCTGGCCCTGAGAGGGGGAATGCAAAGCTCTGGTGGAAGTAGATGAAAGAGTGAGCGGATAAAAAAAGTCCTGGCATTCTAAACTGTGACTGGAGACGCCTCAATCAATGGAGGGTGAGAAAATCAGTCAGTCGGTCTGGGAAATGCTCTCATCTACACTCTGTCAGACCTGAGATGATGCATAAATAATATGCCATTGCAGTGAATGCAGTGGGTTGACTGTCTACGTATTACTTACAGTATGGTATGTTTACTGGAAGCCTCTTCTTTTTGTTCTGAAAGGAGCTGAGCTACAGTATACAGTGACTTTGGGAAGTATTCAGACCACTTCACATTTTAAAAATGCTGTTATGTTACAGCCTTATTCTAAAATGTATTAAATAATAAAAACATCCTAAGGAATCTACACACCTGTGGTACATTCAATTGATTGGACATGATTTGGAAAGGTACACACCTGTCTATATAAGGTCCCACTGTTGACAGTGCATGTCAGAGAAAAAACCAAGCCAAGAGGTCGAAGGAATTGTCAGTAGAGCTCCGAGACAGGATCGTGTCGAGGCACAGATCTGGGGAAGGGTACGAAAACATGTCTGCAGCATTGAAGATCCCCAAGAACACAGTGGCCTCCATCATTCTTAAATGGAAGAAGTTTGGAACATTCAAGAATATTCCTAGAGCTGGCCGCCCGGCCAAACTGAGCAATTGAGGGAGAAGGGCCTTGGTCAGGGAGGTGAACAAGAACCCGACCTGACAGAGCTCTAGAGTTCCTCGGTGGAGATGGGAGAACCTTCCAGAAGGACAACCATCTCTGCAGCACTCCACCAATCAGGATTTTATGGTAGAGTGGCCAGACAGAAGCCACTCTTCAGTAAAAGGCACATGACAGACCGCTTGGAGTTTGCCAAAAAGCACTTAAAGACTCTCAGACCATGAGAAACAAGATTCTCTGGTCTGATGAAACCAAGATTGAACTCTTTGGCCTCAATGCCAAGTGTCACGTCTGGAGAAAAAACCTGCCACCATCCCTACAGTGAAACATGGTGGTGGCAGCATCATGCTGTGGCAATGTTTTTCAGTGGCAGGGACTGGGAGAGTAGTCAGGATCGAGGCAAAGATGAACAGAGTAAAGTACAAAGAGATCCTTGATGAACACCTGCTCCAGAGCGCTCAGGACATCAGACTGGGGCGAAGGTAGCAATGGCTTCGGGACAAGTCTCTGAATGTCCTTGAATGGCCCAGCCAGAACCCGGACTTGAACCTGATCGAACATCTCTGGAGAGACCTGAAAATAGCTGTGCAGCAACGCTCCCCATCCAACCTGACAGAGCTTGAGAGGATCTGCAGAGAAGAAAGAGAGAAACTCCCCATATACAGCTGTGCCAAGCTTGTAGAGTCATAACCAAGAATAATCAAGGCTGTAATCACTGCCAATGGTGCTTCAACAAAGTAAAGGTTCTGAAGAGTTATGTAAATGTGATTTTTAAATATATATATATAAATTAGCAACAATGACTAAACTTTTTTTTTGCTTTGTGATTATGGGGTAATGTGTGTAGATTGATGAGAAAAAAAATAACAATTGAGTAAATGTTTGAATAAGGCTGTAACGTAACAAAATATGTAAAAAGTAAAGGGGTCTGAACACTTTCAGAAAGTTTTCCAAAATGTAAACGTTCCCAAGCTGTCAGATAAAAGAATTCAGAGCACATCTAGGGATTTGTTTTGTTTGTTGACGCTTTATTATTAATTTAAACCCATCTGCAATTGATAATTGTACCAGGAATGTGCTGAGGCACTTTTGCTGATGTGGTGAAAGTAAAGTATTAAAAATAACTGTATTAAGATGCTGTGATTTGAATATATTTCATTGGAAATTAATAAAGCGCCAGGGCTGATTAAAAAGTAATTGATCTAATGCATGATCCCTTTTCCCTGTTGAGTTCTCCTCTCTTAATTCACTACAAGCCTTTTGAATAAGGACATTTACTTTCCCTTCACCAATAATACGTGTTGATTTAGCAGAACATTTGACAAGTCAGCAGTACGGCACATTTATCACGTGTAATGTATTATTTATGCTACAAATAGTAGCATA
The DNA here is from genome assembly GCA_023634145.1 of Thymallus thymallus. NCBI lineage: Eukaryota > Metazoa > Chordata > Actinopteri > Salmoniformes > Salmonidae > Thymallus > Thymallus thymallus. Next base: position 28,425,309 of record CM042404.1, read on the forward strand.
AAATTCCAAGAACCAGTCGGAAGGGCTAGTAACAGATACAGTTGAAGTCAGAAGTTTACATACACTTTCAACCACTCCACAGATTTCATGTTAACAAACTATAGTTTCGGCAAGTCGGTTAGGACATCTACTTAGTGCATGACTCAAGTAATTCTTCCAACAATTGTTTACAGACAGATTATTTCACTTATAATTCACTATATCACAATTCCAGTGGGTCAGAAGTTTACATACACTAAGTTGACTGTGCCATTAAACAGCTTGGAAAATTCCAGAAAATCATGGCTTTAGAAGCTTCTGATAGGCTAATTGACATCATTTGAGTCAATTGGAGGTGTACCTGTGGATGTATTTCAAGGCCTACCTTCAAACTCATTGCCTCTTTATTCGACGTCATGGGAAAATCAAAAGAAATCGGCCAAGAACTCAGGAAAAAAATTGTAGACCTCCACAAGTCTGGTTCATCCTTGGGAGCAATTTCCAAATTCCTGAAGGTACCACGTTAATCTATACAAACAATAGTACGCAAGTATAACCACCATGGGACCATGCAGCCATCATACCGCTCAGGAAGGAGACACATTCTGTCGAGATTAACACACTTTGGTGTGAAAAGTGCAAATCAATCCCAGAACAACAGCAAAGGACCTTGTGAAGATGCTGGAGGAAACAGGTACAAAAGTATCTATACCCACAGTAAAACGAGTCCTATATCGACATAACCTGAAAGGACACTCAGCAAGTAAGAAGCCACTGCTCCAAATCTGCCATAAAAAATCCAGACTACGGTTTGCAAATGCACATGGGGACAAAGATAATACTATTTGGAGAAATGTCCTCTGGTCTGAGGAAAAAAAACAACAACTGTTTGGCCATAATGACCATCGTTATATTTGGAGGAAAAAGAGGGAGGCTTGCAAGCCGAAGAACACCATCCCATCCGTGAAGCACGGGGGTGTCAGCATCATGTTGTGGACTTCACAAAATAGATAGCATCATGAGGAAGGAAAATTATGTGGATATATTGAAGCAACATCTCAAGACATCAGTCAGGAAGTTAAAGCTTGGTCGCAAATGGGTCTTCCAAATGGACAATGACCTCAAGCATTCTTCCAATGTTGTGGCAAAATTCCTTAAAGACAACAAAGTCAAGGTATTACATAGCCCTGACCTCAAACCTATAGAAAATGTGTGGGCAGAACAAGGAGGCCTACAAACCTGACTCAGTTACACCAGTTCTGTCAGGAGGAATGGGCCATAATTCACCCAACCTATTGTGGGAAGCGTGTGGAAGGCTACCCAAAACGTTTGACCCAAGTTAAACAATTTTTAGGCAATGCTACCAAATACTAATTGAGTGTATGTAAACTTCTGACCCACTGGGAATGTGATGAAAGAAATAAAAGCTGAAATAAATCATTCTCTCTACTATTATTCTGACATTTTACATTCTTAAAATAAAGTGGTTATCCTAACTGACCTAAGACAGGGAATTTTTACTAGGATTAAATGTCAGGAATTGTGAAAAACCGAGTTTAAATGTATTTAGCTAAGGTGTATGTAAACTTCCGACTTCAACTGTTTGTATTTAGTGACTAAAACCAGGTAAAACGAATATGCAAATGGTCTTCCTCAATCTCTCATGGTTTGAAAAGAGATGGCAAATTACTGTGGCTGTCTTTGCTTTGAAGGTTGGCTTTGAATACGATATTTTGGCTTTGCCTTCCATCATTGAATCAGTTTGGACCTTTCACAAGATACATTATCTGCAGATGTGCTCTGCTCTCCTTCAAAGAGAATGAGATTAACAGATAAGTGTGAGTGATTTTTTTCTTGGAACATCTGCTTGGCACAGGTAGCTAGATAATGTGTTGAGGATTTTCATACAGTTGTTACATTGAAATTGTCACGTGCAAAACAACTATTCTAAACTTGCCACAGATTTGAAAATAGAATTCAGTGGTTGTGCGACTCGCAAACACGACAGCTCGCTGGCTAACACTGTCAAACAAGATTGGAATGAAAACCCCCAAGCTTACTATCATAGGCTTTGTTCAGCTTACTATGGCCTACTCACTGAAACAGGAATGGAAGAGCTGATAACCATTTAAACAAATGTTTCTGTTGAACATATGTCCCAACTTCATTACCTACTTGGGCCCTACAGCCCACGTTGGTTTGCCAATCTCAGAACTCAGAAAGCTTGCGAGCACAGCTTTTGAGGCATCAGAAGTGCGCAGCTCTGAGTGCCCTGACATCCCGGATCTGAAGTTTGCATTATCAGGTATTGAAACGACTGCCGCTACAATCGACCGGATCACTACGTTCCTGCACCCCATCCACCCGAAGTGTCAAAACACAAGGGTGACAAAGGGTTCAATGATGACCAAAACATACGCAAATACTCTCTAAAAGCTCTGCTAAGGGAAGTAAAGAAGCGGAAAAACTTTTTAGAGCCAAATCCACTGGAAAACAGACAAGTCAATCTGTTTTCACCATGAACAGAAACTACACACCACGTCATTGTGAACAACCACCCCACTTTGTGGGCTATATGACCACAAAACGTAACTCAAGGCGCCCATACCTGGAAACAGTCCTGGAGGACTGCTTAACCTCTCGTGTGCTAATTGATTCGTGCTCGACTATATCACTGATCTCTCAAACGTTGTTAGATGATCTCAAAAATGCTTTGATCCCAGCTAAACGTTTGTTAAAAACAGAACACTTCCCTTCAAGGTTTCACTCAGGGTACCTAGACTCTCACAACGCGAATCTTGCTGAAACTACGCGAATCTTGCTGAAATTACGCTTCCAAGGCGTATCGCTTGTTCACCCTGTGTATGTTACCAGCATTGAATCTAAACCATTGCTACTCGGAGTAGACTTGATAGATTGTTTGATCCCTCTGATGGATTGGAAGACCAACCAAGTATGGTCACAGGCAACCAAGAATCCTCCACTGACCATACTGTGGTCTCCTACGGCTGACTGCAACACAGTCACCCACAAGGACAATCTATCAAAAGGACCCCTTTTGAAAAATATTTCTCGACACTTTCCGGTGCTGCATCTGACCCAAGGACATATTAAAATATCTCGTCATATTCAAATCAGCAAGCCTGATTGACAAGCCTTTTCATGATTTCGAGCCAGCAGTCTCTGTGAATGACCAGCTTTCCTCCTCCTTGGCGTCATGCGATACTGTTGCTGAGATTAACTTCTCTTGTCCTCCGGACACTTCCGCCAGCACTGCGGACATGCAGAATGTACTCCAGTGGACTTTCCACCTCCAAAACAAATGGCAGAAATAATCATTCCTTGCCATGTGTAGTTTCAACTACAATGCAACTAGTAAAATGCTCTAATCATTTATTCCAGTAGGATAACATTTCAGAATAAATCGGTACCTGGTCCCCTTGAGTACCAGGACCAATGCCAGCAACAGTCAGTCCAGCTACAATCAGTAAGAAGGTTAGCGACAAGTCACAATTTCCCTTGATAACAGCGACAGAGGAGTTAGTAGTCACTCAGATTGCAACACGTGGAAGGGAATATCCAGAGCACTCTTCCAATGGTTAACACACATCCCACTAATAAATAGAACCCTCCATTCAGGAGGAAAGTTATTAGAAGTCATGAACCATGGTCACACCGCGTACGACTGGTTCAGTGCTTATAGAGTACTTCCATCGTGAGGTTAGCTCCTCCGTGGATAACATAGCTATGAATTAGACTTCTTCATACCTATCGCCACTACAATGGTGGGAGACACAGTGACTTTTAGTGAAACCACCACAGACTCCCTCGACACCAGTTCTTACTGACATACAGACAATGACCTGAAAATTACCTGATTATGTCAGACTCATTCGGAACAAGCTGTAGCCTACCAGGTTACTTGGTTTTCTTCCCTTGGCATGTGCACTTGTGTAAGCATAAACGCACATGTACAGCGGAACATCCAGTTAGAATTTATGCTAGGATCACTTAAGGGTCCGAGCAAAACGCCAGCCTGGGTAAAATTTGAAAATGTAGGCCTTTGACCCTACAGCTACCGTACTCACCAGTTTCTCCCCAGAAGTCCATAGGCCATCCCTGTAGACTGCCCAAAACTAGTGCCTTACAGCTGTAGACTTATCATGTAGTTATCAACTTAGGGTAATGCCCAAGCAACACACCACTAAGTAGGAAAACCCTAGACATGACATTAGAGACAATGCCATGATAGTCATTTAGCCAAGACAATGGACGTATATAGAATACAGCCGGATTAGATGGTTAGTGTGATAAACTATATTTTGTATCTCTTTTATTTATGCTTTTATTCATTTTGTTTCATTTTCTTTGACACTTAGGAAGTGAGAGCCATAAATAACTTCCCCATACAACAATCAGTTAGTGCCACAACGCCGCTCGTTTGGGAAAAATACATGTAATTATGTATTTCGTGAGTGTGTGTGCGTTGCTAAGGGGCAGATTTATGACTCTACAGCAACGTCATAAATTCCTGGCCATGCAGTATGGAGAGAGAGAGGATCTCACAGTAAGACAAAGGAACTTTTCCCGCCAAGATTCCTAATCCAATTAATGGATAAATTTAAATAATATTTGAGAAAATTGCATCTAAAATATTGTATAAATGTTTGACTAAGTATGAGAATACTCTTGAAACGATAACAATGTGATTTTAGCCTTTTTATGAGATAAAAGGTTTGCCATGTCTGTTTGCCCACTAACTAAGAATTTGAAAAGTGAATCTCAGTAGAAGACACTTTAGCATTCTAACCTAATTTTGTTTTGGTCCACCAGGGTCCTAGAAATATTTTGACAGTTCTGAGCTTCACCTCTCTCCGGGCCTTGCTTACCTTTCATTTCAAAGCCTCCTGAATCCAGGGCATTGACATAGCTTAGGTATTTAGTGAGGGATTATCTTGAGTGCAAGGAACTCACCTTACTGTTAGCTTGAGAGCCATGTTTTAAACTGCTTTGGCGCTTAGCCGCAAAGCCCCTTTTCCTCAATTAGATTGATTCTGAGGCCTCACCTCCGCTGGGACACCATTTGTTTCAGATAGATTTCGGATGTACGAGGCACTGGAGCAAGGTGCGATGGATGTGTGTTCATGCAGACCCTCATCCACCCCATCCCCGGTGGGATAGGTAGACATGGGGAGACGCATGACCAGGAATTTCTACCCAGTAGAAATAGTCAGGGGCAGACTGGCCATCTGGCATTTGGGCAAATTTTTTATTTTTTTTATTTCACCTTTATTTAACCAGGTAGGTCAGTTGAGAACAAGTTCTCATTTGCAACTGCGACCTGGCCAAGACAAAGCAAAGTAGTGCGACAAAAATAACAACACAAAGTTACACAGTAAACAAACATAGTCAAAACACAATAGAAAATCTATATACAGAGTGCAAAATGTAGTGCAAAATGCAATAAGGTTAGGAGGTAGGACAATAAATAGACCATAGTGGTGATATAAATTACAGGTTAGCATTAACACAGGAATGAAGGATGTGCAAATTATGATGTGCAAATGGAGATACTGGAGTGCAAGATTAGCGAAAAATAATAAAAATAAATATGGGGATGAGGTAGTTGTGTGGGCTATTTACAGAAGGGCTATATACAGGTGCAGTGATCGATAAGCAGTTTTGACAGCTGATGCTTAAAGTTAGTGAGGGAGATAGGAACCTCCAGCTTCAATGATTTTTGCAATTCGTTCCAGTCATTGGCAGCAGAGAACTGGAAGGAATGGCGCCCAAAGGAGGTGTTGGCTTTGGGGGTGACCAGTGAGATATACTTGCTGGAGCGCATGCTACGGGTGGGTGTTGCTATGGTGACCAGTGAGCTGAGATAGGGCGGGGATTTACCTAATAAAGACTTATAGATCACCTGGAGCCAGTGGGTTTGGCGACAAATATATAATGAAGGCCAGCCAACGAGAGCATACAGGTCGCAGTGGTGGGTAGTATATGGGGCTTTGGTAACAAAACGGATGGCACTGTGATAGATTACATCCAATTTGCTGAGCAGAGTGTTGGAGGCTAATTTGTAAATGACATCGCCGAAATCAAGGATCGGTAGGATAGTCAGTTTTACAAGGGCATGTTTGGCAGCATGAGTGAAGGAGGCTTTGTTGTGAAATAGGAAGCCGATTCTGGATTTAATTTTGGGTTGGAGATGGTTGATGTGAGTCTGGAAGTTGAGTTTACAAATGCCAGATGGGCTGGTCCATGTTTAACCCAGTGGGCCTGTCTAATTTAGTGTTTTTGACAAATGTATAATTTTTTGGCTAATTATGGGGGCCTCAAAAAAAAAAATGGGTCAGTGTGTTAGAAATGCCAGGGCCGATTTCTGGTTCCTGTCCGCCCCTGGAAGTAGTCTGTTGCTGAGAGAAACCAGATAGGGCCGGTTGAATCCTAGACTTAAGGTTTTATTTTCTGGCATTAGGCTGATTTATTCTTTGAGACTCCACAGTGTCCTCTGTGCTCATTTCTGTGTGTGGAAGTTAGAGGATTTGTCTGATGGATGTCAGTCAGTGTGATTACCAAGCGGGGGACACATGTCGGCCTCCACAAAACCCATAATCATGGCAAAAAAAAAAAAAAAGTTTGCTGGGGTTATGTTCAGATTGGACATTGAGAATTACTGGATCAAGGTTGCTGAATGAGTGCTGCAAGATTCCTGGATGGGTGTTGCTAGTCTGCTCCTGGAATTTTACGTGATTATTAAATGCCCAATGCAGCCATTTTAATATCAATATCAAATCATTTCTGGGTAACAATTAAGTACCTTACTATAATAGATTTCCATTAAAATTGGCAAAGCTAGTTTGGTCTGGGAGTGGATTGGCAGGATGGTCTGGTATTGGTAGGAGTTGTGAGGGTAAAACAGAAAACTAGCTGTTATTGGCAGAGAGGTTTGGAACTCTCTTTGTTATTAGTCTATTAACCATTGTACCACATGTGGATGTCACCATGGAAGCCAAAACTCCCACCAATGAAAATCTGTTGATTAGAAAGTCCTGTGTAGAGTGTATTTTTAACCAGCAACTATCAGGAAATAAATCATACTTTCACAGCTGTTGTACAATATCATATAAAACAGAATTTTGCCTGCACTGGGCCTTTAAGCATACTTATGTTGGTTTAATGTAGACTGTTGTGGCTGTCTTAACAGATGCTTAATTATATCTCAATCAAAAGCATTATTAGATCAAAGTTGACAGACTCTAGATTGGTCATTGTTGTAGTCATTTGCCATAGCCATTTGGTGTCCTTCCCCTGTGTTTAACTCTGTTCCATTTCACATGACCCTTTTCTCAAAGAGTTGTTTCAAGCTGCCCCTGTTCAGTGCAAACGGGTGGCTGGATGAGCTCACAAAGCCTTGTACAACTTTGAGTGGATTACATTTTCTATCCATGACCCCGTGACCCCCCAGGCTGTGTTCCACACCCCTCCATATTGCCCATCCTACTTCCTGTTTGAGACAGGTGCGCCCTGAGAGCTCTCTCTGCTGAGGTAGGTTGTTTCTACTGCTGCCAATGTAACAGATTGGGTTGTTCTTGGCTCTGTCCAATTGGATGAGAGCCCCCGACTTCACACCATCGTTGGACTGCTGGCTTCCTATTGCCTCTTCCGTTCGTTCCGGAACAAAGCGTTTTCAATCAAAGCTGATGTAAGAAACTAATTGTTCTGTCTGTATTATCTTGGCAATCCATTTTCTGCAAGTCTGCTTTTATTTTTCAAAATGTTTCAAGAGTACCACTTCTGTATCTATCTTTGTCTCTGCTCCTACTGGCAGTTATACAATTACCATTGTGATGGTGTTTGTGTCATCTTTGCTAATCAAGCATTAAGTTGTTTTAAAATAATATATAAACGCACACAAACATACACACACTTACAGTTCTGATATATAGAGCACAGTAATTACACTTTGGATCCTTCACAAAACCACCCAGCCCTGAATTAATCACTTTCCCTTGTGGTAAACTCCCAGACTGAGAGAATGCACTCAAAGCCCTAGTTTCTGTCTGATAAAGGCCAAGCCGTATCCCACAGTGAGTGTCTGAGTGGTGTGTGTCAGGATAGCATTAGGCACCTTTAGATAACAACAATTCCATGTCTGGGCTAGGTGAGTAATTATATGCCCTAATGGGGGAGAAGTGTGATTATAGACAGAATCCATTAAAGGGTCAGCTATTAAAATCTGGAGTAGATACAGAATAAAATTATCCTAAATATAAAACATTTAATAAACATGACAATTTTGTAGGGAAATTTTGAAATAGTTATAGGCATACTGATTGTATTGCGCTGTAGTTGTGCAGAAATCAATGTATTACTATATTTCAGTGATACTGCGTCAAGTCGCATTTGGCTGTAAGATATGATGAGAAGCAAATAGCATCAGTAGTGTCTCCATGTACATTATTCTGTAATGATAATTACTTACAGTACCAATTATGCACAATAAGGACAGGTGAATTAACAGGAACAAAGCTACTAATTGTTGAATTATAGCCCATTACTTTCACAAGAACCTTATTAAATAAAACAACTTCCCCAACGATAGACGTTAACGAAGCTAAAATTACATTTTCGAGAATCGTTTGCACTGTACAAAGCAACTAGTAGGAAGTACTGAGGAAGTTACCTGTACAGGTTTGTGTCTGAACTGCAAACCTAAGCAAGGTGTTTGACTTCCCAGCACTTAAGGAAAATGGAAGAATCTTCCTACCACGTTAAGTAATGTAAGAAAGTGGATTATTGTCCCTGCACTTGAGGAGAAAATCCCATTTACTCCCATATCTGTTTATAGATCATGGCAGCTGAGGAGATAGGGGGAGATTAACATTGACATCAAAGTCAAACTGAGTAAGGTCAATTTAAAAAGCGAATGATGATAAGTTTGATGCCAAATAGTCACACTAGGAGGATTAGAAATAATTACCTTTACAAAGGGCTTACTTTGCGCTTTTAAAGGGAGTTGCTGCTCATGGGCCCTATTCATTCAAAACCGATGTAGAGTATAACCAATTTATTTAGGATGAGGATTGTAAAATAAGACAGAATTTTCTGAGAAAGCATAAAAAATATATATAAACGATTGATTTTTCTCCCATAAAATGTAAATTAATTAATCAAGAAGACTGGAGTTGTATGCCAAAGTACACTGGACATGTTTGAATGGATTATTCCACTCCCTGTTGAGCCTCGTTATTCCATACGAAACTACTTTATAACCTATTTACGGTAATTATTTAACAAAGTTGTGTTAAAGGTCCAATGCAGCCGTTTGTATCTCAATATACAATAATTTCCGGGTAACAATTAAGTTCCTTGCTGTGATTATTTCAATTAAAATGATCAAAAAGGCAATTTCTCAAGCAAGAATTTTGCTAGGACTGTCTGGGTGTGGCAGACACCCAGACACCCAGCTGTTATTGGCAGAGAGGTTTGGAACTCTCTTTACTAAAGCATATGTGTAGGACTTATAGTTTTGAAATCTAAATATACACAAAGAAGGTAGTTTACAAGATATGTGTCGTACAAAATGCCACCAGACGGTGTCAGGTTTACTCATTTACCGTGACGTCACTAGGCAGGACAAAACTCAATCCCATTTCCCATCAAAACAGGCTGGAAGGGCATCATCATTTTCACAATTTAATGGTTTCATTCCAACCTCATGGTATGGAAATACACTGAGTGTACAAAACATTACGAAAACCTTCCTAATATTGAGTTTCACCCCCTTTTGCCGTCAGAAAAGCCTCAATTCGTCAGGGCATTGACTCTACAAGGTGTCGAAAGCGTTCCACAGGGATGCTGGCCCATGTTGAGTCCACTGCTTCCCACAGTTGTGTTAAGTTGGCTGGATGTCCTTTGGGTTCTGGGCCATTCTTGATACACACAGAAAACTGTTGAGCATGAAAAACCCAGCAGCAGCATTGCAGTTCTTGACACAAACCGGTGCGACAGATTTTATATATAATTTGCCAATAGTTTTGCCCATTCACGCTTTGAATGGCACACATAAATAATCCATGTCTCAATTGTCTCAAGGCTTAAAAATACGTCTTTAACCTGTCTCCTACACTTCATCTACACTGATTGAAGTGGATTAAGGTGACATCAATAAGGGGTCACAGCTTTCACCAGGATTCACCTGCTTACTCTATGTCATTGAAAGTGCAGGTGTTTCTAATGTTTTATACACTCAGTGTATATGTTTAAAACAAACAAAATCAAGTTTTGACTACACTGGGCCTTTAAGTGAACAATGTTCAAGTGTGCCAAACTGCCAATTTCTCAAAAGGTAAGGTCGAGGGGAACAAAAGCAAGGTCCTCTAACTGAGTGCAAAGTCGTCAAGTATCTGACTGCTGCCTACGCTTTTCACAATCCAGTCACTATTCTGAAGCTGTTTCTTCAGTATGATTACCACCTATTGACATAGCTCAGTCCTTGTATTTTACTGATGCTGGCTGAAATCAATCAGAGAGTTACTCAATATTACCCAGCAGAAGTGCATTCGATCTGTAATACAAATGGTCCATCTACAAGGGTTAATCACCACAAGAAATGACCTCTCTCTCTCTCTCTCTCTCTCTCTCTCTCTCTCTCTCTCTCTCTCTCTCTCTCTCTCTCTCTCTCTCTCTCTCTCTCTCGCTCGCACTCCCTCACTCTCTCTCACTCTCTCTCTCTGGTCAAAATATTCACTTGTATAGTGATGAGGTCAAAATATAAAATAGGTTTAAATCATGTCTAAATCAGCTCTGTATAAATAGGCTTTACTTCCTACAAGGACACATTCTTTACGTCCCCCATTTTCACCAAACTTGACTCACTTAATGACGTTGATGGGATAATTGTTTGATGACATTGGCAAGTTCTAATTACATCACATTAAATATTTGATGATCACTGATAAGAGATTGCTTACTTTTACACGTACACGCTATGCCATGCCACAGAATATTACTACTCAGCATGGGAGAGAATAGCCAACTCTTTGCACTCCATATAATTTCCCTACGTTGACCCCAGGAAGAGTAGATGCTGTGTTATCTAATGTTCATAATAAAATACTAAACACGCCAAAATACACTCTCTGTCTTACATCCAAATGCTCTCTGCCAGGTGCAATAAATCGATTCCCAAGAGAGAGGAATACAATTAGGATGACAAATAGGGTTGCTGTGCTCGGTGAGTACCAGACAAACAACTACCCTGCGACTCTCTGGATACAGAATTTTGTTACAGAATTCAGAATTCAGCTGCTGCAACTGGACATAAAATGAATGCAAAAACTGCTGATCAAAGCAGGATCTATGAGTTAGCCAGCTAACGTTGATAAACAACCAGAAATAAGTATTGATTTTCTGATTAATTGTAAAAGCTCAACAAAGATATGTGTTTTTAGTTGTTGTGTCAATTAGACCGTTCAAGCTTATCCTAAAAAATATACAAAGTTATTTCTGAATATTTAGGCAAGTTAACTTAACTCAAATTACAGTACGGGAGAAAACAATGTGATCAAGATGGCGAAACACAAGTTTAGGGACAAAGTGGAGGAGCAAATCGGAGGGTCAGACAGAAGGCGATCACGGATTACAAAAATAAATACAGCCACATCGCGGTCACCAACGCCACCCTACCGGAGGAGCTAAACACCTTTTTCTCACGATTCGAACACAATGACCCTGAGCTGCCGAAGAGAGCCACCAATGACAACGTGGGCTACACACTCACAGTCTCTACTGAGGATGTATGTAAGTCATTCAAACTTGTTAACCCTCGGAAGCCCAGACTGCATCCCTAGCCGTGTCCTCAGAGCATGTGCAGACCAGCTGCCTGTTGTGTTCTCTGACATTTTCAATCTCTCCCTAGCTCAGGCCGCTATACCCACCTGCTACAAGATGTCAACTATCATCCCTACTCACTTCCGTCATCATGAAGTGCATTAACGCAATCGCCATTGCACTGCACACTGCCCTTACCCACCTGGACAAAAGGAATGCATATGTGAGGATTCTGTTCATTGACTACAGCTCAGCCTTCAATACCATAGTGCCCTATAAGCTCATTACAAAGCTCACGGCCCTGGGTCTGAACACCTCCCTATGCAACTGGGTCCTGGACTTCATGACGGGCCGCCCACAGGTAGTGAAGTTAAGCAACATTACCTCCTAGAAACGGATTCTTAACACCGTGGCCCCACAATTGATTATCCTCAGTTCCCTCCTGTATTCCCTGTTTATCCACTACTCTGTGACCTCACACAGTTCCAACTCCATCATCAAGTTCGATGACAACACAACCGTAGTAGGTTTGATTACCAACAACGAAAAGACAGCCAACAGGGAGGAGGTAGGCACTCTAAAGGTGTGATGCCAGGTAAACAACCTCTCCCTCAAAGTTAGCAAAACAAAGGAGCTGATTGTGGACTTCATGAAGAACCAGGCTGGACACGCCCCCATCCTCATCAATGGGGCTGCCATGGAGATGGTCAATAACTTCAAATTCCTCGGCGTACACATTTCAGAAAACCTGAAATGGTCTAACCACATGTACACTGTGGTGAAGAAGGCATGACAGCGACTCTTCAACCTCAGGATGCTGAAGAAATTCGGCCTTTCCCCAAGGGCCCTAACATTGTTCTTCAGGAGCACCATTGAGAGCATGCGGTCAGGCTGCTTCACAGCCTGGTGTGGCAACTCCACCGCTGCGGTTTGTCTGGAGCTGCATATTGGAGCTTGGAGCCTAACATTTTACTGTACCCTGCAATCACACCTACAACCCTGCACATGTGACTATCTGAATCTGAGTGCCGTTTCTTGTGTGTTGCAATGGCTACATTTTGTTTCTGTCACATTGGGTCATTCCACAAAATTAGTGCCTTAAGTATAAATTGTGCACCAATATTGAATTTTGAAAGCCTGTTATATTGACTGAAGTGGCCTTTAATATAGAACACATGGAGAATAAATAAATCACATTTTTTATATGAAAGTGGCTTGCTAAAGTGCCAGAATTCAGCATTTTGACATTGACATTAATTGTAAAACCTTAGTTATTTTGTTGCTTTGACAAAGTCATTTATAAAATGTATTATTTATTTCATGTGATTAGTGATTAATTTATGTCTGTCCCTAATTTTAAGGTTAGCCTACGTGAACTGAACTCTCGTCTTAATATGGTGAAACTATGAAAAAAACATTGTATTGTAAAAGCAGGTGAGCTGGTTCTACTCTTATTTGCCATATGGTGGTGGAAAACAGGAGCCGGCTGAGCACAACACCTCAACCCTGTTACCCATATATAGACAAGCTGGCAATGTTTTAACAATTGAATTTGTTTTGTGAATCTTGCATTCAATTGCCACTCCCTGTTGCACACAACACGGGCATTAATGGCTGATTTAAGAAGAAGAAATCGCCAACTTTAATTGGCACTTACAATAACATATATTTGTTTTTAACTCTTTGAGATGGGAAAATGTGTTTTTTATTAAGTTGAACATGTGCTCTTTATGACAGAATGATAAAATGGGTTGAAATCAACCTTATTATTTTTAAATCTTTATTTTTAATTTTTTTTACCAAGTTACACTTCTCAAAAGGCACCAAATGATCTTTCTCTGGTATACTGGAACACTGTTGAGGTATCAGGGTTTAGCAGCTCAATTCCTGCCCAGTTTCCTGCTGAGATCAATGGTAACTACAAGAGTAACTACGCTAGAACACACTACAATAGAAGTGAAAGCACAGTAGAATAGCAGAGGTAATTACTCTGTAACATTACTTATAAGTACTTACAATGCCAATGTCATTTAAAGTGTTGACCTAACAACCCAAAAATATACTGTCCACAAAATACATTTTTATAACATGGAAAAGCAGGATGGTTAATGAGCGTTTAATGTTCAATAGCTACTGTATATAGTTTAAGACCAAAAATCAACAATTAAAACAGGTAATTAATTAAGTTAATTCATGCTAAATGACCTTTCAAGTCATAAATTCTTGCGTTTCTCCCTCATTAAAAACACATTTTCATTTCAAAACACCAGGAATTCACATTGACGTGGTAAAGTGGCTCTGTAAGCCCCTGAGTCTGATCTTCCTGCACCGATAGGTGGATATGCCTTCATAAGAGCAATGAGATGCCAAGTCACCAGCTTTCACCCCCCCACATTGAACCATATGGTCAAATGAATGAACCTTGGCTCGGAGATGCCAAAAGGAAGTGTCCTGTCAGTTGTTTTCTCCTCATCACTGTCGGACACTGTCACTTCACTGCCCCAGGCATGGTGTGGTGTTTTAAACGGGAACCTAATGAAGCCACTCTACCTGCTTCTCGTTTACTGTGCTAAGTTAGAGTCATGATACAACATGTAAACTCAGAGTAGAGGATTATACAATGGGCTGTGATGCCGAATTGGCTGTGGTCCAGGGACTGACCAGAAGTGACAGACAGTAACCCATAGAGGACTGGTATCTGTCTGGGAATGTCTGTTCAGTTCATGATTAAGAAAAACAAGATGGAAATGGCTTCTACCACAAAGAAGAGCAGATCTGATTTGGTCCTTTGAATGGCTCAATGCTTCACTGTCTCTCTCCATGGTGATTACACTTCTGATGCTAACGTACAGTTGCCCCTTCAAAAGTATTTGACCATTGAAGTCACATTTCAAACTATTTGCCACATGTAAGATACAATTGAATAACATTTTAACCCTGCGATACTCACATTGCTGAATGTAATGATCCAAAATAGATCATATAATGTAAAGGATATTTCTCAATAGTACTCAATATTACTTACCTGGTAAAACAGAGGCATTCATTGGCCGTCATTGCTGCGTAATCACCATTTTAAATTCTGTCTCTAGCTTTATGTTTTGTAACTGTCCTCAAGGACATATAGTTTGACCATTAGGATCAAACTGTATTTGCAATACACTTGTGACTTTATGGATATGCTATAATGTATCATGCTAATGTAACAACACATAGTCCTGTTGAAGTGGATGAAGACGTAATTTGTACATATACAGTACAAGTCAAAAGTTGGACCTACTGATTCAAGGGTTTTTCTTTATTTTTACTATTTTCTACATTGTAGAATAATAGTGAAGACATCAAAACTATGAAATAATAGATCTTGTTTATTTTATTTATTTTTATTTAACCTTTATTTAAATAGGCAAGTCAGTTAAGAACAAATTCTTATTTACAATGATGTATTGAATTTTGCCTTGATGACAGCTTTGCACACTCTTGGCATTCTCTCAACCAGCTTCACCTAAAATGCTTCCCACATATGCTGAGCACTTGTTGGCTGCTTGTTGGCTGCTTTTCCTTCACTGCGGTCCGACTCATCCCAAACCATCTCAATTGGGTTGAGGTCGGGTGATTGTGGAGGCCAGGTAATCTGATGCAGCACTCCATCACTTGGTCAAATAGCCCTTACACAGCCTGGAGGTGTGTTGGGTCTTTGTCCTGTTGAAAAACAAATGATTGTCCCACTAAGTGCAAACCAGATGGGATGGCGTATCGCTGCAAAATGCTGGGGTAGCCATGCAGGTTAAGTGTGCCTTGAATTCTAAATAAACCACATACAGTGTCACCAGCAAAGCACCCCCACACCATCACACCTCCTCCTCCATGCTTCACGGTGGGAACCACACATAGGGAGATCACCCGTTCACCTACTCTGCATCTCACAAAGACACGCCGGTTAGAACCAAAAATCCCACATTTGGACTCGTCAGACCAAAGGACAGATTTCCACAGGTCTATAATGGCCATTGCTCATGTTTCTTGGACCAAGCAAGTCTCTTCTTCTTATTGGTGTCCTTTAGTAGTGGTTTCTTTGCGTCAATTTGACCATGAAGGCCTTATTCACGGAGTCTCCTGTTGATGTTGAGATGCGTCTGTTACTGGAACTCTGTGAAGCATTTATTTGGGCAGCAATTTCTGAGGTGCAGTTAATTGCTGATTTCTGAGGCTGGTAACTCTGATGAACTTATCCTCTGCAGCAGAGGTAACTTCCTTTCCTGTGGCAGTCCTCATGAGAGCCAGTTTCATCATATCGCATGATGGTTTTTGCGACTGCACTTGAATAACCTTTCAAAGTTCTTGCCATTTTCTGGATTGACTGACCTTCATGTCTTAAAGTAAAGATGGACTGTTGTTTCTCTTTGCTTATTTGAGCTGTTCTTGCCATAATATGGATTGGTCTTTTACCAAATAGGGCTATCTTCTGTATACCACCCCTACCTTGTCACAACACAGCTGATTGGCTCAAACGCATTAAGAAGGAAAGAAATTCCCCAAATTAACTTTTAACAAGCCACACCTGTTAATTGAAATGCATTCCAGGTGAATACCTCATGAAGCTGGTTGAGAGAATGCCAAGAGTGTATAAAGCTGTCATCAAGGCAAAGGATGGCTGCTTTGAAGAAATATATACACTTTTTTGGTTACTACATGATTTCATATGTGTTATTTCATAGTTTGATGTCTTCACTATTATTGTACAATGTAGCAAAAAAGAAAAATGTGTATGAGTAGGTGTGTCCAAACTTTTGACTAGTACTGAAATGTACATGCAATGCATATTACAGTAGTTGCCTTGTTTGGCAACATAGAGCATTTTTTCATCTCCATTACACCATCATTTTGCATGCGTATGTTTTGTATGCCCTCCGTGATACTAGTTGTTTGTTTGGGCGGAAAATTTACTTAGGACTTTGTCTTGTAATTTGTCCGGACCCTCACCAGGACATTAATTGGTTTATTTTACAGAAACACAGGATCCAGCCAAAGCCTCAGGCCTGGGGGTCATGAGTTGCATCTATAATGATCATTTAATACTCATGTACTTAAAAGCTCTGCCTGTACAGATGGGTGCCTCAAAACAATTAACTTGCTTCATGTAGAATATCTATTATCAATGTTATTTTCACACACAGATTAAAATGGTAGTTGTTTTGGATCCAATTCTGTTAAGGTGAGTTCAAACTAATTTCTGCTTTGAGGTAGGCGGTGGGACTGGTAGTGAATGCATTGATACAATTATTCTTGCTTGAGAATTCCTTTCTAAATGTTTTGAGGCACATATTTGAAAGAAAAGCTGATGCATGGTGGCATTTGTTGGCTGAGTGCCTGCATTTCTAAACTCCAGCAGTCATTTGCATCAGTAATGTTTTGTTAAGTGCATTTTATACCCGATAATACTAATTTGCTCATACTCTGCAATTTTTCCCAACTCCCTGGGATGCCTTGATTTGCCGTTTGTAGATTTTGGGGATGGCAATCCCTTGACTAAAGCTGACTACAGTGAGTACAATGTTATAAAATGGAGGAACCCAGTATGGATTAATAATTATCACCATATACTATCAAACGATAGTGCTGATGTGCATTAGAAATGAGGTTGTCCATATAGGATATACTGAACAAAATATAAACGCAACATGTAAAGTGTCGTTCCCATGTTTCATTTCTCACAAATTGTGTTCACAAATTTGTTTACATCCATGTTAGTGAGCATTTCTCCTTTGCCAAGATAATCCATCCACCTGAAAGGTGTGGCATATCAAGATTGATACGATTAAACAGCATGATTATTACGCAGGTGCACCTTGTGCTGGGGACAATAAAAGGCCACTTTAAAATGTGCAGTTATATTCATTGCTACACTCATAGACAAAAAGGGTTCCAAAAGGGTTCTGCGGCTGTCCCCATAGGAGAAACCTTTTTGGTTCCAGGTAAAACTCCTCTGTGGAAACTGTTCTACATGGAACTCAAAAGGGTTCTGCCTGGAACCAAAAGGGGTTATTCAAAGGGTTCTCCTTTGGGGACAGCCAAATAACCCTTTTTGGTTTTCTAAGAGTGTCTCATGAGCTTTGGTCAAACATCTGGTCTAGTTGGACTGCACTGGCCAGTAAGGTTACTGACCACGGGTGTTGAACAAATGTGTACCACACAGTGCACAGATCAGCTATTTTGCTCACTGTGTAGAGGGTGGACTTGATACACTGTATGTACCTCTCTGTGCATTGGGAAGTAGTCTGATAGGGTATGTGATTCCACTGTAGACGGTAATGCTACTTTCAGTTAAAAGTTATCTGGTGCAGAGTATGATATAATATTTGATCCATTTATTATTTATCAAAACCTTTCATAGTTCTCCAGCTCCAGTGGTCATTAAGACATGCATTTACGAATAATGTTCTCGCGTTTGCTGACATGGCATTGACGTTCAATGCTGCTTATGTCGGACACGATCGGATATTAACTTTAAAAGCCACATTTGCTACTAGGGGTAATTGGAGTGAATTCTGGAGACCGCATTCACAGTAAACACTGCGTATGTCGGAGATTACCTTTAAATGTCAATCACGCTATATAATGAAGATCGGAATGAATCCTTACTGAAGTCTCCCATACCCTTGAAAAACAAAACAAACGTTTTAACCATTTCATTGAAAAGTACTACTGGAGAGCTCCATTTTTTTTTTTTCAATTGCCAATGTCCATCGTTCCAATCTAAAACCAAAAACGGTAAATAAAAGTAATGCCTACTGTTGTCAGGACGGTGAGCTGTGGTTTTCTTCCATTTTGTGAAGTCAGCTAGAATATGTTCTGCTCAACAATTTATATTGTGCAGGACAGGTTTTAATCTATGTGCTGAGAGCGAGTCACTGGAGGAATATCTGGCAGCAGATATGATCACTTTGGAAAACCGGGTGTAGTTTTTCAGCAGAGGAACTGTTTAATCACATTTTTCATATGATGTGGCGACTATTGGAAAGCAGTAGGGAAAGTGCCTCAAGGACAAAGGCATGATGCATGCTTGGCTATGTGATGCCTGCAGATAGGAACTATCTTCCGGATATCTTTCATTGCTATTATTTTGCTTGTGTCCTTGGGTACTTTGTGGATTGGAATTTGTTGCTCTGGACTGAAGAATAAGCAGATTATGACAACAGACAATAAGCTTACCTTGCAAGGCTTTCCAGAATGACCGACTACTACTGTGATGTTGCTAACATTTTACTTGAACCCTCTGTTATAATGCTACATAACACTGTTGCAATGATATAACTGATGCCATGAGAGCTAGTGTCAGCTTATGACAACTGACTTAACACTTTTAAATGCTATGAACTGTCAGCTGTGCATACCACTAGCCAAACTACGCTTGATTGCGTAAGGTAAGTTGCCAATTTAAAACAGACCTCCACAACTGTAAAGCACTTTTATAACCCAAAGAAGTTCGTACTTCAGACTAACAATAAAGTAAACAGTGTTTTACTATTAGACATGACTGACATGACACCACTGTAGCCAACACAGCATAGCCTTCTACACTATGTGCCAGCTATTTCCCTCCAAAGCCCCATTCATAGCTGGTGTCCGAGCACTCTCCATGACAGTAATGGTCCTTTAAAAGGCAGGCAGAGGAGAATTCCCTTCGTTGTCTGACAATGTGGAACAGCAAAGAAAGACAGCACAGGCACCACAGGCACCACAGGCACCCCCACCCTCCGCTCCAGAAGCCTCACTAGCCCTCCCACTCTCTGGATCCACCAACACCACACCAGCACTGTGTGGCCTGAGAGTGTGTTCAGATCCCTGCAGATGATTTGCTTCCCAAATTCAGAGGACTTGGACTGTCTGGTTGCAGTAAAGATTCTCCCTCAGGACACGTAGTGGGAGGTTGGGCCGTTTTTGTTTTCTTCTTCTCTGTTGAGGCCTCTCTGCTTGCCAATTCTTTCGATGGTGAGAACGTGCCAAGGAGCATAAAACGACAGGCCACAAAACCCCCATTCACCACCAGGTGGCTCGTTTAAATCAGTGGAATTATTTCACCCCATCGTTTGGCTCGTTAAAGGGCTGTAAGGCTGGTTATATATGCTTTATTGTTTTGCCCCTGGTTGAGACTAAAAAGGTTCTTTTGAAAGACACATCCTTTTTTTATATACAGTATAACAGTCATACATTGTGCAAAAAGTATGCAAAAATTGCTTAGATGAACAGTAAACAAGCCTTTACGGACAATACACCAAGGTGTGACTCGATTTTTCACAGTGCATTAATCCTGAAGTCAAATGTTACATACTAGAGATTCCAATGCTTTTTAGAGGGCAGTCTAGTTCACACAACTGTCACATCTTTCAACACATTCACTGCTTCTTTTTCATGAACATACTGAACTTGCCTTAATATCTAAACACCATAATACTGAGCACAGGGCTTTTTGAGGTACAAACAAGGCAACAAATTTGCCACCTTGCGAATTGTCAGGCTGATATAGTGGCCTTAATTGGTGCTGGGCCTTCTGGGTCCAGGCTTAGTCAAACGTGGAAAGCTCGACCCCGAATGGCTTCCTGCAAGGTCGGGCTGCCCTCCCCGCCATGTTCACCCAAAAGCCCCATACATCACCAGCGACAGGCTGGAAATTAATGTGACCGAGATCCAGAGCGCACCAATGTCGTGATCACGTCTCGCTCCCTGGCCAGACTCATCAGAAATGTGCAGTTAAGAGTAAGGCCTCCACTGTGGCAGGGTCTGTCATGTGAAACAGTAAATCAACCCCAAGTCTTTTGCAGGGAGTTGTTTTTTTTTATTTACATATTTTTTACGGCAAGATTGTCTCTAAAAGATGGCGATGAAAGACTTATGTCTATCTTGACAGTTCCTATATCCCTCAGAACGGACTCCTGTCTCCTTCAATTACTTATAAGTTAATTAAACTTTTCCAAAAGGGCAGTGAGTAGAGTGAGGGGTGCTTTGAAGAAACAATTTTGCTATTACGTTATTACCTATCACATAGTAGCTAATTATGGCGTTTGCCCTTGACTGTGACCTCCTACTGCGAGTGAAGCCCACCAGCTTCTAAATCCTTGCTTGAATGAGAGGGACCATTAGATTGAATTATTCCATTGAGTTCACATATTTAGTTTTTGAAATATGGCAATAACTACTGTACGTAGACAATCATCCAATACATTACACCAAATATTCTGATTTAATTGAGTGCTAAAGTAGTTTGACCTTTTTTTTGGGACACTTCCCTACTTCCCATAGGCCCTATTGACAGATGTTTGATTGAGAAGCACCATTCTGTAGGCAAAGGTTAGGGGCTCACCGAAGAATAGTGAGTACAGGTTAAATTGTCTTTACCAAACAGATCTGCACCATACAACAGGCATTATGTTTTATCCTATAATGTGTGCTGAATCAATAGTAAGTTCTCCAAGGTCTCTGAATGAATTGAGGGTTGTGACTAGTCAGTAATTGCTTGTATGCATTACACATTGATGATGATCCTTCACGAAAACAATCCTATCTCCAGCCTTGAGCGTAGAGCAACTCCACTGACCAGGGAGATAGACTACGACTACAAGTGCATCATCAGATGAATGTAATTCAGAGGAGAGAGGAGTGCAATTTAGGAAATACAGTGGCGGAACGCAGTAGACCGAAAGCTCCGACACAGAGCAGGAATGGAGCAGGCTGCCCTGCAGCATGCAGTAACCTTGATGACACCCTTCATTACTTTGAATAGTCTGATGTCCTGACAGAGGCGCTCGGCACCAGATGGAGGGGAGGGACGCGGCACACCTCCCATCTCACTCCCACCTTTTTCCTTTAGAGGGGCCAGTAGAATTGAGCTGGGGGGCTGTATGGGGGGAGTAATAGGAAAAGAAAGAGGAGGGGGGGAGTGTTTGGACCGAGAGTATATCTCTGCAGAGCTGTCCTTGTTGAAGGTGCTTTGACAGCAGGTATCCTCGGCCCTGCACTGACCATGCTATGCCATCAACCTGCGCTTTACAGCATAAGGTAATGGGCCTTCAGCCCGGACCCTGCCATGCCTCTGTAACCCCCCCAGGATAGGAACCCCAGCAGCCATCATCATCGAGCGAGAACACCAGAGCAGAGTGGAAAGGTTCCCTGACCTGGAAGAGAGACGCTAGGTGATGTGTGGGTACTCAGTACTGATTTCAGGTGTTATTTAGAGTTCAACACAAAAGGGATTCTGACTTCCGTATATACACTGAGTGTACAAAACATTATGAACACCTTCTCTTCCGATGACATAGACTGACCAGGGGAATTCAGGTGAAAGCTATGATCCCTTATTGATGTACTTGTTAAATCCACTTCAATCAGTGTAGATGAAGGGGAGGAGACAGGTTAAAGAAGGATTTTTAAGCCTTGAGACAATTCAGACATTGATTATGTATGTGTGCCATTCAGAGGGTGAATGGGCAAGACAAAATATTTTGTGCCTTTGAACAGGCTATGGTAGTAAGTGCCAGGCGCAACAGTTTCTGTCAAGAACTGCAACGCTGTTGGGTTTTTCCCGCTCAACAGTTTCCCGTGTGTATCAAGAATGGTCCACCACCCAAAGGACATCAAGCCAACTTGACACAACTTTGGGAAGCATTCGAGTCAACATGGGGGACGCTTTCGACACTCAGTCCATGCCCTAACGAATTGAGACTTTTCTGTGTGGGGGGTGTGCAAGGTATTCTTAATGTTTTGTACACTCAGTGTATTTTTCCTTCTAGCTGAGCAGTCTCAGTTCTCATCCCTTACATACATACATCACTTATAGACTACATCTAAAATCACCTATGATATTTTATTATTATTATTACTTCTTCTGTATACCACCCCTACCTTGTCACAACACAACTGATTGGCTCAAACGCATTAAGAAGGAAATAAATTCATGAAGCTGGTTGAGAGAATGCCAAGAGTGTGCAAAGCTGTCATCAAGGCAAAGGGTGGCTACTTTGAAGAATCTCAAATATAATATATTATATATTATTCTACAATGTAGAAAATAGTAAAAATAAAGAAAAACCCTTGAATGAGTAGGTGTGTCCAAACTTTTGACTGTATGTTAAAATACAAAAACACAGTAATGGGAAGCACAAATAAAATAGCACAAATCACCCAGATAAACAGTTACATTCCTCCACAAACAAGTCCCCGATCAATACTTTAAATTGCCCCAACGGCACCAGAACATCAAGATGAAATGTATTTACAATGTTGTTCTTGCAATACGATGCATTACAACTAAAAGCAGATTTAACGATATCGATGGAGACCCTAGGAACCTCAAGAGTTAACCAATCCTGTGAACGTGTTAGGCAACACTATACTTCAACTAGGCTATACTTCAACAGCAAAGTTAGATACGACGGAGGTTTATGAAGTAGGGAGTAATGGAAGAGATCTATGAGTCTTTAGCGAAGTCTAGCCAACCTTGTGATATAGGATGCAGTGATGAGTATCAAAAGTGTCACCTGTAACACAACGAAGGGCACTAAGGTAGATGGCATCCAAAGGTTTAAGAGCAGTAGCAGCTGCACTTTGATGAATATTATCACCATAATCAAGAACAGATAAAAGGGTTGACTGAATCATCTGCTTCCTACTGCTTAGAGAAAAGGCACAATCTGTTTCCGTCCAAAAAAAACGACTTTAAATGTTAGCCTCTTAACCAGCTCATCTATATGTTTTATACATTTCAAATCCATATCAATCAAAACGCCTAAGTATTTATATGCTGGAACACTTTTGATTGGAGAACCATCTATTGAGTGAACATGTAGTTCATCTGAAACATTCATAATGCACAAGTTTTTAAATCAGCAAGGTATTCCTGCATAGCTATAAAATCTGACGGTAGTTTTGATGCAGCCAGATCAACAGTCGGGACAATAGCATACATAATAGCATAATCCGCATATAAATTTAGTTGACCATTTTTAAACAGATTGACCAATGGTGTTTATATAAATAGTAAAGACAACAGGTCCCAGGATCACACACCTTTAGGTACTTTAAGAATGTCAGACTTAACCCCGTCAATCACAATGGCCTGAGTTCTGTCACTAAGATAACCATGAACAGGCGTCAGAGCTCAGGCCTATGGAAGACTAACAACTAAAAATAGCATGAACAACAGTATCAAAAGCTTTTGACAGGTCCACAAACAAAGCAACACATTTAATTTTAGTGTCTAAAAGCATTGACAAGATTAACGATTAAAAGTGGTTGCTGTGATAGTGCTATGCCCAGCACTAAACCCTGATTAGTTTACATTCAAAATAAATTTCTCAGATAAAAAAAAGAGCATAGTTGTACATTTACCAAGGATTCAAGAATCTTAGCTAGGCAAGAAAGTCTTGAAATGGGGCGATATTCATTAAGATCTTATGGAGCACAAGAGCTGATTTCTATATTTTTGGGATATTTCCTGATAACAATGTTAAATAAAACATGTGGGTTATTGAGACAACAATAAGCCCTGCACACTTAAGCAGATCAGGATCCAATTGGTCAGCTCCTATGGATTTCTTTTTTTTCTGTATATAGCCTAAAAGAAAAACGTTGACTATAATTTCTCTGATCATTCAGCAAGTTTCCCCTATCAGCATCCAGCCCACTATCAATGTGAATAGGCTTAGAAGTTATTTCAAAGAGATACTGAAATAAAATGGTGATTAAATCCATCAATGAGTAGCGGTGCGTAGGTAAAATCATTGAGGAAACCAAGCCAGGAAAAAAGCCATACAACCCATGTTGTGATAATTGTCTTGTTTGCTCTATAAAACATTAGTTTAATCACTATTCGTTCAAACACACTGCAGAAAACACCGGAAGAAGAATTATCACTGAATTATCACAGTGAATTATTGTAATGTTTGTTTATGTGTCAATGAATCCCATAAGGGATGGGGTTGCCAACTGGCAATTTGACATGAAAATTGTATTTAATCCAATCATTAATTGAATTCATTCATTCATTCATTCATTCATTCATTCATTCATTCATTCATTCATTCATTCATTCATTCATTCATTCATTCATTCATGTAGACTACAGGGAAGCCAATGCCATCCTCCTCTCTTTCATGTTGGCAAAACGGTCTATGCATCTCTCATACACTAGTACACACTTAGTTTTAGTCCCAGCTAATGAAACAGCTAAGTTAGCTAGCTCGTTAACGTGAGCCCACACTACATCTAGGCTACATATTGAACTTTAATCAACCCAGGCCAAGATGGCGACGACATACATGGCAGCTCTGCTTCTAGCTCCTAAGCAACTTTTTTACAAGCATTTCACTACACCATCTCCATTCATGGCTTAAGCAAGGGATGATTTTAGCTAGCTAGATAGCTACTGCAGGACAACAACACGAGAAGACATGGTTTTTCTGACAACAACGTTTTGCTTTTGAAGTGATTGGTGTGAAGCCAAATCCAAACTGGCCTCATCTGAGGGGTGGTTAAGGTGAGCTCACCCTAACGCTGGTCGGCTAATTCTTGTATAATGTTTTTATAAAGTCCAAACGCTCGCTGGAATCAATCAATCAAATGCTACGCCAGCAACATGTCAAACTAAATTTTGGCAAGACAGCATAGATTCATGGCCACACATACTGAGACAGAGGGATGCTGTTTCCCTCACTCTGATGATTTCTCCGGTGAGATAGATTCAGCCACTTGCCGTTTGAACGGAGAATTATGACAACACAGAGAGACGAAAGAGAAATTGTTTCAGAATTATTATTATTTGTATTTATTTTGTAGCCCTTGGCATCTATGAATACACGGCACTGCTAATACCCACTGATAGGGGTGGCAGGTAGCCTAGCGTTTAGAGTGTTGGGCCAGTAACTGAAAGGTTGCTGGTTCAAATACCTGAGTTGACAAGGTAAAAAAAACATGTTAATGAGTCCTTGAGCAAGGCACTTAACCCTAACTTGCTCCAGGGGTGCCATACTACTATGGCTGACTTGCCTACCTAAATAAATGATTGTATTGTAGATGAGGTAATTCATCATATTCACAGTTATTGATTGTGAGTGGATCAGGGTGTGTTCTAATTATTCATATTTTTCATTAGCATATCAAATATAGGGATGTGATATAAATCAAAATAAGATGTCTTAGTGAGCGGTGAGCTGATCAAACGTGGCGTTACTATCAGGGCCCTTTAAACACATTGGCAGTTAGCGCAGTCAGGGCTGCCGGCCTCTTTGTCTTCCTGGCAGGCTTTGATGAAAGGCTCTTGGGTGATTGACTCTTACTTATGGAAGTGAACACAGCTGTTGAGATTGATCAAAAGAGGGAGGGAAAAGAAGAGGGAGAGAGAGAGAAAGAGAGAGAGATAGAGAAAGAGAGAGAGAAAAAGAGAGAGAGAGAGGAGGACAGAGAAATAATTGAAGGGTTTATATGGAATTATGATTTTCTCACCTTCAGGAGAAATCACCCGTACCTATTTAGAATCCCCACATTCCTTACTTGCTAGGAATTGAGCTCTCAGTCGTTGTGAGAAATGCTACACATTGATGCTTGTTTATGCTAAACATTTATCTCATAATCTGACGTCAAACGCATTCTGTTTCTTATCATAGAAGTCTCAACAAAGGCCAGCGATGGTCATCTTATGCCGTTTATGAATTATGGCCCGAGTCCGTTATGATTCAGGAAGACAGCATGATGCCAGTCTTGGGCACTCATAAACTACAGTTGCCATGACACCTTAGTCTAAACATGTATTTTTCTTTAATGGCAAATTGCAACTCGCCGGTTGGTTGCGTTTTACTTTGCTAGGTCAGGACATTGTAAGGTCATGTAATATTATTTATGATGAACTGTCATGGAAACAATGAAAACGATTAATTATATAGTTTTGATTTTATTGGGAGCAAATAGTCTAAAGGCAGTGTTAATTCAACTGGCAGCCGGTTTCCGACAAGAAAATTATATATATTTTCTCGCTGCAGTGCTGATTGGTCCAATATACAAACCTCCCAGCAGAGAGAAAGAATGGCAGCTGACAGAAATTTTAATGAAAGCATTATGTGAAAAATATAATATAACAGAAAACCAACTGTTTTGGTTTCATGGTCTAATTAGCTGCCCTACAATTGAATGATTAGTTTTGGTGGCGTATCGTGTTCAGTCACTTATTAAACAAGGCCAAAGGTAAACCCATTGATTAGTGTCACATGAACTCTGCACTGCAACAATAAGGTGTGCATGGTGTCCCATCATTTAATTAATTACACAAGCCTTTTGGGAACAGTTTAATAATTTCTGAAAATGTTCCTGGGCCATTGGGGTTAATTGGACGTTTGGCTCTCGAGAAACTCCCATGAACACCCAGGAGTAGCACATCCCTAAAAACAGCTTTGGGTCTGTCTCAGTGAAAATGGCACAGTGACCCTCCCTTGGAGAGCACCTGGTATCCTGCTGTCCCTGTTCTCCTGACCGACCTTACCCATGCTGCATGGTGCAGACAGATGGGGAGGGTGTTGTTGGGTTGGGGGCAGCTCCCCCTGTGTCCACTCAGAGCCCTAATCCACAGATGACTCTTGACCCTTGACTGGCTGGCTCCCCTGGAGAATGATGCTCTTAGCTGGAGAAGGTGTGGCACGCCCACTGTATTTTGGTAGCTGTGCTGGTAGTGGTAGGTTCTGAGTAGTGTGTGTTTGCGTGTTCGTGTGTGTTTCTGCATCCCCTTGACAGAAACAGATGGAGTGGAAGCCACCAGATTTACCAGAGGAAGCAGTTTATAGAACGCTATCAGAAGGGAATAGGCAGAGTTGCAGAAATACAGGCCTCAAGTTGCAGCCATCAATCTCTGCAGTGTCAGCCTGGATCAGACAACAGGGAGGGATAGTTTGTTAGTGTTCACAGAAAATCAGATATGAATGTTACGCCTCAATGGCACACAATTTTTGGGGTCTCTTAGAAAGGCAAATACATGCTGTTTGCTCACTTTGATCCATGTATCTCTGCAAGCATGAAAGGTTAGTCTGTGGTCATCAACATGTAAATACTTTGTTCCATTCAGTCAATCCTAGCACAGGAATTGGATCAGCAAAATGGGCAGTGTCTGTTGGCTTATAGTGGGGAATAGCAGTCTGTGGTTCACACGTGGTCATTCACTTTAATCTTGTTTTCCAGCTGTACTGCAAATAAAAATACTCTGTCAGTGTTAACTGTAGATATATACTGTACTTTTTGGGGAAAAGTTTAAATGGTAATTTTCCAATGATGTCCTTTATCTACGTCCCCAGAGTCAGATTAACTTGTGGATACCATTTTTATGTCTCTGTGTCCAGTATGAAGGATGTTCGAGGTAGTTTTGTGAGCCAATGCTAACTAGCTTTAGAGCAATTACTGGAAGTTAGCAACTTGTCTCTCATGCAGAGACATGAAAATGGTATCCGCGAGTTCTTCTGACTCTGGGGAAGTAAAGTGTCTTCAGGAAGTATTCAGACCCCTTTACTTTTTTAGTCTTATTCTAAAGTTGATTAAAACAACAACAAAAAAATCTCCCCTCATTAATCTACTCACAATACCACATAATGACAAAGCAAAAAATGCTTTTCGGAGGAGCTGCATGTCCTCCGAAACACAACCCACTAAACCGCACTGCTTTTTGACTCAATGAACGCTTAACCCGGAAGCCAGCCGCACCAATGTGTCTGAGGAAACACCATACACCTGCCGACCATGTCAGCGTGCATGAGCCCGGCCTGCCACAGGAGTCGCTACAGCGACAAGGACATCCTGGCCGGCCAAACCCTACCTTAATCCGGACGACGCTGGTTAGGGGAGGGTTGTCGCTATTACAAATAAATAACTTAAATAACACATTTACATAAGTATTCAGACCCTTTACTCAGTACCTTGTTGAAGCACCTTTGAAAGCGATTACAGCCTTGAGTCTTCTTGGGCATGCAGCTACAAGCTTGGCACACCTGTATTTGGGGAATTTCTCCCATTCTTCTCTGCAGATCCTCTCAAGCTCTGTCAGGTTGGATGGGGAGCGTTGCTGCAAATCATGTCCAATCAATTGAAATTACCACAGGTGGACTCTAATCAAGATGTAGAAATATCTCAAGGATGATCAATGAAAACAGGATGCACCTGAGCTCAATTTCGAGTCTCATATTAAAGGGTCTGAATACTTATGTAATTCTGTTTTTAACTTTAATACATTTACATTTCTAAAAACCTGTTTTCACTTTATCATTATGACGTCTTGTGTATAGATTGCTGAGGATAATTTATTTAAATTCATTTTAGAATAAGGCTGTAACATAACAAAATGTGGAAAACGTCAAGGGGTCTGAATGCTTTCCGGAGACACTGTAGATGGCCTCAGAATCCCAAAGAATCCCTTTATAATTGAACTCCGTGAAAATCATGGCATTAGATGTAATGAAAGTTATGCACACAACTCTGAAAAGGCATAATCACCATCATCAATTAAGAATAGGGAGGTTATTTTAATTAATAGAGCTAACATTACATTATCTAATTTGACATCTTTATTGATATACAGGTGATTCACATACTTATTCTACGCTAGGTAATGAAGTTGGGTCTTGTTCAGTTAAGCCCTGTATATTTTATATATAAATAAACTGCACACGCTATAACATCTGCTAAACTGTGTAAGCGACCATAAACTTTCATTCGATTTGTTATTTGAAAACATTAATAGAATATGTTTTTTTATTTTGTGTCCAATCAAATTGTCATTTGAAAAATACATGATGCTACTATTGTTCTTTTTACAACATGTGTTTCATCTCATCAGGATAACAACGTGAACTGAGGATGCCCCCGTCTTGGAATGGGTTTTACAGAGAGTGTGTAAAATATGATTTGTTCCATGTAATCCCTTTTATATTCTCAATATTTGTTTGTCTTGTCACAAACCATCATCCTCAATGGAATAATTCCCTCAATCTACAGCTTAGAACAATACACAGATCTGGTCATAACTAACAGCTTTTCTCCTATCAATAAGGCTTTCTATCCAGCCATGTCTTTGACACAATGTTTGGTTAGAGGTCTCAATGTTGAGAGTTTTATGTGTATTTGGCGCATCACTTCCATTCATCAGAATATTTTGCTTCAGCCAGGCTTTTTGAACTGTTATAAGACTGACAAGCAAGGCTAGGCTCTCTAACCTGACTCTTCTCCTCTATCTTACTCTCCCCCTCTCTCTCTCTCTTTCTCTGTACTCTCTCAAGTATTACTTGATCACATTGGCCTCAACTCTACAGCAGAAGAACTGCATTTCACAGTGGACATTTGGTAACCCTTCTCCTCCAAAAGAAATATATAAATACATGAATGAAGACAGCTGCACATATTGAAGTCGAACGAGCGGCAAGATCATTATTCCTGGCCACTGTGATTGATGTAGCTTCCTTGCCGAGGAGAAGAGACATTTTTAAAGGGGACTGGTTGATGGTGAATTCACAGGTGTTGATGAATACATTTGGCCGATGGGAAGCCTGTTAATTCACCCCATGGGATGTGTTAAAGCTACATTTGGGAAATGGGGAGTCGGTTATAGTTGGATAGAGAGGATTCCCGTCGTGCTCTTTGAATGAGGTGTTCTGTACATCTAGTTCACATTGTGACTTCCTGCATGGCTTTCATCAAATTGGGCTCAGGCTCCTATTAGAAAACTGTCTGATCACGGTATAGGAATTGGTGTCACACCACTTGTTCTAGTGTTCTATAAAGCCTCTGGACACGTTAATGTCACCTGTAAATAATAATGAAACACTTATCCTCACCTGTTGCATCAATACTGCCTAGTCAGTTGCTCAGTCAGCTGGTGAGAGCAGACTGGACGGTAGACAGCTGCATGGGTCAAGACATAATCGGTAACCATGAACCTCTGGCACAGAATAAAATTGAGAAATACTTGCAGCTGCTCCTTCCCTCTATTTGTGATAACATTTAACTGTGTTATGACTCCTGTGAAAATATCTAATTGAAACCTGTGATAGTGTTATCTGGTGGCTGCAAGTACCTTCAATTTCTCAGTCAGACTCACACATGAACATGCATTGATTATCAATGCAGTCCCAGTCACAGTTATGATTGTGTTCCATAAGTAATTTCACAAATGTGTTCTTTCTGTTTAGGCACTATAATACAAGTGTGTATTCTCCCACCAAGCACCTCTCTTGTCACCTGATTATCACACTTAATTTACCTTATACTGTATCTTAAAAGAGCCTTTGTGGATACCGCAATGAAGGTCAGATTCAACTGAGCCAGAAGAGAGAAATAATAATGGCGTCTTTTTGTAACTCCACCAAAGTTCTTTGGACAAAGCCTATGAGGTAAATTAATGGCTTTTTTTTTTTCGTAAATGCTGAAAATAAGGTTTGTGGTAGGAGATCTTATACATCTTGTTCTATGAGATAATCTACATCAGCTAGCGTCACTTTTTGAATTTTGAAGAATTTATATAATAAAAAAACACATAAATCACATAAAGGCTTCATAATTCATAACGGTCATGTTTACTGACTGCTATTATCTTATAGAACAAAATGTATAAGATCTCCTAAGCCTGTGTTAACCTCTGACCTTATGTTCAGCGAATTTTGCCGATAGGGATTGCTAAACGAACCAGAGGTAACGTCCGGGTTACTTGACTGTAACCCTGTTCCCTGAAAAAGCGGAACGAGATGCTGCGCTGCTTAGCGCATTGGGAACGTCTTTAATCGTGACCCGCTGTGAATATAGTGTGTAAACACGTCGATGAAATCGACCGGAAATAATATAGCCTCGGTCGGTGACGTCATCGGCGCGCACCCGCGACACGAGGTTATAAATAGATGAGCCGCAGGTGCATCGTCAGGATATTTTGTCTGAAGAGCAGTCCTGGGACATCATCAGCACGGCAATGCAGCGCAGCATCTCGTTCCGCTTTTTCAGGGAACAGGGTTACAGTCAAGTAACCCGGACGTTCCCTTTCAAAAGCTACAATCGATGCTGCGCTGCTTAGCGCATTGGGAACGAGAATGCCCACGCCGCCGTGCTTGAAGGTGTCTGGACTCCTTACTGTTGTGTAGGTGTGCTCACAATAACGCAGGAAAGCCCTAGACATTAGCCTGTGATGTCGACTCAAGGACGTGAGAGCCCGGAGTGGCATGAACATCCAAACTATAAAATCTTATGAATGTGTGCGGAGAGGACCAGCCTGCCGCATCACAAACAAACTGCAAGGGGGCACCTCTTGCCAAGGCAGCAGAGGAGGCGACCCCTCTGGTGGAGTGAGCCCTTAGACCCGTTGGCGAAGCTTGGCCACGCGCCTCATAGGCAAGAGCAATAGCATCCCTGACCCAATGTGACAAGGTCTGTTTGGTGACGGCAGCACCCCTGTTGCTGCCCCCATAACAAACAAACAGTTGCTCTGACTTACGCCACTGGCTGGTGCGGTGGACATAAGTCTGAAGAGCACGGACTGGACACAGTCTGTGAGATCTCTCCTGCTCTGGCGTTGTGAACGGCGGAGGGCAGAAGGTCTCAAGAGTGACCGGATGTACAGTCGAGAAAGGTACCTTAGGCAGGTAATCAGGATTAGGATGCAAAATCACTTTCACCATTCCTGGGGCAAAGTCTAAGCAGGATGGCGATATTGACAGAGCCTGCATATCCCCGATTCTTTTTAGAGAGGTTATAGCCATAAGAAAAACCATCTTTAGGGTCAGGTGTTTGTCAGACGCTGACTCTAGAGGTTCAAAGGGGGTCTCAACCAGACCCTCGAGGACTATAGCTAAGTCCCATGAAGGGATCTTGGTTCTTACGGGAGGCCTCAGTCGTCTGGCCCCACGAATGAAGCGAGCGAGCAGAGGATGTCTCCCGAGTGGCACCCCGTCAACCAAGGCGTGGCAAGCCGACAGAGCGGCCACATAAACCTTGAGAGTGGCGGGGCATGTGCCTGTTGATAATTTTTCTTGCAGGAAATCCAGAACTGAAGCAATCTGGCAGTTGACCGGATCTGCATTATGCACAACACACCACCTTTCAAAACCACCCCATTTGTTGGTATACATCTTTCTAGTGGAGGAGGCCCTAGCACTTAGAATGGTCTCAATAACGGCAGGCGAAAACCCAGTGCCCCTCAGTTGGTACCCATCAGGGGCCAAACATGAAGGTTCCACAGGTCGGGCCTGGGATGGAATATCGTGCCCTCCGCTTGGGACAGAAGGTCCCTCCTCTTCGGAATCGCCCATGGCGAACCGTCGAGGAGAGATATTATCTCCGAGAACCATACTCTGTTCGGCCACCGCGGCGCTATCAGTAAGAGGCAAGACCCTTGCTGGCGAACTCTGGCTAGAACTCCCGGGAGCAGAGCCACAGGAGGAAACGCATACAGGCGCATTTTGGGCCATGTGTGTGCCATCGCATCCAGACCCAGGGGGGCTGGGTGACTCAGAGAGAAGTAGAGGGGACATTGCGCTGTCTGCTGGGAGGCGAAGAGGTCCACCTCTGCTTCGAAAAATCTGGTCCAGATCTGTTTTACTACATCTGGGTGGAGTTTCCATTCCCCCGTGTGTAATTTCTGTCTGGACAGTAAATCTGCTCCCACATTCAGGTACCCCGGAATGTAAACTGCCCTGAGTGACAGGAACTTTTCCTGGGCCCAGAGAAAAATCTGCCTCGCTATTCTGTTCAGATTGCGTGAGCGCAGACCTCCCTGGTGATTTATATAAGAGACTGCCGTTGTGTTGTCCACCCGCACTAGGACATGACAACCTCTCAACTGGGGGAGAAAATATTTCAGGGCCAGAAATACAGCCATCAACTCGAGGCAGTTGATGTGCCAATCGAGCTGATGACCCTCCCATTTCCCTTGAGCTGGACGACCACTTAAGACCGCTCCCCAGCCCAGCAGGGAGGCGTCTGTCGTTAACAATCTGCGACGACAAGGCGCTCCTAGAGTGGGACCCAAGGCGAGGAACCGGGGTCTGAGCCACAGAGATAGTGTACGAAGCCCGCGGCGCGTCACTTTTATTTGCCTTTGAGGATTGGCCCTTGGATGAAATCCCCTGGCTTTTAGCCACAACTGAAACGGTCTCATGTGCAGCAGCCCCAAAGGAATCACCGTGGATGCTGAAGCCATGAAACCTAACATCTTTTGGTACTGACGAACAGTACGATCTTGGCCTAGCCTGACTTTGCTCATGGTTAGCCGAATGGTCTCGATTCGAGCGGGGGACAGTTGTGCCCGCATCGTGATCGAATCCCAAATGATCCCGAGATAGGTCGTTCTCTGGGCAGGAGAAAGAACACTTTTCTTGGTGTTGAGTCTCAACCCTAGAGAAACTAGATGAGCTAATACGATGTCTCTGTGTTGAAGCGCCATCTCTTGCGATTGTGCTAGTATTAACCAATCGTCGATGTAATTTAAAATGCGAATGCCCTGGAGTCTTAATGGAGCCAGTGCTGCATCCATGCATTTTGTGTATGTGCGAGGTGATAAGGCTAGGCCGAATGGAAGAACCCGAAACTGGTATGCTTCGCCCCCGAAAGCGAACCTCAGGAACTTCCTGTGTTGTGGCAATATTTGAATGTGAAAATATGCGTCCTTCAGATCGATCGTGACGAACCAATCGTGATGTTGAATTTGCGACACGACCGTCTTGACGGTTAACATCTTGAACTTGAGTGCTTTGACTGTACGGTTTAAGCCTCGAAGATCTAAGATTGGACGTAACCCCCCGTCCTTCTTGGGGACCAGGAAGTATCTGCTGTAATAGCCCAACTCCCTCTCTGGAAGAGGAACATGTTCTATGGCCTCTTTGTTCAGAAGAGTCTCTAGCTCTTGTGACAGTACATGCATCAGCTCCGGTCTCACGGAAGTGGATACCACGCCGTTGAAACGCGGAGGACGATGAATAAATTGGATTCTGTATCCTACTTTTACTGTGCTTAATACCCAAGCAGAAATGCCTGGCAGAAGTTTCCACGCTGCCAGACTCTCTGATAGTGGTATCAACTTTAACACTTCCTTTTGAGGGGATGTTATATGTTCCGTGTCCTGTATGAGAGCAGGAAACATCGGAACAACTAACATTTCGCTGGAAACCGCTGCCCCCCAAAGCACCAGATGTGGCGGGGATGGAGAGGTTTCGTGGGGGTAACGAGAAGGGGCGGTCAGATATAATACGCGCCCCATCCCGTGGGGGGGTACCCCCACCGGACTGGGCGCCAGACCATCAGGACTTCCTCTTTTTATTGAAACAAGTCCTGAGGTCTGGCCTGGGAGGCTGCTGAGTGCGGCGAGCCGGTCCCCAATCCTTACGAGGGGGAGCGCGACTCGCCACGCTCTGCTTCTTAACCTCCCTAGCTCTTGAAGGACCGGGGAGAGGTTGGGTGGCTGATGGCCCCTCCCCTTGAGTGCGGCGAGGAAGGAACTGCACAAATGCTTCCTCATGCTTCTTAACTTCTCTGAACCTGGTGACGACGGTGTTGACTGAGTCGCCAAACAGGCCAGAGGGTGAGATTGGGGAATCCAATAAGAAAACTCTGTCTTTATCTTTAATTCCTGTCAGATTCAGCCACAGATGCCTCTCCGTGCTAACCAGAGCTGACATAGAACGGCCGATTGCACGGGCTGTCTGTTTGGTAGCACGGAGAGACAGATCCGTGGCTCTACGCAGTTCGGAGAAGGCTTCCTCGTCAATAGTACTGCCAACACTCAAGTCCTTCAACAAGTCAGCCTGGTACGCCTGCAACACTGCCATAGTGTGCAGTGCAGCACCAGCCTGACCTGCAGCTTGATAAGCTTTTCCCACGAGCGCTGATGTTGTTCTACATGGCTTCGTGGGGAGGGTAGGTCTCTTAATCGAAGATGCCGATATGGGTGAGAGATAGCTCGCGAGCGTCTCTTCAACCTGAGGCATCTCCGAATACCCCCGCGGCTTCGCACCCACGATAGTCGAAAAAGTCAACGTCGAGGGCACAAAGACACGGGAAGTATATGGTTTACTCCATGATTTTGATAGTTCGTCATGGAGGTCCTCGAAGAAGGGGAGAGACTGGTGTTTTGGTCCCTCCCCCCTGCCACCGGACAGAAACCTATCCTCTAGCTTAGACTGTTTGGGTATCTCTTGATCGCGTGGCCAGTCAAGCTGTAACCTGGCCACCGCACGAGTAACCACCTCGAGCAATTCCTCAACAGATTTAGCTTCGCGAGAGGAATGCTCAGAGGCTGGCTGCTCATAGTCCGCAGACCCAAGAGATATTTCATCATCCCCCGCATAAACCGAAGAAGCACCGGGGCGCGCTTCGGGATCACGCGAGGGAGTACGTGGATCTGGTGACAAAGCAAGCGAAAGGGACGAACCCGTCTCTTGCTCGTCAGCCAGATCCATGCGAGAGCCCCACGTTGGTAATGTGGGTGCGGTCTGGAAGTAGCTAAGGCGAGCGCGCAGCGTCCTGATTGTAAACAACTCGCAATGCTCGCACTCGCCTTGCTCAAGCGCAAGCGCTGCATGCTCTTCCCCCAAACAGACAAAACAGTAAGCGTGTGTATCCAGTTCTGACATGGGACGAGAACATGGAGGGACACAATGCTTACCTTTTTGTTGACTCATTTCTCCTTCTCTTACTTCTTCCAAGCTCCTTTTTAGAATGTTAAGTAGATGAGAAAGAGAAAATCTGCCAGTTTAAACTAAATAACTCCTAGCAAAAGATCTGTAGTCGATTGAGAGGAGATAAATGCTTGCACACCAAACAAAGAGAGGTCTGAAGACAAAAAACTTGACGATGCACCTGCGGCTCATCTATTTATAACCTCGTGTCGCGGGTGCGCGCCGATGACGTCACCGACCGAGGCTATATTATTTCCGGTCGATTTCATCGACGTGTTTACACACTATATTCACAGCGGGTCACGATTAAAGACGTTCCCAATGCGCTAAGCAGCGCAGCATCGATTGTAGCTTTTGAAAGGGAACTTATTTCCGGGTTTTAGGACTACAAGCTGGCGAGCTCCAGAGTCTCTCAGGAATAGGCCCATGATGCAGTGGGATGAGCTACTATGAGAAAGAGTGATTTGGGAGGGTGGTAGGTACCTTTCCAGAGTGATCTCTTTAGTGGTTTCAGAATAATCCCATTAGACTAGGTCAATGCGGTGTGCTCCAATTACCTGCTGTCACAGCAGCGCCTTCCAGCTTTTTAGATGTCACAGGTGATTTGGGATAGGACAAAGAGAGTACACAAAGTACACATAGTACACAAAGTACACAAAGAAGGAGATCACAAGGATGTTTCTCGCTCATCCAAGTTTAGCTATGTTTAGCTTTGTCATAATATTATATCTTCAATTCATGTCACTGTAAACTTGCATCACCAATGCACAGATTAGAACCACAGTAATTACGGCCAGGTAAACAATCTCTGAGCCAACATTCAACTCATGGAACAGAACCTTAACTTTTGCTCTGCATGTAAAGTTGCATGTATCCACTCAGGACACAGAATTGACATGACAACACTTGCATTGTAACTTCCAATGCCATTGAACAGAATTAGTGGCATTAAGCTAATTGAAGCTATTTCCCCAAAGCAGTCAGGAGTCAAAATGGCATCTAATCAGCCGTTCCTTGATCCTGTGAAATTTGCATCAAAACATTGCCGTTACAGTAACCAATGAGCCACAAATGCCTCCCATTGAGTGTTCCATGCTGGCACGTATGATGTCTGGTTTACATATAGGCTGAACAAGAAAAAAACAATGCACAGGGCAGGAATTATTGTGTCCTTTTCAGGTAAAAAACATAATTCTGTCCATACATTTGAGACAAGATGAACATTATTATGGTGTTACAGTGACCCTATTATTTGACCTAATCTCATTACCCAAACATCTCTATGTGGATCACTTGTTTGACTTGTGTTTAAGTCATTATTCCACAGGGTGCATTCAATTCACATAGTGTACTCGCCAAGAACAATTTGTTTTCCCGTCTTGCTTTACTAAGATAAACAGAAAGTCCTGTGTTCCTCTTCTTTTCCAATGGACAGACACTAACTTGTGCATTAAATAGGAACCTTGCTTAATGGAAGCAGTGTCTGTGAGCAAATATACGGCTTCATAGGAATCTGGTCAATTTTGCTGATCATGACATTAGGTTTTGGTCAAAATCACCCAACCACATCTGACATTAACAAAAATGTTAAAAGAAAAAATAATGGATGCCCCATTGGCAGGACAATTATGTCTCAGCAGAGCGCACTTACTTTTTCATAACCACATTTTCAGAAACAAATTTTTGTTGTTGATTTTTTGATTTTTATGGATTTTGCTGCCGTAATTCGGTTTGTTAGCTAGAGAAGGCAAAAGAATGAGATGGAGAAAAAGCATGTGTATCTCAGATGGACTCTAACTAATGAAGCTCATTACGTGGCATGTTCCCTAGACAAAAACAAACTAAAAACTTTATTTGGCTGTCCCCATAGCAGAACCCTTTTTGGTTCCAGATAGAACTATTTCCACAGGGAGTTCTACATGGAACCAGAAATGGTTCTCTTATAGGGACAGCTGAAGAACCCTTTTGGAACCCTTTTTTCTATGAGTGTACTATGTATCACAACACTGACAGCTGAGCAATGTTTGAAATGCGTTGGAGGTACATGGGAGGAATAAAGACAACACTGCTGTGTTTGAAATATTGTCACAGTGTAAAGTCAATTAGTTGAAATTAGTACACCGCTTGATTATCCTCCTGCCAAGGAGAACCTGTTTTATGTTGTAAATGTGTCTGAAACGTTTGGCCAGGTTTTGGCCAGGTTTCTCTTGTAAAATTGATCTTTAATCTCAATCTCAATTTATTTTATTTATTTATTTTATTTTTTATTTATTTTACCTTTATTTTACTAGGCAAGTCAGTTAAGAACATATTCTTATTTTCAATGACGGCCTAGGAACAGTGGGTTAACTGCCTTGTTCAGGGGCAGAACGACAGATTTTTACCTTGTCAGCTCGGGGATTTGATCCAGCAACCTTTCGGTTATGGGCCCAACACTCTAACCAATGAGACTAACCTGCTAAAATAATTACAAATAAAATAAAGATACATGTCTTTCATTTCCTACACGATATCATCACTGTATATCAAGCACTGAAACTTCACTTAATAGCCCAGTATTGGCATAATACTTATATAATATGCAATATATATTCTACATGAAATGCATATTATATAAGGGAATTAGATGTAGGGTTTGTTAATTACTGGTTGATCACTCAAAAGCAACACCACAATACTGTCTTTGAGAAATGGGTCTAACTGGAGAACGTTTTATGTTGACATAAATGTACAATATATCTTTGTTTTTCTTATGTTAACTGCCGTAGAGAAAACCTAGTCGTTCTCTCCGGTTACAGTGGTAACTCTATTTGTCATAATTGACGATGCCTAAGGATGGCATAATTTCCAGTCTCTATTGTTTTCTGTAGCCTCTTGGATATATATAATCACACAATTTCCCAGCAAAGACACGGTTATATATGAAGAGCTTTGTCCTTTAACGATTGTTGTGTCTTGTTTTTATTAACTTGCCATAGCTAATCATAAGTTGTATAAATCAAGAACAGACAACCCAGAGGCACGTTGTATATGGTTCGGTATCTCTTCATGATCTACGAAGGGCAGAGGGTAGGGTGATTAATATCCTAAACTTATGATTAAAAGGTTCACTACTTTGCCCAAGTGTTTGGGTGGGTATGAGTAACACATTCTAAATTGCAAACAGGGGTGTATGGTATCCATATTAGGACAGCCTCAGAGTCAGACAGCTAGCAATCAGCAGTTATCTATGATGTACTTTCCCAGCTAACAACTCTGAATGAACTAGCTAGGCATTTGGAAGCCTAGGATGCAATAAGGGACAATGGGAGGAAAATGCAGGTACGACACAGACAGTTTTTGTTGGTTTGTTTGTTTGCTGTATGTATTGAAGGATATGCGCGTAAATATCAACAAAGACCAGACATGTGCAATTGCTTTAGCTGCGATCTATGTTGAAAACATACAATGTTTGTTGTAGAAAATTGAGTACACTTCTCATTTGATATGTAGATAAACATGGAAAGAAAGACATGTTTGTCAGGAGAGCCCTTGATGATATGATTCAAAGAAGCCACAGAGTATCTATCTGCACTCAGCGAGGGGCAGTATAGAACCATTCAACATAACACATTGCATGTGTTGTCACAATTGAAGGATATTAATCCAAAGGCACTCTCCTCTACATGTTTATGCATCCATGGAAACAGTTGGCCCACATTTAAATTGTTCTATTCATCTGTATTCTGTTGCTGAATGAAAAACATGCTGCAAAGCAAATTCACTTAGTTTATTGTCACTTTATCGTATCTGCACATTCTTTCAAACAGCTGAAAGCTCCGAGCATATTTAAGCTCAAACCTCTGTGTTTTTTTGTCTTTCGCAGATGTCTGCGAGATTCTGGAATAGCAGCAGCCTCAAGGCGTTCAAGGCTGCGTCTTAACTGTCTGGAGAGCTACCTGCCAGCTTGGTTTTAAATCCTTGCAAGGTGAGAGTGTACACTAACAAGTGTGTTTATTCCTCTCAGCTGTTTGTCTGCCCGGAGGAAACGCAAAGCTAACAGTAGCTTCACCTGTTTGCCACAAATGGTAATTTCTATTCTATGCCTGGAACGTATTGTATTGCTCCTGATCTGTTTAACTATGGATTTTAACCATTCTTTTTCTTGTTCCTCTTGTTTCTTTGTTTCTGTCTTTGTTGTCATTAGCTTTGTCTCAGTAGCTCTGGGCTTTTGAGAAGTTATAGTTTCCTTCATTCTCTGCCTCTAAAAAGGAAAACAAATTGTAACGCCGGGCTGGAGAAAGCAGTTGTGAGCCGGGTGCAAAGCAGAGGGACTGGTGTGAAATGGAGGGTGTTAGCCATGGGAATGGGAATGTGTTTTCCCATTAACTCAGTTCTGGGAATGAGGTCCCATTATAGGTATGGGGTATGAATTCATGCTGAGGTAAGAATAAGCGTGATAGAATGGTTATATTATAAAGCCCTAAAATACTTCTGCATCATGTCATGATGAAAGGATGCACTTATGTTGGCCTGGAAATTGACAAACTATCTAAATTTACTATCTATATTCAGTTCAGCTTTTTCTGTTATATATTTATAAGGGTAATAATATCTTAAGAGTATTTGGTAAGGGTTGCATTTCTATAATATAGTTAGAGTGTGAAGTCACACAGAATAAGAGTGAAGTTAGCACTTCATTATTTTAACCGAGCATGACTTATTACTGAGGATGGAATCCTCCCTATCAATCGCTTCCGCCATCTTAGCCATTCACTCACGATACATTAAACCCAAACCAGTGTGATTTATTAGAATGCCGTAATTCTGATAATTACTGCACCCCCTCCCCATCTCCCTTCCCTGTACCTTGGCAAGGGTGGGTCTGGCGTGGGCTGTGTGGTGAGAGCACTGGTACACAAACACCCTATTGCCTCATTAACAAATATGAGCTGCTACATTAATCAGCACTTGGTGTGTAGCACAGTCCTGCGATTACGTCCATTATGAGGCTTCGCACAGCTTATTAACTACGCAGAGAAGACAACCATAGGTACAGCAGTTGTGTAAGAGTGGTATTGGTGGAGTGGAGATGTGACCATGAAGTTGGCCATATGTGAAGCGATGAGAATGCAATGCAAAAGCTGTTCTGTCAGCTGTTTCTCATTTAAGCAGATTGTACCTGCCGATATCCATAGCTGTCCAATTCATATGCCTCTCTCGTCTTGTCCTGGCTTTGCAAACTTTTCAAATTGGTTGAGAAAAAAAGAAATGACGGAGAAATGTTTTCTTTGAACCGCAACAATAAATTGAGGGATGAAACCGGCAGGGCTTCTCGCCTTATGCAAACGGAGCGCAGAGGTAAGCAGCATTGGTATGAAACGTGCACACTGATAAACAGTAAAAGGGTTTTATGTAGAATCACTCACATTTACAGACACATGAAACTGATTGACTAGAGACAGCTTGGATCTAGAGTAATCAGGGGATGTCAGGTACAATTCAACCATTTTGAATTGATATTTGAATCCTTTGTTCACCAAGCTTTCACTGCCATTTAGTTTACTTGTGTAAATGCTACCCTGCTCTTCCAAAATGGCTTCTCTCTATTATTATCTTAAACTGTGAAAACGCATCAGAGCTGGTCTCAGTGAAACTCTAATGCAGAAGCCTCACAGGCAAAACCATCTCAGTTTCTTAAGGAAATGGGCACTTGTAGAACTTCGGAGAATTACTTATGGCCAGTCAAATACCACATTGTGCCTTGAAAATATTGTTATTTTTCTCAATTGAGCTCTTATGTATTCTTAAGTCTTCCTCTTATATGCCAGGGCCATTTTAGTGCAGATCTGGAGGAAATAATGATAATAGGTATGACAGAAATAAAGCTTCTGACAGACACGTTGTTCACACTGAGAGCCCATGCAGTGTCAACTCCTCTGCTGCTTTGCTAAAACGGAACAAGTTGTCACCAGGGCATCACATTCATCCAATGATCCAGTGTTCTGCTACAGCTGTCAGCCCGTGGCGTGAGCGTGCCATGTTAGTCATCAGGGAAAGCATATTGACAGACACATCAAAAAGACGGAGGACAAGACCATTCTGTTCTGCTCTGGAGCTGGTGTAAGCACCCATTTTGGCCATGGGAGGGCTGCAAAGATATATAAAATGCAAGGCCTGTTTGAGTTTCTCACAGGCCCCTGCAATTGATGCAAGGGTGAGGTCTGTGTGGTCTGTATTGTAGAAATGACTCATAAGCTGATTTTAATAAATGATGTATTGTACTGTATGCGCAAGCCAATTTACAAATACTGACTGCTGACCTACAGTGGGGTGAGTGACTGAATTCGCACTCTGGTTGGGCGGTATCTAGATTTCCATACTTTCATAACGTGCCTGTGCCATTCCGGGATAGACAGTATTATGGGCAGTGTAAATTAAAGGCTAAAACTTCAGTTACTAGAATGCTAACAAAATGCTAACAAGTAATATGGAATTCCCATAGTGAATGCTTGGAAAATGCTAATGAGCGCATGCAAACATTAACTACTAGGACAGACTACCCAGCTCATAAGGTTATGCAAGTTTTTAAAACGCAGTTTGCAGCACTCACAAAACATATATTAGACAGCATGGATCTTAATCCAAGAGGGGATTGTCTCTGGTGTTACCAAGAAGCTTGATCTTGCAAGCTAACTTTAGCCACTTAGCTAACGTTAGCAAGATAGCAAAACCCAGTGTAACTTGATCACCTAACTTAAGTTGCACTGCAGGAGTAACTCTCCTCACGAAGCTGTTTTGGGGAACTAGTACCGGAATGATGAACACAATCTGCTGTATCTATTACCTAGTGCACAAGTTGACTGCATGTAGTTATTAAAAAATCATACCAAGGGTATTTTGAAATACCCCGGGATACATATACGGTATACCACTCAACCGTACTGTACAGCATATCTCACTGGAACATGTTTGAGCAATTATCCACCAATCCCATCAAAACTAAAAACCTTCAATCAAATACCAAATTACAGTTACATCACAACATCTAGTCCTTGTTGTCAGCACTGCCCACAAGGGTTGAAACAGGTACTGTTTGGGTGTTGTCTGTGAGAATCTAAATAGAGAGTTTTTGAATAAATAAATAAAATAAATAGATTCTATTCCACATAAATATAGCTTTTAATGAGAAATTGATTATTATATGAAACATTCATTTGAAATAAGCTGATATAATGATTTCAACATAACAGCAAAAATTACATAGGCAAGGTATTAGGAGTTGTATATTCAATCAAATGTATCCATGGGTATATGCGACATTACAGGGATGCTATGCTGATATAGCAAATGTGTGCTTGTTTCATGTATGCCGTGGTCAAAACTAACTCATATTTCATATAGTATACTTTGATTAAAACCGTCAGAAATTGCCATCCCTCTCTGATATTCATAATTAAGTAATTAACTTAAGAATAGAGTGTATTTGTAATCTGTGCAATAGTACACCAACAGTAATTGTGGGTATTCTCATTAATAATGGCCTCTTTTGTTCTCTTGGAATTACAATGATTTACATAGTCGTTGATGTTATAACTATACCAACACTAAGTTGCTATTTACAGGTGTAATGTACATAGGAGAGACTGTGTCAGGAAATTGAGACTTCAATCTGTTGATGATGGGTCATTTTACCACATGCACAAACCAGCAGGGCTTTAGCCAGAAGCCATGTATCTCAGGCTGAGAGATGCGGGACAGATCTGCATTGATGTAGTCTTGAGTTGTTGAATTCTGTTGAATGTCTTTATCTTGTGTGCTAATGTGTTTTTACTGTATACAGTAACTAAACTAAGAGCAATTTCCCTCGAATTATGTTAAAGGGATAGGTAACAGGCACTTAATAATAATAATAATAATAATAATAATAATAATAATACTACTACTAATAATAATAATAATAATAATAATAAAAACAATAATAATGTAGGTAGTGTTCCTTGACAGTTCTGAGATAGTATGATGTTTGGTACTACGTTTAATTATGTAGTTATATATCGCTATAAACTTATGTCATGCCAGTGCTTTCAATAAAGTATAACTACAAAGATTAAACAAACTCGTGTCAGAGGGTTGAATCTGATTTGCATGGTCATTCAAAGTTAAGATCCAGCGTGGCATAACAAAAAAAAAAAAAAGT
Source organism: Thymallus thymallus (assembly GCA_023634145.1). Taxonomy (NCBI): domain Eukaryota; kingdom Metazoa; phylum Chordata; class Actinopteri; order Salmoniformes; family Salmonidae; genus Thymallus; species Thymallus thymallus. Next base: position 28,469,979 of record CM042404.1, read on the forward strand.
ACATATGGTAGAAAGTAGATTTACAGCTTCAAATCAACAGTAGTATTTGAAGCTTTTATATAACCGTTTCCCATATGGGTTCACTCTAGTTAATAGAAATAAAAATCCAATGGCTTTACAATGTCATCCCATAATCCCACAGAATACACTCTCTCTGTCCACTGTGTTATCCTCCATTTGAAATGAATTATGGGGAAATAACAACGACAACATAAAAAACATGAAAGGGACATTTTTCATGTTTTAGAAAAATGTATCACAGGGTATTCCATGTCTTATGTGTACCTCAGGAAAATGTATGGCTTTTATGGTGTCTGTTGCAGATGTACGTGAATGATCGATGTTCAAAAATTGCTCTTGGTGCCGAAAAGCTTGACACATCTGCAGTCACAAGGTGTACGTTTTGCAAAGCTGTACGAAATAGCATTGATTGTTCTTCTTCAGACCACGCTATTGCACTCAGGCACCAGAAGAAACCACCTCATGAGAAATACTGGTAGAATTTCAAGCACGGGAGGCAGCGCCCAAAGACAAGTTTCAGCTTAGACTGGATTCACTCACTCTCAAATGACACATTCAATTAACGAACAGCAATAAGCATCAAGCTAAATAAAGGTATACACATATATAAACAGCTGGTTTCTGTTATTTGACATGAAATGACTATCAGCTGCCCCGGTCTGTGCCTATGCTTTAAGTACAGCAACAAAGTGCCTTAAACCTTACTTCACAAAGAGGGATGCAGACTTGTCATGAGTTTTTAATGTTATAAAGAGACTATATAGCTAATGCTTAGAATATTTGCTTGCTGGGCTATTTACCCATTAAATGTATGAATGCCTTCATAATGTATTAAATTGTCATTGTACATGTTTGTAATATTTTGTTTGTTGATAAAGGATATTAACTGAAATGAAAGGATGATATCTGGTCTGCCTTTATGCAACTTTATTATATCTTTAAAAATGTTTTACTCAGTAAAGAATGGCAGTTTCAGATATAACCTTTGTTCCCTCAGACTAAAATAAAGGCCTCTTTGTCACCAGGAAATGGATTTAATAGCTTTTCTTATTTTTTTTTTCTCTTTTAGGAAATGACAGACATGCTGGGACAAAATATGGTACAGTCTTCTTCACTAATCTTTTTCTTTATCCAACTAAAAGGCTTCATCACTGCCCTTTTTGAGTTTCAGTTTAACAATTACAATTACAAAGTTGTTAATAATACATCAAAAGGCAGAACAAAAAGGTCCAAAAAGGAAAAAAATTAAAACAAAATAAAACGAAATATCCCCAAACAGTCCATTTGTAGCATCTGTTTGTTCTTCTTTTTGTTTGTTTGTTTACTGTATCTCAGCAGAGTTTGGTAGTCAGGTGATCTGACTGTTTCAGTATCTCTGTGTTGTACATGTCCAAAGCGTGGTTGACCCGGATCATCTCGCTATTGTTCAGCTTGAGCCTGTGCTTCAGCATACAGGAAAACAGGTCCAGCTGGGGTTTCCCGGGCGCAACTGGAGGGGCCAGGCGGTTAATACGCTCCCTAATGTCCAGCAGCAAGAGCATGACGGAGGAGGAGGAGTAAAACTGGTTCCCCTGGGTGTACGACTGGTTCACCTGCTGCACGGCGCTGCGGAGCAGGTCTGCGTTGAAGCGCAGGCTGTAACCAAACACCTGGATGTCGGAGATCTTGATGTAGATCTGGCGCTTGTTGGGGTCGGACAGGTCCACGGGACCCTGGCCCGTGTCGTTGCGTAACCCAGTGGGCACCTTGGCGCGGCTTCGTAGGTAGATGTGCACCGTCTCAAAGAAGGTCTTCCACCGGTTGCCCAGAAGCAGGGTCCAGTTGAAGCACTGGGAATTCCCCAGCCTCGTCTTCTCCCAGCGCGGGTAGCCGTGCTCGCCGAAGGGCATGCTCCAGCCCTCTGAGTGGCTGCCGCTGAACGGGTTCACGTAAACAAAGAACATAGGGTCGATGCTGCTGTTGCGCATCTGGCAGATCTTCATGGAGAGCCCAATAATCATGTGGAGGTAGTCCATCCGGTTCTTGTTGCTCTTCAGGGTCAGGGACATGCGTTTGCGCCACCGCGGGTCGAAGAAGGTCTCCAGGCGGATCTCGTTGCTTATGAAGGTGGTGTGGATGTAGAGGCGCGAGTCCATCTTCTGGAGCAAGTACTTGAGCTCCAGGTCCTGGAAGTCCAGGTCGGTCTCGAAGCTGATGAACTGCTCGCTGCGCTCTGAGTCCACGTTCTGGGGCTCACAGCGGCCTCGGTACAGCTTGTACCCCTTGTTGCAGGAGCCGCACTGAGAGATGTTGGCCAGGCTGCACATGGCACAGCTGTTGTTGCCCCCGATGATACATGGGATGGGTCGCTGGCATAGGGTGACACCCGTGTGGCACACGCACATCCTCTGGCTCTCCAGGAAGGTCCCCCAGAAACCGTTCTCATTGCAGTAGAGGAAGGACTGGACCCTGTTCAACCACTGCATCACAGACCTGAAAGAAAGAAAGAAGGAAAGAAGGAAAGAAGGAAAGAAGGAAAGAAGGAAAGAAGGAAAGAAGGAAAGAAGGAAAGAAGGAAAGAAAGAAAGAAAGAAAGAAAGAAAGAAAGAAAGAAAAAGAAAGAAATTGTCAGAACCAGAGTGACCGAGGGGGAATAGAACAAATTGGGGAAGGGAGATACAGGGATAAAATGCACCATTAATAAGGACCGTTTAACAAGCACAAACTCAGTGTTAAACGCTAAGGATTAACCTCCACTGCCACTGCCACAGACTGCTACTGTTTGTTATGGTCTAGTCTGTGGAGGGGATAATGTATTCCTCAAAGGCAGAGGTCCTTTATTTCCCTCATGTGGGATGGCAGCATTATTTCCTATGCAAATCGTGTCTCTTATTCCCCCTCAGGCTTCCCTTTCTGTCATCTTGGTAGTACTGTGAGATGAGGGTGATTTTTTAGGAGAGTTTGTAGAGGATGCGTCATGGTTAGCCTGACATGCTAATGAACCAGCATGGTAACAGCGATGGATGGCCAGAGAACCCCAAGCCATCCCAAAATGGCCATGGGTAGGGCCAGGTAAGGGGACAGAGGAGACACTCTACAGACCCTATGGGATATGAAATAGGTTGAAGGATGTGTCACTGAAATGTTTTGGTTTTAGTTTTACTTGGAGTTAATACTGATTTTGAGAAAATTGAGTTCAGATCTGAGAAATATATTTTATTCAATTTAACATTTTGTCTTTACTTAGCAATTCTTATATCAACCTGACTCGTTATTTTGTGAAGACTGGTTAAACTGACAAAAAGCAGATCTTCGATATGTACTAGTACATTTCCAGTCCTACCCTGATAAAAGTTCATTTCTCTTTGCGTTAAGAGGAAACTTTGTAAAATAACAAAGACATGGCTGAATGCATGCGCTGCAACATTGACTCTAAGATGCACTTTGAGAAAGTAATGCTTTTGTTCACGGCCGCATATTACCCCCACTCTTATATCAACAGGACATGAAGACAAAGCCAATGGCTATTCTGTTTGAATGAGAAATAGGTCCAGTGTTCATGTAAGAGCATCTTGAATCTTGAGAGGATCCTTGAATATAATGTCTCACAGAACAAAAAAAACAGCGAAGGAGATTGATAGAAGGGTAACAATTTACTTCACATCCAGCTTCATAACGTGTTATGACACGGTCATAATAACCCTGTCATAATATGTAATAACAGCTGACATAACTTGTCATAACCTGTTATAATATGGTCGTAACACTGTCATGACACATATTTAGACCTGTTCTGAAATATGTTGTGTTATTTTATGGCTGGTTATGACACCTACATAAGAGTGTCAAAACCAACAAGGCAAAACATTCCATAACACCATAGCCTACGTGTCAACAGTATGTTTAAGTTATATAATGTTTTTGGAAATTGGCCATATTAAAATGCCATTGTAATTGCGCACACATTGATGTCAGACATGCATCTACCGCCAATTCTCTGTTGCTGATGACTGGGATGAATGCAGGAGCAGATTTCAGGAACAGGACAAGACACCCTCTTTATGACTGATATAAGGGCATGGACTAGATAATCATATAAGCCAGATAGGCCTATGATGGTCATAATGCTTCTTGACATTGTCATAAAGTGTATTTTCTATAAGTTATTTAGAATATGATGAAAAAAAAAACGATTTTAAAGAATTCATTATAACAACAACAAAGGATTTAAAAAACAAACTTCCTAACGAAAGGAAACTTCTTGGAAGGGAAAAAAAAAAAGAGTTTGAATAAATGTGGATTTTGACACTTTTACGTAGGTGTCATAACCAGCCGAAAAATAACGCAATATATGTCACAACAGGTGTAAATATATGGGTCATGACAGTATCATGACCATATTATGACAGTTATATCAGCTATTATAACATACTATGACATGGTTATGACCATGGGTGTCAAGTAAATATCTCATACACAAGGTATGAGATCTTTAAAATAGTCCTATTTTTTTCCTGCACTCAGGTACTTATTGGGCTTTTGAGAAATGTTTTCAGCAAATGACAACACAAAATACATTTGAAAGGTTTTGCGGATGTTTACGCCACAACGATTAAAACATTCCTATTAGTTTTATTATCTATTAATTTACGTTCTAGAGGCAGGCATACTTATATTATTAAATATATTCCACCTTGAATTTATCAAGTTTTATGTGATCTGAAACACTGGAATAAAATATGTTCCATCATATAACTGCTTCCCTCAATATGCACTTTGAGAGCATCATGCTGGTAGTTTTATTTTTCCCTCCAAAACAAGTGTCTGGGTTGAGTTTGCCACAGGGGATGAGTTGGAAACGAGTGGGAATTAATGCTATTTGTTTTCACGAATCACAGCACAATCTCTGTGTTTGTAATGGGGCATCAGACAGCTCTGGTGCTCAGTGCAGATGACATACATTATCGCTAGTCCCCTTCTGTTTGGGGGACGAGGGAAAAAGAGAGAGAGAAAGAGAGAGAGAGAGAGAGAGAGAGAGAGAGAGAGAGAGAGAGAGAGAGAGAGAGAGAGAGAGAGAGAGAGAGAGAGAGAGAGAGAGAGAGAGAGAGAGAGAGAGAGAGAGAGAGAGAGAGAATGAGAAAAATACAGAGAGGGAGGCACAGTGTAAATACAGAGCCAAAGACAGATACAGAGAGAGATACATATTTGTCGATACTGATGATTGAATGCAATAGTTTTTCTATTGGTACATTATGTTGGATGACAAAAATATCCTGCGATTTCATTATTGATAGAAGTTCTTATGTAAGGGAGTTATGCACCAGACGTCTAGCAAATACTGCTAAATAATATATAGAATACAGTCAAATATGTTAACATGCTAAAGTCTGCCCATGAATAATTACTTTGATACATACACACGGATGCCGATTACTTGGCTGGGAGTTATGCTATTTTATGTCCGTCACCATGAATCCCTCTCTGTTTAAGAGGGGCTTCTAGCTATAATCCACTGGCACGTCTGCTATAGCTCTGCACAGGCACATTCCATATGTTTCCCCCTGCAGACAGAGCTCACATCTGTGATAGGTGAGTGGGAGTTAGACAAGGTGAGGCAGGTGGAGCTATATTTACCTTGCAACACGTCGGATGTTTTTCTAACGCAAGTTTGTTCAACCTCCAGTTTATCAGCTACAGGCTGATGAATAACGAGTGCAATTAGAGCTAGCCATCAGTGAGGGCCAGTGAGGCCTTTCATATGTAGAGACGGCCACCACGCTTTGGTTACTCATTTAATTACAGTATTTTTGAATGATTGAATACCACATGTATCTTAGAGATGTGCCGCACGCATGCATTCATGAAATGGCAACCAGGCTTAAATAAGCACCATCCTTTACTTTCCTTCATTTACCTCAAGCTAAATCCAATGAAAATATGACTTATACACACAGCTCATGGCTGTGTACAGTGGTGGAAAAAGTACTAAAGTGTGATTTTTTTAACCTTTACAGGCAAGTCAGTTAAGAAGGAATTCTTATTTACAATGACAGCCTAGGGACAGTGGGTTAACTGCCTTGTTCAGGGGCAGAAAAACAGATTTTTACCTTGTCAACTCGGGGATTCAATCCATAAACCTTTCGGTTACGGTCCCAACGCTCTAACCACTCGGCTACCTGCCGGCTCATACTTGAGTAAAAGTAGAGATACCTTAATAGAAAATGTCACCCGGTAAAATACTACATGAGTAAGTCTTTGGTTTTAAATATACATAAGTAAATGTAATTGCAAAAATATACTTAAGTATCAAAAGAAGTTAAAAGTATAAATCATTTCAAATTGCTTACACTAAGCAAACCAGACGGCACAATTTTATTATTTTTTTTTTTTTATTGATGGATAGTCAGACATCATTTACAAACGAAGAATTTGTGTTTAGTGAGTCCCCCATTTCAGAGGCAGTAGGGATGACCAGGGATGTTCTCTTGATAAATGCGTGAACTGGACCATTTTCCTGTCCTGCTAAGCATTCAAAATGTAACGACTACTTTTGGGTGTCACGATAAATGTATGGAGTAAAAAGTAAAAGCTGTCAAAAATGTAAACAGTAAAGGCAAGTACAGATACCCCAAAAAATGTCTTAAGTAGTACTTTAAAGTATTTTTACATAAGTACTTTACACCACTGGTTGTATAGTCATCTGGTTATGCATTACAGCATTAGTCTTTCCTGCCCACATGATCTAATCAGCAAAAATGTAGGACCCAGAGTTTTCCGAGTAAAAACACATGGCCATGAAAATACCCTGTTCCTAGTTATGTAGTACGTCCAGTAGCACAGCATGCTTAAAAGAAACCATCGCTGAGGCTCCACTCTGAACTGCTTGGAATATTCCACTCCAATATTACACCTACAAAAACACCATAAATGTTTAAAAGGTTACGGTCCAGCCATGCCTGTAGATTGCCTGCGGATTGTGTAACAGTGATTATCGCTACAGAAGTAAGTGTGTAATTAGACTACATTAAGCAGCCTGAGGTCAAGCAAACACCATCAAAGTCCACCCTGGGTTTCCCCCCGCAGGTCTGGAGTTAAGCAGCATTCCACAGTAGGGTCAAACTGTGGAGGAACCCTCTCCAGCCCTGGAGAGACTGGGTTCGTATTGTTCCTACAGCTGCCCAAGGCTCTCCACTGCCGGAATCCGATTGGGACTGAAGGAGCCTTGCTTTCTATAATTCTGTGTCCCGTCGGTGGGAAGTAAATTAGTAGTAGGGATTGCTGGGCTGTCACAGGCAGTCTTCTCTCTCTCAATCTTGGCCCTTCAGGGCAAAGGCCATGCCACCAGAGAGGTTAGGGCCTCAGCTCAACTCTGAGCAGCAAGACAACAAGGTCTGCTGCTGCTACTGCTACTGTACTGTATGTAATGGTGATGGTGTGGATATGTGTGCTTTTTAAATGGAGTAACATTGCACCAAATTGCACACAGATATACATGACATTCGGAAGTAGATATCACCTCAGCTGTGGGAGTACATAGTAAACCCAACTGATAATATGTGTGCTTAAATATATAAAAACTAATTGTTAAACCTGTGCCTTGAACTGAGCACCACAGCAAGGGACTCCACATTTGTGATATATCAGCCGTGTGTACTGTATGTCTCCAGAGGAAACATACTACAAACACTAGAATCTCGGTATGTTTAGTTTATGCTGCATTGGTGTTATCAAAGAGTAACACTGACGTGGGTACTGGTCTTAAGGGAAGATGCCCATTGGCACAGTGCATCTCTCACTGACAGGGATGCATGAGCACACACACACACACACACACACACACAATAATTCACTCACACATAAACACACACACGCACATATAGAAACAAATAAACAAACACAGTTTCTCTTCACAGTGCCGTCAGTCGCCCTTGATGTGTGCTCTGCCGAGCACGGAGTGTGCACTGCACTGCTTTGATAACACTTCTGAACAAACCCTTTGCCAAAGCTTGCATCCTAGCGTGGGTGTGTTCCTTCTACCTTAGTGACAGTTGACAGCTGTGCGTTCCTTAACCACATAACTGAATATTTTGAGGATTTTTCTCTGTTTATATTTGTATATTGACATTCCACGCAGCTGTAACATTTGTTTGTTTGTTTTATGTCTGGTATTTAGTGTGTTATTTTTCTCTGTGTTGTCTGGTATATTATGGGGTGGAATGACTCCATTTTAGAATGCATTTCAGACAGTATTAGCATCAACACAGTGCCATGTATGCAGCAAAGCGTGCTATCTGGAGTCACAGTAGGTGATGGCACATTGTGCACTGACCTGGCCAGAGAGCTCCCACGGTTAGATTATTTTTCATCCTGCATTGTGAAATATTAGGTAGGACCGGGGTTCATTGGGCATTTACATGATTTCATGGACAGAACTTTAAATCAAAAGTCATCATGTTCTGTATCATAAATCTTTCACATACAGAAAATCCCCTACCTAACAGAGTTCTCGCACAGATACAGTTTGTCACCTTGGTTGCAGCAAGATGCAAGACTTCGATCTTACACAGTCACACACAGTCTTTGTGGATGTACACGGGTTCACTTCACGCTATTGGAGCGTGGCGGCCAAGGGACCAAAAAAGCGGAGAAGTTTAGCCTCACCACTGGGCAAAAACGTCTGGTATTTAGTGTGTTATTTTTCTCTGTGTTGTCTGGTATATTATGGGGTGGAATGACTCCATTTTAGAAAACATTTCAGACAGTATTAGCATCAACACAGTGCCATGTATGCAGTAAAGCGTGCTATCTGGAGTCACAGTAGGTGATGGCACATTGTGCACTGACCCGGCCAGAGAGCTCCCACGGTTAGATTATTTTTCATCCTGCATTGTGAAATACTAGGTAGGACTGGGGTTCATTGGGCATTTACATGATTTCATGGACAGAATTAAAAATCAAAAGTCATCATGTTCTGTATCATAACGTTTTCGCATACAGTACTTCAACAGGCATTACTGAAACTAAATACAGAAAATCCCCTAGCTAACAGAGTTCTCACACAGATACATTTTCTCACCTTGGTTGCAGTTCATCTACATTTCTAAGTTACCTTTCGTTATATCGTGGTCCACAGCAAATTCAGCATCATCAAAACAACACATTACAATACAATGCAGCAGGGTTACATAATGCCTTTTTACTGCTTCTTAGACCCACCTCTCCCTAGGCATCTGGTGGTTGGGGTTGTGGTGGCAGCGGATGCTGAGGCCAAAGAGCTTGCGGGCGGTGCGCTGGATCTTGAGCCTCTGGGTCTCAAGGGAGCTATGGAGCAGGCGGTAGCGGGCCTGCAGGTCCCAGTCACTGCCCCACAGGAGGTGGACACTGCTGACAGGCAGGAAGTGGGTGGAGGGCAGCCTCTTCAGGAACGACTTAAACTCATCTGGAGGAGGGAGAGGCAAGTAGGGTGAGTAAGAGATCTTGAGGGACACAGACAAAGATTGTCTGTTGTCAGAGCAACTTTATATCAGTCTCCTTCCTGTGCTTTTTGTTCTCAGGTGTTGTTTTCCTGAACAAGGAAGCTTGCGTGCATCATGATGCATTATATGCCTTGAATTAAGCTCTCAAAATACCATTGGCATTTATGATTATAATACATCTAATCAAACACAATACTCTATTTAAAGGTAGACTCTGCAAAATGACGTTGCCACGAGCAGCACTGCAGATATTGAGATGAACGAGATGCAAGACTTTGATCTTACAAAGTCACACACAGTCTTTGTGGATGTAGGTTCACCTCACGCTATTAGAGCAGGGCGGACAAGGGACCAAAAAAGCAGTTTAGCCTCACCACTGGGCAAAAACTGGTTGAATCAACGTTGTTCCCACGTCATTCCAAGCCAAAAATGATATGTGATGACTTTGAATCAATGTTGAATTTCGTCTCTTTTTCACCCAACTTTGAACCTAAGTAGAAATGACATGGTGACATTTTCTGTTGATTTCGCGTTGAATTCACGTTAATTGACAACTCGACCAAATGTAAATCAAAACTCAACGTTGAACTGATGTCTGTGCCCTGCGGGTCGCGCTTCAATGCTCTTAGTCATTGCAGAAATGTTTTCTCCCTTCTATGTATTCTTTTTAAAATGTATATCTGATACTCTGCATCTCAGGAAGATATTTAGTGGATGTATTGCAGACAATGACCTTGAGCGACTCAAACTCAATGTGCGTCCTCTATAATATATACCTTTACACTGGGGGCCAAAAGTTTATATATATAGTATATACACACTGGGGGCCAAAAGTATATATATATAGTATATACACACTGGGGGACAAAAGTTTGGGATATTACACATTCAAGGGTTTTTCTTTATTTGCACTATTTTTTACATTGTAGAATAAAAGTGAAGACATCAAAACTATGAAATAACACATATGGAATCATGTAGTAACCAAAAAAGTGTTAAACAAACCAAAAGCTGGTTGAGAGAATGCAATGAGTGTGCAAAGCTGTCATGAAGGCAAAGGGTGGCTACTTTGAAGAATCTCAAATATAAAAAAAAATATTTTGATTTGTTTAACACTTTTTGGGGTGGTATTTGTCTTCTTTTATTACTTGTTAATAATATATATACAGTCGTATGCAAAAATTTGGGCACCCCTCTAAGGCTGCATAATAATTTACTCTGTCGCCACAGAAAATGATCACAGTGGCATGCCATTCATTTTCTAATAAAAGCTGAGTACTGGGGTATTGTCCAGACAAAGATTTTTAGTGTAGCAATATTAAGTTGTATGAAATTAAATCAGATGTGAAAAATAGGCTATGCAAAAATTTGGGCATTAAACAAAAAGCTATCGCAGAGATGTAAGCTGTCAGTGTCCACTGTGAGGAACATAGTGAGGAAATGGAAGACCACAGGCACAGTTCTTGTTAAGGCCAGAAGAGGCAGGCCAAGTAAAATATCGGAGAGGCAAAGGCGAAGGATGGTGAGAACGGTCAAAAACATCCCACAGACCACCTCCAAAGACCTACATCATCATCTTGCTGCAGATGTTGTCACTGTGCATCGTTCAACAATTCAGCACACTTTGCACAAGGAGAAGCTGTACGGGAGAGTGATGCGGAAGAAGCCTTTTCTGCACACACGCCACAAACAGAGTCACTTGAGGTATGCAAACGCACATTTGGACAAGCCAGATTCATTTTGGAATAAGGTGCTGTGGACTGATGAAACAAATATTGAATTATTTAGTCATAACAAGGGGCGTTATGCATGAACACAGCGTTCCAAGATAAACACTTGCTACCCACAGTAAAATTTGGAGGGTGTTCCATCATGCTGTGGGGCTGTGTGGCCAGTGCCGGTACTGGGAATCTTGTTAAAGTTGAGGGTTGCATGGATTCCACTCAATATCAGCAGATTCTTGGGAATAATGTTGAAGAATCAGTCACAAAGTTGAAGTTACGCTGGGGCTGGATATTTCAACAACACAACGACCCAAAACACTGCTCAAAATCTACCCGGGCATTTATGCAGGGGAACAAGTACAATGTTCTGGAATGGCCATCCCAGTCCCCAGACCTGAATATCATTGAGAATCTGTGGGATGATTTGAAGTGGGCTGTCCATGCTCTGCAACCATCAAACCTAACTGAACTGGAGATGTTTTGTAAGGAGGAATGGTCCAAAATACCTTCATCCAGAATCCAGACACTCATTAGAGGCTATAGGAAGCATCTAGAGGCTGTTATTTTAGCAAAAGGAGGCTCTACTAAATATTGATGTGATTTTTCTGTTGGGGTGCCCAAATGTATGCACCAGTCTAATTTCGTTTTGATGCATATTGCACATTTTCTGTTAATCCAATAAACCTAATTTCACTACTGAAATATTACTGTGTCCATCAGTTATTTGATAGAACAAAATGAAATTGCTGATCCAAACACCCAATTATTTATAAATGGAAATCATGGAAATTGTCAGGGGTGCCCAAACTTTTGCATACGACTGTATATATAATATATATATATAATATATAATATATAAATCAGGTGCATACAGAGCGACTCCCTTTGGGAGACAGGGGATGTGACTGAGTATGTGTGTGTATGTGTGTGGCCAGACATAACCGCCCGCTATACGGGTCATTCGCTAGGCATGTGGAATATGGTGGCTTGTTGATGGGGTTTCACCAACTGAAACGATGCAGATTGTGTTTTAATTGTAACGGTTTTATAATGATGCCATCCGTTTTGAAGAATTGCTTGCTGCCCGAGACACATATTCGACACACGCAGGCTCACACGCATTCACATACGTGCATACACGCGCATGTGCACACACGAGCGCACGTACACACACACAAATGTACACACACACACGTGTACACACACTAACACCCACACACCAAATAGTCACACATTAATACCATTACCCTTAACACACACACACACACACACACACACACACACACACACACACACACACATACACATACACATACACACACACACACACACACACACACACACACACACACACACACACACAGACACACAAACACACACACAGACACATTTTTCAAGGTCACATGTTCTATTTTGCAAGCTGTATAATACAGTGGGTTCATCTCACATTAATGGCATGCCTCGAAAAATCTACAGAAGTTATTGTTTCAACCTTGGGTTCATGCAGGGGCCTGTACTGATTGCATGGTGGGTGGCTTCCCTATGTGACAGAGTGACAATGGCTCCTCGCACCCTTTTAGCCTGTGGCATGCTTAGTGAAGGAGGGTAGAGTGAATTGACTGTTACAATTAACTTCTAGAGCCTTCTTCTAGAACAGAAGGCGTTGGAATGGGCCACTGAATTATTAATTCCCCACTTTATTGCAGATTGGCTCCAAGACGTTAACATGCACACTTTATGTGGCGTATTCAATGGAAGGTGACTCGCGTAAAATGACTACAACCGAAAATAAAAAACAACTGAATTTAGAGCATACTGTCAGCATTGTTTGCTGTGGATATTGGATCTTGTAAAGACCTGCACCTGGTGTTCTGTTTGAGGACAGATCAGTGGAAGTAGCCCTGGCTTAAGACCAATCATTAGAGCCTAGCTGAAGTCCAATTATTACCTATAGTCATAATTGGCCTCGACGCAAACCAGACAGGGAAGACAAGAGAGGAGCTAAGTCATGGGATATCCTTATCCTTTGTTACCCACTTTAATGCTATCTTAGTTCATTTAACCTGAATCTAAGGCAAATACCTTAGTTTCTTCCTCACTTCAGGAATATAGTTGATGGAAGGGGTTAAAATAACATTAAATTACTAAATACAATTAGTAACACGACTTACCACAATCATAGTGTTTGTAGATGAAGACTGAACAAAACTATAGTAGACTGTACAGTAGTAGTCTAACAAGACTTACAGTAAACTAGAATTTGCTATCATATCGTTCCCTGCTTACCTGAGTTCTCAAAGTCCTTGTAAGAGGTGGCCCAGGACTCTGCCTGCCCAAGCAGGGTGTTCTCCATTATCTGGATGTCGGTGATAGGACAGTTGCATTGTGGATACTCATCAGCACACATGCAGATACACTGGCTGTTCCGGCAGACATACTCCCCCTCCCCGTTACACATGATGTAGCTCAGAGCCGACTGGACAAACTTCTCCTGGAGGTACTCTGGGAAAATGACCTGGAGACCTGGAACATAAAAGAAAATGGTTCGTAAGATGCATATCCATTACACTGTTTTGAAAGGGGTGGTTGGTATAAAATTATATTTGAACTGAATGTTTGACTTGCGGACCTGTATCAGTGAAGATATTTTGATATATATGTTTGGAAAATAAGGGTTGTTTGTGTGACATGAAAAATTACATCATACTTGGATGGAAGAACCTGCCTGTAATTATAATCAGTAAGCAGACGAGTGGTACTACATTACCTCGTAGGGGATGGACGAGGTATATTATAATATTATTTTGCATGTCTATACCTTCAAGCAAATACAGTATACCTACAATTATAGTAATACAGTATACCTAAAATTATAACAATACAGTATTCCAACAATTACAATAATACAGTATATATCAAATTATAACAATACAGTATACCTAAAATTATAACAATAAGGAAAGTCACTGATGGGGTTTGCAGGTTGCACTTTTGTCATGACAGATTTTGTACATTAACATATATTGATTAGTTTTGAATAGGGTTTAAAGAGTTGGTTGAAAAGTTTACCCATGTTTGACTTTGAGCTGTCTTTCTCCGGAGGGCTACTCATGATGTGACAAAATGGAACAGTGATTGATGGCTTCTGTCTTGTTGTGTCTTGGTTTATTTAACACTGCAGTAATGTATTACCTGTGTGTGTGTGTGTGTGTGTGTGTGTGTGTGTGTGTGTGTGTGTGTGTGTGTGTGTGTGTGTGTGTGTGTGTGTGTGTGTGTGTGTGTGTGTGTGTGTGTGTGTGTGTGTGTGTGTGTGTGTGTGCGTGTGCGTGTGCGTGTGTGTGTGTGTGCGCGTGTATATGGTTTGGAAACACGCTGCTAATAGATCATTTCCTCTTATGTTAGCGGTGACACAGCTTTATTAATCTGGAAGTCGGTTGGACTGAAAGCACTTCTTCACACTTAAAACTGACAAGGTATTTAGACTTTTCAGTTTCCAGCACGTCCATATCTCACCCAAGGGATCTAGTAGAAGAGAAGCTCTGACAGCTAAGTCAAAACCCTTTCTCTTCAGTCCTGGAAATAAATCCATGTCAATACAAGCCTTTGGATTGGAATAAATGAAATAGATGTTGCTTGCTCATATGAAACCGCATCTTGGCAAGGCAAGACGGGATCCCAAGTGGCGCGGTGATCTAAGACACTGCATTTCAGTGCAAGAGGCATCACTACAGACAACTTGGTTTGTATACAGCCTGTATCACAACCAGCTGTGATCGGGAGTCCCATAGGGCGGTGCAAAATTGGCCCAACGTCGTCCGAGTTTGGCCGGTGTAGGCCGTCATTTTAAATAAGAATAAGTTCTTAACTGACTTGCCTAGTTAATAAAAAAAAAAAATATATATATATATGTGTGTGTATATATATATATTGATTGGCTACTACACCGCCGGCGGCACTCCAGCTGACAGCTCATAGCGTTGCTGCAGTTCCCGCCCCCACCGGCTTCTACCAGGGTGCGCCGGCGGTGTAGTAGCGCGGGAGGGCGGCAGCCAATTGTCAAAATTCCCCGGGGGAGGCGGCATATTTTTGTGTTGCCTAGGGCGGCAGAACGTCCAGGGCCGGCCCTGTGTTTTATTTTGTGCAGAGCAGCCATCTATTTTTTTTACACATTCTTGTATCTAACGATATCTTGCCAGCAAATAAACAGCAGGAGAATCAATATGACTATGCCATTCATTAAATCAACAAGAAAAGCTCAACTGAAAACTGGTGGGTGGCTTCAAAGTAAATGAAGGTCTTAAGATCCAAAGTGATATGGGCCCTAATACATGAAGCTAAATCCCAAAGTCACTTATCAAAGTTCATCATTTGTGAAGAATTAAACCTAGCTGTGGGTGGCTTTCCTTATAATACTAACTAATCCTTTTCTTTCATGTTACCTGACTAATAACTGAAACCATGTGCATCTCTAAGTAAGGTTACTACAGTTCAATTACTGTGCAACCTAGCTCTATGAGAGTAGTGCAGAGGCATGAAAGAAAGATAGATACACTGTTGAACACTCACATAGTTTTATTGAGCGCAACGTTTCGTCCTAAACTCTGTCAGTAGTAGATTTCTACCAGTTAAGAGCATTGGGCCAGTAACCGAAAGGTCCTTGGTTCGAATCCCAGAGCCGGCAAGGTGGAAAAATGTGCCTTTCTGCACTTGAGCAAGACAGTTAATCCTCAACAACTACTGCTCCCCGGTCGCCGATGACGTGAATGTCGATTAAGGCAGCCCCCCTGCACCTCTCTGATTGGGTTGAATACGGAAGACACATTTTGGTTGAACGCATTCAGTTGCCAACTGACTAGGTATCCCCCTTTCCCCTCTGCTCTGTGTCTCAGTATGCTCACCACATTCACCTACACTGTGTAACCTTGCTTTGAATTCTCTCTGTGACAGAATACTCCATTCACTATTCTGTCTGTCCACCTCATCAGTCCCATCAGGGGTAGATGAGAATGGTAGAGAGGGAGGGAGGGAGGGAGGGAGGGAGGGAGAGAGGGAGAGAGAGAGAGAGAGAGAGGGAGGGAGAGAGAGAGAGGGAGGGAGGGAGGGAGGGAGGGAGGGAGGGAGAGAGGGAGGGAGGGAGGGAGGGAGGGAGGGAGAGGGAGGGAGGGAGGGAGGGAGGGAGGGAGGGAGGGAGGGAAGGATGGAGGGAGGGATGGATCATATCTAACCACAAAGAGTTGGATTGCGAAGGGCTTTTTCTCCATCAGGCCTGTCTGCGGCCCCCGGAGCCAATATTCATTTAGCTTGATGTATTCCTGGGCCTGAAACTTTAATGTGATTTGTGGGGGAATCCAGATGGCGAGTTCACGGATCGACGCCGCTCGCTGACAGAGGCAGTGCCAGCGGCCAAGTGCACAATAACACCGGGTGCCTCAGCCCCCTTGTACACCCTGCAAGCACAAGGGCCTCTTATTCTCCTGTAGATGTTACTGCATTACTGGCCAGACTGCAGGACTCACACAAAAAAATAGTACTTTAAACTCCCGCCATTCATTCATTTTGGTACAGCATGTCAATTTATCTGATTATCAGCTGTTGTCAAACACTTCTGACGAGTGAATTCTATTAGAAATGTGTATGCAGTTTAAGTATGTAGTGCACTAGTATGGGTATTCGGTGTCCAAATACCCATACTTGCCCTCCAAATAGTATGCTTTCTGGGTAAACACTGAGCATACCAAACATTAGGAGCACCTTCCTATTGAGTTGCACCCCATGGGAAACTGTTGAGCGTGAAAAACCCAATAGCGTTGCAGTTCTTGACCAGTGCCTGGCACCTACTACCATACCCCGTTACAAGGCATTCAAAAAGCTTTTGTTTTGCCCATTCACCCTCTGAATGGCACACATACACAATCCATTTATTAATTGTCTCAAGTCTTGAAAATACTTTTTTAACCTGTCTCCTCCACTTCATCTACACTGATTGAAGTGGATTTAAAATCAATAAGAGATCATAGCTTTTACCTGGATTCACCTGGTCAGTTTGTCATGGAAAGAGCAAGTTTCCTTAATGTTTTGTATACTCAGTGTATATATAGTGTATATACGGTAGATACTGCATGTATCAGTGGCGGTTGGTGCCCTTTAAGATTAAGGAGGAAGACTTTGTTTTTATGAGCATGGCCTTATTTCTATTACAGCATATTGGATGACTGTCCTTCATATTCCATTCACCCAGTTAAATGTAACATCGATAGTTCTAGGCTACTACATGATACTCGAAGTTGCCCTATACCCATCATGAGGTTCCTACAACCTAGCCTACAAATGACAACATACAAATGTATAAATGTATAACGTAGCACAGGTCGAGAGCCAAATTGCACTCTCTTGACTCCATCTAGCTAATCTAGGGTGTAATCATTAATCCAAAACGTTTGCAAAATGTTACATTTTGTAACTAAAGCGAGAGTTTTTATTGGACAAACACAGAGTTCACTTTCATAGCAGTCATTAAAACAGCATCATCACAGTTCTGCAGCCATAGAAACAGCATCATCAGCATCGCACTGTCCTCCTCTCACATTTCCCTTCGCTTGTGGACTTAAGTGCACAACATAAAAACTAACCAAGCAAAACATTCATACCATAACCCCTACACACAGCCTACATCGTTGTCACCCTGTTAGCTAACATCATAGTCAACATAGCTACTAGAACTAACGCATAGGTAAACCCACAATCCAATCCATGTGTACAATCACGCAGTAAGCAGTTTAGCAGTTACCCCGGTGGGCCCCATTGGCAACACATTTATAAAACCGAAAGCTTACCTTGAATTGGAAGTGTTGGATAGCATTAGCCTGCTAGCTAACAAAAATATAATTAATCTCTGTTTCAGTCATGTTGTTGAGTAGACAAAATTATCTGCATTAGCTAGCATAAGTGTGAGAAATCTCTCTCTCTCTCTCTCTACCATTAACAGCAACTAAAACAATATTAATTATACTAATAATAAATTAAAGCAATAGTAGTAGGCCAGTCTTAACATGACTGAAAAGCCACATGGCATGGTAAGAAAGCCAGAACAAAACAAAATGGCAAATATTATTGACGTTACATTGCACTTTACACTGGCCGTCCCTCAGGTTGTGGCAAGATACCACATTATTTGTTTTCTTAATCTTTTATATTTTCAATTTCTTTGTACTGAATGATAATTTTGGGAAAGAAAGATTATCTTAGTTCCAAGTATTTTGCACAGTATAATAGGAAATACAGCTCTTTCTCTACCTCTCCCCGGGGGCAGAGCGAGCACAGCCTGTCCCTTCTGGGCAGCCAGGTTTCTTTGCACTTGCAAATACAATATTGCAAAGCTCTGTATGCAATATTTCGTTTGGATGTTTGTCCCATTTGGTAAATTCATTATTAGGGAGCGGACCCCATACTTTGCTGCCATATAGAGCAATTGGTTCTATAACTGATTGGACATTTTCGAGCCAAATTCTAATTGTAATTTTGATTTGAATGTTCTTTTTAATGGCATAGAATGCTCTTCTTGCTTTGTCTCTTCTTGCTTTGTCTCTCTTGCTTTGCATACAGCAGACACTTGATTTCAGTGTTGTGTAGGGTGAGACCAGGTGCTGTAGATTCTTCTAATGCTATTTTTAACATTAAATGTAGATGTTAAAAAGTGTTGGACTAATTGAGCTTCCCTGTCCGCTCCATATCACTGAGACATTTGTTTTTAATGTACATTGATTTAATAACATCATATGTTTTCCCTCCAATCCCTATTAGTTTATAAAAAATAAAAAATTGGGAATCAAATGCTTTGTTAAAGTTTACAAAAAAATATTTAGCCATAGTTTTGGTTACTTGTTTGTCATTTATAGTGTGGAGGGTATAAATGTGGTCTGTTGTGGTAAAATACCATCTGGCTTCTGCTCAGGACGTTGTGTTCAAGTCTGCTATTTATGACACTGCAGAGAATGTTCCCCAAATTGCTGTTAATGCCTGTTCCTCTGTAATTATTTGGATCAAATTTGTCTACATTTTTATAAATTGTTGCCTTCAATCCTTGGTCCCAAATATCGGGGGAAAATGAGGATAATGTTGAAGTCATAACCACCCCATCTGATGGTGTCTTCTACTTCAAACTCAATATGAAACTAAATCAGTGTAATAACTTTAGTTGAATCAACATTGTTTCCATGTCATTTCAATTAAATGACATTGAACCAATGTGGATTAGACATCGAATTGACTTCTGTGCCCAGTGGGAAATATCAAAATATCTTGCAGTGGAGACCTGTCACGGTGCGTAGGATATATGGGACGATATACGGAGCGCTGGTGAAGTGTCATCCTTTTTATTGAAAAATGAGATGTTTTCACGAAGCATTTACAATAAACAAGGAGAGTGAAAACAAAAAACACGATTACACAAAACACGGTGACTTACTTTGTTTGTTGCAGGCAGTGCAGACAGACAAACGAACAATGATCCACACACAGGTGGAAGTGTGTGGGTCTTATATACTATCCCCAATCAGAGACAACGCTAGACAGCTGTCTCTGATTGGGGATGATAATCACCCTAGTTAGGGTGTGATGACTTGGTTGTGTGCCTCTCTCCTCCCCTAGGTGGGAGTAAGAGGCCTTACCACAACCAAGCCATCACAAGACCAAACCCATATGTCTATGCCCTCAGGAAAAAAGTCAAAAGAGGATTCCAGTTTAGGTAAAACAACTTATTTGTATGACTAAAAGGATGTCACCCTGAAACATTTTGTCTGATTCCAGTATATGTTTATAGCCAAATGAGTGCCGTATATTTTTTAGACAGCACTACAAACCATCAGATGCCGGAGAGGCAGCACATCAGGGAGTTTAACGGTGGATCCCTAAAGAGTCGCCAATAAAATGGAGGCAAATATCAGAATTCCTTTGCCACCGTTTGACAAACTCCAACTTCATGCTCTGTCAGTGCACATAATTCACAGCAACCCCTCAGCCTCACTCTGCCACTAATAAATAGAACCTTGAACGCCAGCTAATCTGATTGCATACATCATAGGCTAAAATATTTCCTTCACGTATAACATACATACACTGTGGCAGGACTCAGGCTTCCGTGAATGCTAAAAAGTGGCCCATGAATGCAGAAAAGTGTCCTGTGCCCATGACTTTGCTGTCTCGCACCAGCTCTTTCTCCCAGAGTTCTATTTTGGTATGCTGATGGATGAGCTAGTGCTGGCGACGGCCAGGCATTCATGACTCCTTGCCAACACTCGCCGCGCCTAGTGATGCCACGCTCCGCCTCATAAGCTACAGTTTCATCAAAGATTAATTGACCATTGTGTGGCCACAAATTCGCAAAATAATCATTACTTAATCCACTGACGCAATAAAGTGCATTACTTTGAATGGGGCATTAAATTACACTGGCTCCTGTTAGTACCGCATAAAACATGAAGACCTCAAAACTGGAAATCCGCCTCTTTTCCCCATGTCCTTCGTCATCAAAATGGGTTCCGCAAGGTGTTGCTAAGACCGTAACTGTTACACCTCTGTGTGCCTGCTTAGTTCAGATCGACCTAGGACTCTACAGTGTAGCTAATGTCGTTAGTCATTAAACATATTTTTTGTATACAGCTTTCCACGTTCTGGTCTGTAGACAACCTAATTTTTTTGAATGCAGCTTTTAACGGTTCTGGCTGTGCCTTACTTAGCATAAGCGTTTCTACGTCTGTTCTGGGCAGATTATCCACAGTGTTGTCAGTGCGGTACAAGCTAGGAGCTCTCTTGTGTTGTAAAACAGGACTGCTGGTGCAGCAGATTATTTAGCTGGAGAGTGACAACCTTATTTAAGAATGAATAAATAGGAACAGTGTTCTGCATCTTGCCCTTGATATCTTCCAAACACTGAAATTAAATCAATGGTTTCATTCTGAGAAAATACATACAAATGCATGATGTATTACCTACCTAATCTCTCAAGTAGACTACAGTATTGCATTTCCTTTTTATGAATAGCGGAACACATTATGCAAACACCTAGACTAGTAGAACAATAGAGCATTGCCAGAGCTTATCTGGAGAAATGCATTCATACTACTGTAGTTTACCTAGAATGCACTCCACAATAATGCTTGGGTTGCATAATAGTAGGAGGGTTGTGGTGGCCCAGTCCCATATTCATTGAAGCAACAACAGGTAGATACCTGTGTGCAGGTTTAAAGCTTATTTCCTGCAATTCTACGCATTTTGTCACGGGGTGCAGAGAAAATGTGCCTTTTAAAGCAAATTTGTCATGCAATTCTATACATTTTGCACTGGCTAATGTGTATTCGTGTGATATTTGAGTGACTCAAACATTAAAACAAAATCAATGTGCTAAAAAAAACCTAGCTAAAAAACATCAGCTGACATGGGCTAGTTGATCTGGACAAGTTATAAACAGCACTCTAAGGTATGCAATGACATGACAAGAGGAAAACTGATGATGCAATACACAATTTCGAAATTGCACCTTGTGCATTGTACTATAACAGCTTTCAATGTAAGTTGAAAGTTCCTTATAAAAAATATAAAAAACTTTACCTACCCCTTGCACAGTTTGGGAACCATTTCACTACAGTCACCTTAATGCCCTTTTAAATTAAATTATGTGAGCAAATTTAGATGACTAATGTTACTGTCCCCACTATAACTAAAAACATACTTAAAAATAATAATTTTGTCCTTAAAACATTTAATTGAATTACTGTAGAATTCCATTAATTCCTATGGAGGACTGCTCCTACTGGAGAGTGCCAATATGGCTGACCGGTGGCTCCAAAGCTTTTCAATGGCCAATGCATAGCAGCAGCAGCAATCCAGGGTTTATATACGTCATTGGTTGAAACAGAGGAACCTAATAATTCATCTGTTTTTTCAAAGAATAATGAGAAAGGCTACCGTAATTACTATAAAAGCCTGGCATTCAGGCTGACTACCGCCTGCTCAGAAAGGGCAAGCAGAAACTGCACTTTGCAACAATTGGTGTATTGAATCAGGTGGGGAGAACAAGATTAGCTGTCCGTGGTGCTGAAATATTGCCAGTGGTGCTGAACACTGGGCACAGAGGCACAGAGAGACGTGGCGAGTCAGGGCAATACTGCCCTTCCAAGCAAAAAGGCAGTAACTGCTCATTTGGTCGAAAATGAGTTAGTCATTTTTGTTTCATTAAATACATGCTTAATCATGTGGACAAGTATCCTGCCTCTATTGTACTGTGTTTTGGAGAAAACAGGGGTCATGTTAGCAGTAACTGCATAAGGATACTGTGAAACCAAGTTAAATAAAAGCTATTTTTCAGGGTTCCACGCTATGAGCAGTTACTGCCCTTTTGCTTGGTAGGGTAGTATACTAAATCCATGATTACTTGTTTTCTTCTTCTGTATCAACACAGCTTCACGACTACAGCGGGGACAATAATGTTATTGATTTATTAACAGTAGTACTTCTATGAGTTTTTTAATAGTAGCGGCTGCAGACTATTGCAAAAACCATAGTGCTTGATGTACTGGTGGTATCAAAAGAATGTCCCTACAAAAATATGTTTTCAAACAGTGGAATTGGAAATGTGTTTGTTTGTTTGTTGGTGTGTTGCAGTGTGTGTGCTGAAGTGTGAGAGTGGACAAGCTGCTCAGTCACATGCACCGGTAGAATTGAACGCATGCAGTCGTGTTCCTCGGCACAGCAGCGCTAGCAGGAGCTCGGCTGGTGGGATCTTCCACTGATATCACACACACTGCGGATTAAGCCACAAATCACACATTCAACAAGAACCCTGGAGGCGCCTAGCCAGAGAGCTGTGACACTGATGCGTGCAAGCTTCAACGTTTCAACCTCGGCTGTAGACAGATACTACTCGGGAAGTGTCACTAATTCCAATGTCAATGTCACATGGAAAAAGTGAGGTTGAAAGAGCTAGACTTTGATCATAAGTTATTATATTAACGTCCTGCTTCTTTCATTCGGGTAATTGACGCACTTATTGTAATTATGCCCGCAATACACATTAGTGATGCGGTTGCCAAAACCAAGATAATATTAATTAAAATTCGAACAGTAATACATGGCAGGGTTTCAAAGCTCAAATCAATACATAATCTATAGCTATTTTGATGTTTCTAGAACTACAGAGAGACAAACATCAAACCTTTTTAGAGGCACTTAAAACTCCATGGACGACAGTGGCCGTAAAAAGTTGAAGCTAGGTAATATCGATCTGTCAAAAATGAGTACCCTTCAATCAAAAAAAATAATGTAATCCCAATCGATGGGAGACAAGAAAGTATGAGTCCATGGCTGAGAGGAGAAAGGAGGCAGCTAGCATGTCAGCCAAACTGATCCATGGGTGCTGCTGTCTGCTGACACAGAGGGGCCTAAAGCTGCCGGAGAGATGATTTATGGTCCTGCCAGCCCAAGTGGAAACTCACTCTGGATTGACCACCTCCAATTGAGAGTTGACCCTGAGGTCAGTGTGGAGAGATTTCATCAGGTAGCCGGGCACGATGGGGCTCCACGGCTGTGTAGAGAGGCGAAATAAAGAGTGCAGCTATCCATCTTCGAGATGATCCGGGTATTATTGGTCATCTAGGCCCAAGCAAGTGTACTTTTATAAAGAGAATAATTCCTCAGTTCAAGAGGCAGCTCGATATGCGCAATATTAACACCAGTAGACTGTACTGCATGCTCTCCAAATTGCATTAGGATTTTATCAATTGCACAATTTGTTTTATGATCTTGTGGGTGTGTGCGTGTGCATGTGCGTGTGTGTTAATGTGAAAAGAGATAGATAAAAAAGAAAGGGAGAGAATGTGTGTATGCCGGCGATGCCTATCACACACACAGGTCCAACATTCATTCCTTCTTCTAGCTGCACAATCAAATATTTTCCCATAGCTATGTCAATTTCCTTGCTAATGTATTTAAGTGTCCTAATCAATCTGACAAGTCTGTCCTCAAACACGCTTACATTGATTTCGCATGTTTGTTTGTTTGTTTGTTTGTTTGTTTGTTTCCTACATCTTTACAACTGCTTCAGAAAAAGGACAGGATCACGCAGCCAATCGCAGCACAGCGAGGAGCATCTAATCCACCACTACAGATGAATTACCTACAGGCCTGTTTAATTTATTTTCACTTCCACCACTTTGAAAACTGTTGGCTCAGGCTATTCTAACATATTCATAAATCTTCCAAGATGGAAGGAGGAGAGGAGAGAGCGAGAGGGGGAAAAAAAAGATAATTACTTGGCTTTTGTTTTGCAGCTAATTTATGATGGCCATATCGGGGTAGATTGTGGCCTGGGAGATGGTTTGGGGAGTGGGTGGGAGGAAGGAGCCCTCTGAAGTCGACCGCCCTGCATGCGCCATTCTTCATGGGAGATGCAGGCCGAATCCCATGATTAAATGACAAAAGACTTGCTCGTTTAACTACAACTTGTTAATTCCCCACCTTCACTTAATTCTCACTCTCCTTGATGGGGTGGCATTATTTATAGTTGCCCACGGAGAGTAGTGTGTCTGAGAACAAACCAATATCCCAGGGTTACTCAGGTTGGTGTGTTAAGGAGAAGGTAAAAAATAAATTAATGAGGATTGAAAGGATAGTGTGTTTACTCACTAATTATAGAAAATCTTTACAAGAAGAAAGAAGAGTGCTGCGGAAGTGGCAGACCAGAATAGATAAAGAGTATACTGTATTTAAGCAGAGGAAGTGTTTATTGCAAAGCTGAACGTAGCTTTGGAATAATGATTTGAGGTTGGATTGAGGTAAGGATGATGAGGCATGATACTATTGAGTTGTCCTTAAAAAATAGATATATATTTTTTACATGTACTGTATTGAAATATGCATGAATATGCACTATAAACATTATAGGCAACACTACTCAATGAACTAGGCCTTTTGAAGGGTCCAGCAAAGCTTAAAGTGAGTCACACAAGAGGTCCTAATGCAAGAATGTGTTCCTGTGTCATCTCAAATTCTGAGGGTTGTCAGAAAGGTGGGGGAAAAAGGTTTGCCCCATTACTTTTAGCAATTCCGCTTGTAGGGAGAGAAAAGAGGCTGTTTGCTTTGATAGGTAGTTCCCTTGATGTCAGATTCCGTCGCGGCATTTTAATCTAAATCTAAGTGGAAGCATATGGAATATCCAAGCATTGGGAGCTGATTGTTATATCACCTGTCTATGTTATCTGTGGTTGCCAGCCAGCGGCTCACAAAAACATCTTCCTTTGAACATGTTGTTATTTTGGCGTCCTAGTCAAATGTCAAAGGAGAAGATGTGCCCATAACTAAGCTCACTGTTCCTCTCACAGAACTAACCATCCTCTTGCAGTACTTGCTGCATTGAGTATCATGGCTGGTTAAAACAATTTCAGGCTTATTCCTCCGAAGTTCTTTCCATATTGTATCTCTGTTTGTTCTGGTCCAAAAGGGAAGTAAAAATACTGCTAGTTATGCAGGGTGCACTTGGTATAAGTTCCCAATTTAAACAGAGGTAATGGAGAATGGTTAGTTCTTTCTGTGTTGATTTTGTATACATTTACGTAGATACAGTGCAGAGACTAGAGGGCACGAAGTAGACTGGAGGGAAAAGAAAAGTGATTAAAAAGTGTAATTAAAAGGAAGGAAATGGAGTGGGTTTGCCATTACTGCAGCTTGTCCTCACCGATGTGACTATGAATACTAACACAGAGAGGCTGCATCTCTAGTCCTAATTTGTTCAAATGGCGAGGCTTTAAAAAAGGCCAAAGACCCTGAATGGTATCGAACAATGGCTGTCACCACTTCGCACTCGGGTAAAATGAAGATACTGCTAGACAGTGGTTAGTTTGTTACACTGGGATTACAGGTCACTTATTTAATTTCTTAAGGCTGTGCATCTCAGGTCAACATGACTCAAGGCTGGTTGTTTACCTAAGAAACATTTTATTGATGCTTATTAAAGGTTTATACAAAATAAACTCACTAAAAATTAAGCACCTGAGCTCCTTTGGGTGTTATTATTGCAGTATTGTATCATTAATTACGATTCATAACCTGCAAATGTCAAAGAAGCACTCGAAAGCTGATTCACAGTAGTGGCAAATCCCCAGGAACATTAACTATGTTCCAAGAGCTGGCATCCCCTAGCAACAGACACAACTGCCACTGAGAGCAGAGTGATAGAGAAAGAACGACAGAAAACATTTGTGAAAGAGAATGAAAGAAGGTGAAAGAAAGAGAGTTATAGAGAACAAAAGTGTGACAGAAAAAACTAAATAGAAGAAAACATTTAGATTGAAAGAGAAAAAGCAAGAGTGAAAAACACAGGCCCACTCAGCACGGCTCATCTCCTCCCTCCTGACATCCATCTCTGGGACACGCTGTGCCTGAACAATGACCCATTCTCTGGCCCTAACTCTCAGTTAACCCCCCGCCGTGTGCAGGGACTTCGCTCCTGCAGGGCCTTCCCAAAGACACAATATTGAGATTCTGCGGCAGGCCTATCCCCTCATCTCCACTGTGGAGGTAATGATCTCTTCCACCCCAGTATGCCCTCTGGTTCTGACTTTGGAGAGGATGCTGAGGTCCAGCCTGCAGAGCCCAAGTCAGAGCAAGGGCCCTGGTCTAGCAACAGTGCTTATGTCTCACCCAGCAAGGCCTGACAGTTGATGGGTCTTCATCTGAAATCTAGTGTACAGTACTGAGTATGGGATTTTGGCCTGCTGTTTTTTCTGAACATGGGCCCTGATTAGGAAAGACTCCATGCACTATAGGATATATTTCCTGGTCAATGGGCCTGGCCAGGATAAACTGTTTATTACACATTGTATTCGAAATATGTAGCTATATATTATAATATCAATATATCATTAACTGTCATGACCATTGAAAAGCAAGACATTTTACATAATATACACTACCGTTCAAAAGTTTGGGGTCACTTAGAAATGCCCTTGTTTTTCAAAGAAGAACATTTTTGGTCCATTGAAATAACATCAAAATGATCTGAAATACAGTGTAGACATTGTTAATGTTGTAAATGACTATTGTAGCTGGAAACGGCTGATTTTTTATGGAATATCTACATAGGCTAACAGAGGCACATTATCAGCAACCATCACTCCTGTGTTCCAATGGCACGCTGTGTTAGCTAATCCAAGTTTATCATTTTAAAAGGCTAATTGATCATTAGAAAACCCTTTTGCAATTATGTTAGCACAGCTGAAAACTGGCCTTCTTTAGACTAGTTGAGTATCTGGAGCATCAGCATTTGTGGGTTCGATTACAGGCTCAAAATGGCCAGAAAAATTTAACTTTCCTCTGAAACTCGTCAGTCTATTCTTGTTCTGAGAAATTAAGGCTATTCCATGTGAGAAATTGCCAAGAAGCTGAAGATCTCGTACTACGCTGTGTACTACTCCCTTCACAGAACAGCGCAAAATGGCTCTAACCAGAATAGAAAGAGGAGTGGGAGGCCCCAGTGCACAACTGAGCAAGAGGACAAGTAAATTAGAGTGTCTAGTTTGACACCTCTTAAGTCCTCAACTGGCAGCTTCATTAAATAGTACCCACAAAACACCAGTCTCAACGTCAACAGTGAAGAGGTGACTGGGACGCTGGCCTTCTAGGCAGAGTTGCAAAGAAAAAGCCATATCTCAGACTGGCAAAAAAAAAAAAAAGATTACGATGGGCAAAAGAGCAAAGACACTGTACAGAGGAAGATTGGAAAAACGTGTTATGGACAGACAAATCTAAATTTGAGGTGTTCGGATCATAAAGAAGAACATTCGTGAGACACAGACAGAATTAAAAGATGCTTGAGGAGTGCTTGACACCATCTGTCAAGCATGGTGGAGGCAATGTGGTGGTCTGCTTTGGTGGTGGTAAAGTGGGAGATTTGTACAGGGTAAAAGGGATCTTGAAGAAGGAAGGCTATCACTCCGTTTCGCAACGCCATGCCATACCCTGTGGACAGTGCTTAATTGGAGCCAATTTCCTCCTACAACAGGACAATGACCCAATGTACAGCTCCAAACTATGCAAGAACTATTTAGCAGTCAGGTGGTATTCTGTCTATAATGGAGTGGCCAGCACAGTCACCGGATCTCAACCCTATTGAGCTGTTGTGGGAGCAGCTTGACTGTATTGTACGTAAGAAGTGCCAATCAAGCCAATCCAACTTGTGGGAGGTGCTTCAGGAAGCATGTGGTGAAATCTCTTCAGATTACCTCAACAAATTGACAACTAGAATGCCAAAAGGTCTGCAGGGCTGTAATTGCTACAAATGGAGGATTATTTGACGAAATCATTTGAAGTTTGAAGGACACAATTATTATTTCAATTAAAAATCGTTATTTATAACCTTGTCAACATCTTGACTATATTTCCTATTAATTTTGCAACTCATTTCATGTATGTTTTCATGGAAAACAAGGCCATTTGTAAGTGACCCCAAACCTTTGAACAGTAGTGTATGTCAAATCAAAATCAAATCAAATGAAATATTATTGGTCACATACACACATTAAGTAGATGTTATCGCAGGGGTAGCGAAATGCTTGTGTTCCTAGCTAACAGTGCAGTAATATCCAACAATACACAACAATACACACAAATCTAAAAAGTTAAATAATAGAATTAAGAAATATTATGTCCGGAGTATATATATATACAGTTGAAGTCGGAAGTTTACATACACTTAGGTTCATGACTAACGATTACTTTCTTTGGCTACGCTTACTGCCACCGGTCAAATTCAGTGGTGTTGTGCATTCATAAATCCATCAGTTGTTCTGTGCTCTGGCACACTCAGACAAGAGTGCTCCGAAATCGGAGTAGATAGCTAGCCAGAGTGATTCACATTTCCTCGCTAGCTAACCAAATGACACATGCATCTCTAGCTGTGTAGGCACTGAAAAACGAGGAGGGAAAAAGTCAGTCACTCACCCACTCGTCCAATGACATGACATCCTCCTAGTAGCTAGCTAGCTATCTAGCTAAAGTGCTCTGTGTTTTTAGCTTGCTACATAAATAGATGCGCTAGCATATTAGCCACGTTATGACTGACTTGCTAGTTTTATTGACGTTCCCTGCCTTAGTTACATTTGTCAGTTTTTGTCTAAAATATTGAGCCACTGAAACTGAAACAGTGCATCCTGAATGGAGGCAGCAAACAATGTACCGGGCCAGCAGTGATTTACAACCTGATAGCAATATTTATTGGTCTACCAAGAAATGTATTGGTTAATTATATTAATCATGCATTGAACTGCATCCATCTATTCTGCCAACAATGCCTTAGTGTATGTCATGGAATGTTGAGTCAAATAGAACCTATTTTTAAACCCTCTTATGAAGTTGGTTTTGTAGCATAAACTGGGAATTTTATATTTTTGACTAATATTGTGATTGTCTGTTTGTTTCATACCTGAAAAGTAGTTAAAATGCTGTCAGTTCCTCTTTAAATTACACACGCACACACCACCACCACCACAAAATGACTGCTACAAAGTGCAAATGTCATCTCATCTCTCCTTATATGCTGAGGGTAGTAAACAAATCTAAGAGCAGGCTGTCAGTGTATTCTCTTGTCGTCTGCATGTGGGCCTTGACATACACAGAGGGCATATGACATGCACAGAGGGCGTAGCACCTCACGGCTTCAGCTCAATATTTTGTGATATCAAGCGAGGATGTGTGGAGAAGCACTACACCAGCAAAGGGAGACGATAAATGACTCTATAGTGCAGTTTATTGAGCCTGAGGGTCAATTGGCACATATAACCAGCATTGGTTTAATTTCACACATTAAACAATGGGAGGAAAGGTTGGAGGTGATGTCAAGCCATCTACTGTAGCAAAGATATCCAAAGTTTCTGCTTTTATCATACAGTGGCTTCAATGTTCCCACCTAAGTGTACTACTAACAGGAATATAAGAGCAATATTTTCAATGCTCACAAACATTTTCACATGGAAATACTGTTCTTTCACAGCTGTTTATACCACCAGTTGGATTAAATGATTATGAAATCATAATACTCTCTGAAGAGACTCTAAAGAGTAAAGAGGTGTCACCAGCTCAGGAATGACATTGAAGTGTCATCAATTTTGAAGAGTTTGTGATGGTTGGCATATATTAATACCACTCTGATGACAAAAGCTCTCTAATGTTCTCTTACTCTGAGATTATAATTGCTCTTAGAGGATATATTTAAATTGTAGTACACTTCAATACCACCCTACTTTGGGCTAATGTGAAAAAAACAAAAAAAAACAACGTAATGAAATAGCGGCATTTGAACAACTCATCTTTTTCTCACCGAATCGTATCAACCTGCAAGATAAAGGCCGTTCATCTGGCTGTCACATATCAGTTTGACGACAAAGCAACAGAGGCCATACAGCAGTTGCATGGGAATGAAGCCCTTTGAAACCCTATGGATTCAGTTTGAAAGCATTTATGACAAACAGAGTAACT
Organism: Thymallus thymallus; assembly: GCA_023634145.1. NCBI lineage: Eukaryota > Metazoa > Chordata > Actinopteri > Salmoniformes > Salmonidae > Thymallus > Thymallus thymallus. The sequence goes on from CM042404.1 coordinate 28,500,700, forward strand.
CTGGGCGTATTATTGCTCATTCAACGTTTTTTGGGCCACAAAATTTTAAAACAGTGTAACGAATGTGGAATCCGTACCCTTGCCGATATTATTTTTTAACTCGGGCGATGCTGGGCCAATGAACACCACCCTATAGGACTCCCAATCACGGCCGGTTGTGATACAGTCTGGATTCAAACCTGGTTGTCTGTTGTAACGCATCTAGCACTGAGATGCAGTGTCTTAGACCACTGCGTCACTTGTCATGGAAAGTAATGGTTTGAAAAAGACACACACACATCACCAGGTAACACCCAAGTACCGAACCGCCAATGATGGGATTTATAAATCAAATATCTGGACTCCTGAAAGGACTAATCTCTATAATATGTAAACACCTTTTGGAAAGCTCATGTTCTGAGCTAGCAAATAAAAATGTATGGTCTACAGATTTAAATGAATCTGAACAACCCTTTAACTGGAACAGAATATGGAAAAACATTACCTTTGCATCCCATAATCCGAACCATCAATTTATACATTTACGTTTTGTTCACAGACTGTATTTAACATCAAGGAAACGTTTTACTATGAAATTGGTCACAACTCCCAACTGTTCACTGTGTCCCCTAAATCATAACTACCCTGTAGTTAAATACTTCTGGGACAAAATGTATTGTGAATTTTGCTTTGCTTCAGAGTTTGTACTGTTAGGTGACTTAAACTGGGATATGCTTAACACCCCGGCCGTCCTTCAGTCTAAGCTAGATGCCCTCAATCTCACACAAATTATCAAGGAACCTACCAGGTACAACCCTAAATCCTTAAACATGGGTACCATCATAGATATCATCCTGACTAACTTGCCCTCCAAATACACCTCCTCTGTTTTCAACCAGGATCTCAGCAATCACTGCCTGAAACACTTCAGTCTGGTTTTAGACCCTATCATATCACTGAGACTGCACTCGTGAAAGTGGTAAACAACCTTTTAATGGCGTCAGACCAAGGCTATACATCTGTTCTCGTGCTCTTAAACCTTAGTGCTGCTTTTGACACCATCGACCATCATATTCTTTTGGAGAGATTGGAAACCTTAATTGGTCTACAAGGACAAGTTCTTGCCTGGTTTAGATCTTATCTGTCGGAGAGATATCAGTTCGTCTCCGTGGATGTTTTGTCCTCTGACAAATCAATTGTAAGTTTCGGTGTTCCTCAAGGTTCCGTTTTAGGGCCACTATTGTTTTCACTATTTATTTTACCTCTCGGTGATGTCATTCGGAAACATAATGTTAACTTCCATTGCTATGCGGACGACACACAGCTGTACATTTCGATGAAACATGGTGATGCACCAAAATTGCCTGCCCTGGAAGCCTATGTTTCAGACATAAGGAAGTGTATGGCGGCAAATTTTTTACTTTTAAATTCTGACAAAACAGAGATGCTAGTTCTAGGTCCCAAGAAACAAAGAGATCTGCTTTTGGATCTGACAATTAATCTTGATGGTTGTACAGTCGTCCCCCAAAAAACTGTGAAGGACCATGGCATTACTCTGGACCCTGATCTCTCTTTTAATGAACATATCAAGAATTTTTCAAGGATAGCTTTTTTCCATCTTCGTAACATTGCAAAAATCAGACATTTTTTGTCCAAAAATGATGCGGAAAAGCTAATCCATGCTTTTGTCACTTCTAGATTAGATTACTGCAATGCTCTACTCTCCGGCTACCCGGATAAAGCACTAAATAAACTTCAATTAGTGCTAAGCACGGCTGCTAGAATCTAGAACCAAAAGATTTGATCATATTACTCCCGTGCTAGCCTCTCTACACTGGCTTCCTGTTAAGGCTAGGGCTGATTTCAAGGTTTTACTGCTAACCTACAAAGCATTACATGGGCTTGCTCCTACTTATCTCTCAGATTTGGTCCTGCCATACATACCTACACGTACGCTACGGCCACAAGACGCAGGCCTCCTTATTGTCCCTAGAATTTCTAAGCAAACAGGTGGAGGCAGGGCTTTCTCCTATAGAGCTCAATTTTTATGGAATGGTCTGCCTATCCATGTGAGAGACGCAGACTCTGTCTCGACCTTTAAGTCTTTACTGAAGACTCACCTCTTCAGTATGTCCTATGATTGAGTGTAGTCTGGCCCAGGGGTGCAAGGATGAATGGAAAGGCTCTGGAGCGACGAACCACCCTTGCTGTCTCTGCCTGGCCGGTTCCCGTCTCTCCATTGGGATTCTCTGCCTCTGACCCTATTACGGGGGCTGAGTCACTGGCTTACTGGTGCTTTCCATGCCATCCCTAGGAGGGGTGCGTCACTTCCTGTCCGGTTTTTCGCCCCCTCTGGCTTGTGCAGTGGAGGGGATCTTTCATGGACTATACTCAGCCTTGTCTCAGGGTAGTAAGTTGGTGCTTGTTGATATCCCTCTATTGTTGTAGGGACTGTGCTTGGCAGAGTGGGTGAGGTTATATCCTGCCTGGTTTGGCCCTGTCCGGGGGTATTGTCGGGGTATTGTCGGAGGGGGCCACAGTGTCTCCTGACCCCCCTGTCTCAGCCTCCAGTATCTATGCTGCAATAGTCTATGTGCTGGGGGACTAGGGTCAGTTTGTTTAATCTGATGTTATTATCCGGTGTCTTGTGTGAATTTAAGTATGCTCCCTCTAATTCTCTTTCTCTCCCACTCTACCTCCTCTCCCGGAGGAGCTGAGCCTACCCGGAGGACCATGCTTCAGGACCACCTGGACCACTAGCTGTGTTTCTGTATAGCACTTTGTGACATCGGCTGATGTAAAAAGGGCTTTATAAATACATTTGATTTGACTGCCTCATTGTCTGCGTTCATAATGGGTCCGCGGTCAAACGACCACGCCTTATCACTGTCAAACGCTCCCTAAAACACTTCAGTGAGCAGGCCTTTCTAATCGATCTGGTCCGGGTATCCTGGGAGGATATTTACCTCATCCCGTCAGTAGAGGATGCCTGGTTGTTCTTTAAAAGTGCTTTCCTCACCATCCTAAATAAGCATGCCCCGTTCAAAAAATGTAGAACTAAGAACAGATATAGCCCTTTGTTCACCCCAGACTTGACTGCCCTTCAACAACACAAAAACATCCTGTGGCGCATTGCATTAGCATCGAATAGCCCCCGCGATATGCAACTTTTCAGGGAAGTCAGGAACCAATATACACAGTCAGTTAGAAAAGCAAAGGCTAGCTTTTTCAAACAGAAATGTGCATCCTGTAGTACTAATTCCAAAAAGATCTGAGACGGCTGGCCATGCATTCCTCCTGGCTACCTACCCCGGCCAACAGCTCTCTACCACCCGCAGCTGATGTTCTTAAAGAGCTGAAAAATCTGGACCCCTACAAATCTGCTGGGCTAGACAATCTGGACCCTTTCGTTCATTGTTGCAACCCCTATTACTAGCCTGTTCAACCTCTCTTTTGTATAGTCTGAGATCCCTAGAGATTGGAAATCTGCCGCGGTCATCCCCCGTTCAAAGGGGTAGAGACTCTAGACCCAAACTGTTACAGACCAATATCCATCATTCCCTGCCTTTCTAAAGTCCTCGAAAGCCAAGTTAACAAACAGATCACTGATCACTTCGAATACCACCGTACCGTCTCTGCTATGCAATCTGGTTTCCGAGCTGGTCATGGGTGCACCTCAGCCACGCTCAAGGTACTAAACGATATCATAACCGCCATCGATAAAAGACAGTACTGTGCAGCCGTCTTCATCGACCTGGCCAAGGCTTTCGACTCTGTCAATCACCACATTCTTATTGGCAGACTCAACAGTCTTGGTTTCTCAAATGACTGCCTTGCCTGGTTCTCCAACTACTTCTCAGATAGAGTTCAGTGTGTCAAATCGGAGGGCCTGTTGTCCGGTCCTATGGCAGTCTCTATGGGGGTGCCACAGGGTTCAATTCTTGGGCCAACTCTATTCTCTATATACAGTGGGGAGAACAAGTATTTGATACACTGCCGATTTTGCAGGTTTTCCTACTTACAAAGCATGTAGAGGTCTGTAATTTTTATCATAGGTACACTTCAACTGTGAGAGACGGAATCTAAAATCCAGAAAATCACATTGTATGATTTTTTAAATATTAATTTGCATTTTATTGCATGACATAAGTATTTGATACATCAGAAAAGCAGAACTTAATATTTGGTACAGAAACCTTTGTTTGCAATTACAGAGATCATACGTTTCCTGTAGTTCTTGACCAGGTTTGCACACACTGCAGCAGGGATTTTGGCCCACTCCTCCATACAGACCTTCTCCAGATCCTTCAGATTTCGGGGCTGTCGCTGGGCAATACGGACTTTCAGCTCCCTCCAAAGATTTTCTATTGGGTTCAGGTCTGGAGACTGGCTAGGCCACTCCAGGACCTTGAGATGCTTCTTACGGAGCCACTCCTTAGTTGCCCTGGCTGTGTGTTTCGGGTCGTTGTCATGCTGGAAGACCCAGCCTCGACCCATCTTCAATGCTCTTACTGAGGGAAGGAGGTTGTTGGCCAAGATCTCGCGATACATGGCCCCATCCATCCTCCCCTCAATACGGTGCAGTCGTCCTGTCCCCTTTGCAGAAAAGCATCCCCAAAGAATGATGTTTCCACCTCCATGCTTCACGGTTGGGATGGTGTTCATATGGCCTATTTATTGTCCTACCTTCCTAATCTTACTACATTTGCACACACTGTACGTAGATTTTCTATTGTGTTATTGACTGTACGTTTGTTTATCCCATGTGTAACTCTGTGTTGTTGTTTTTGTCGCACTGCTTTGCTATGTCTTGGCCAGGTCGCAGTTGTAAATGAGAACTTGTTCTCAACTGGCCTACCTGGTTAAATAAAGGTAAAATATGACTGGGGGGTGGAGGGGTGACTGACAAGCAACCCTATTAGGGTTGGGGTAATGAGATGGGAGGTTTGGGAGGAACGACCACTTATCTTTTGTTTTCTTTTCCTGTAGATAATGAATTTATTATTACTTAAACCTTAATATTGTCACGTCTCCCTCTGGGGCTGCCTCCTCTCCTGGTCCGGGGCGGCCATAGTACAACCTAGTGTCACCACCCAGTTTTCACACCTCACATTCTGTTTTGTCTTGAACGCACTACGGACTGTCTTGTCACCAACGACACACACCTGCTTGTCATTATCCTCATTACTGAGTGTTTTCTGTTCCCTCTGCTCCCCCAGTCCTTGTGCGTTGTTGTGTCCCATGTACGTGTTCCATGTTAACCTTGTACACTGTGTCAACAGCATGTTTATTTTCCGGGCTTTGACCCGTTGTATTGTGTACTGTGCTCGCCTGTCGCAAGTGTTTTGTTGCGGCTACTTTGAATAAACCCATGCTCCGTATCCTGCGCCTGGCTCCCTCCTTTTCACCACGTCACAAAAATTATCGAAATCATTAATACTTTGTGGCTATGTACCTTTTTAACCTTTTCACACATGAGTTCCAGATATCTCTAATGCTTGGATGCTTGACTGCTAACGTTGGCTAGCTTGCTAGCTACTTTCAGACACAAATGAGAGAACAGCTCACTCTGACCATTTTACTAGCCCTAGCAGAGCTGGTTAGGCTGTTTTTATGTTATCCACACTCAGAGGAGAGTACTCTGAAATTGGATTAGATAGCCAGAACGAATTTACAACCTACATCTTTCGACAGTTGTCGCAGTGACATCATAAACATTCTATTGAAAAAGTTACTTGCATAGTAGAGTCTTTTGTTTAGACATGTAGCTAGCTAGCTAAACAATTAACCATAATCCCAACTCATAACTTTACTACCCTGCATGAATCTGCAGGTAGCTTACCAACCAGGTTCAATGTTAGCTAGCTAACATTAGGCAATTACTAGCAATGCAAATCTCCGAGATACGAATAATATTACTACACAGAACATACATTTAACTTTAGCTAGCTAGCCAGCCAGATAACGTTAGCTAGCTAGCTAACAGTACAGTTTAAATGAAAAAGTGTAATATCTGAAAATGTAGCTAGCTAGACTCTCTTACCCATATACATGGATGGATTATTCTCCCTCTATGTCACAGATGCCATGGTTGCCCTAAGTTTGAAGATGTAATCCGAATACAGATGTTTTATTCAACAGCCTTCTGTGTGTTATTTTTTCAACTCCGTCTCCATATTTGCAATCAAACGCCAGCATTTTCTCCATCTCCTAAGCTATCATACTCTAATTTCACTGATTTCAAATCTCGGTTCTCCAGAAAGTGGAGAGCAAAATTTATGCAGTTCTACTATGTGACATCTTTCAGAAAAGCTGTGTTTGAAAGGACTACCTACACATACTAACCAGCTCATATTATAGACAGAAGCGTGCTACATGGCAGACCAATCCCAACTCCTCTCTCGGCATGTCCAGCCCACTCATTACCTCAGCCAATCATTGGTAGTGGGAAGGTTGTTGTCTTTTTCCATGGCAAAATTAAAATGTTTTATCCATATTTCCAGATCGCATACAAGTTTGTTATTAAGGCACATGAAAGTTCACATGCTCCAGAAGGCAATTCTGGCCAAAAAATGATTTTTCTAAAAAAAAATAGTTTACGGTCAAATGGTGCTACTGTGAAATAGTGATGCGCGACATATGTCTACTTCCTGAAACGAGTCACAAATAAAAATGTGGTCACAAAAAAAGATTCTCTGAATCAAAAGAGCAGTTAACGATTCCTTTGGGGAGAGAGGCAGTGGTGTAGTTGAAAAGAGATCAGAGTTGTTCTATCTGTTTTTTGATATTGAAGGTAACTGCATAAATTTAAAAAGTGATAGCTCGTCTCAGAAACTTGACCACTCTTACGGTGGCTTTCATCACTGTCCCAATGGGAGCTGTGGTGCATCAAAGATACAGTTTAAGCTGATTCTTCATAGAAGAAGAGTTGGAGATGAATGATTCCTTCAAAAACAACTCGCTAATTACAACTTTTGTCTACTTTTCTATCATTGCAACCCTATAGTTGCCACTCAAAGCTGATAATTGTGTGTCAATTAATGTAAAACATTTCATCCCGAATACAGTATGTGATCTAAGTATACTCAAACAAAAAATATACTTCTGTTTCTTGTCAATTTCTCGCATGGAATAGACTTCATTTCTCAGAACAAGAATAGACTAACGAGTTTCAGAAGAAAGTTATTTGTTTCTGGCCATTTTGAGCCTGTAATCGGATCCACAAATGCTGATGCTCCAGATACTCAACTAGTCTAAGGAGGACAGTTTTATTGCTTCTTTAATCAGCACAACCGTTTTCAGCTGTGCTAACATACTGTAATTGCAAAAGGGTTTTCTAATGATCAATTAGCCTTTTAAAATTATAAACTTGGATTAGCTAACACAACGTGCCATTGGAACACAGGAGTGATGGTTGCTGATAATGGGCCTCTGTACCCTACCCTGTTTCCAGGTACAATAGTCATTTACAACATTAACAATGTCTACAATGTATTTCTGCTCAATTTGATGTTATTTTAATGGACCAAAAAATTACTTTTCTTTCAGAAACAAGGACAATCCTAAGTGACCCCAAACTTTTGAATGGTAGTGTATTTTTTACAAACCCAGGAGCTTGTTGTGATGAATTGCGATGCGGATTCCATTATGTGAGTGGCGAGGCAGACATAGCCTAGGCCAAGGCTACCAGCCATGCAGTGAGAGAGAGCAGGGAACTATTCATTATTTGTGAGGTGCTGAAACATTCCTAATTTGTCCATGTGACGTGAAAATGGTAACAGGTCAAACGTAAAAGGAGAAATAAAAAGAAAGGCTATGATTGCCGTGGAAACGGGTGCTGCACAACTGAAATCACCAGTTTGTAAGGATTTTGGAGTCATTGTGGACAATGAAGGACAACAACCCGGTAGATGGATACATATAGCCTGCAAAAGTGCAAGCAGGTATTTGTTACAATAATTCAGTTAATTATCAGTTAATTATTACATTAATTCTGGTTTTTGTTCATTTGGACCGTACACAGGCCATATAAAGTTTGCCTGGTAAAAGTTTGAGTACCTAATAGCCTACTAAATAAATTTAGGCTATTTTTGCAGCGTATAGCCTATTCTATTATTTAACTTTAAATTAAACTATATGATTATCTAAACAATATTGAATGTAAAGGTATTGTTTTGTTATATCGGCTATAGGCTTTCATTAAGAAAGAATTAGGACAATTAGAAGGTTCTTCTTCAAAGCGAAATGTTCCACTTTTGGGGCGGCAGGTAGCCCAGTGGTTAGAGTATTGGGCCCGTAACCGAAAGGTTGCTGGATCAAATCCCCGAGCTGACAAGGTAAAAATCTGTCGTTCTGCCCCTGAACAAGGCAGTTAACCCACTGTTCCTAGGCTGTCATTGAAAATAAGAATGTGTTCTTAACTGACTTGCCTAGTAAAATAAAGGTAAAAAAATAAATAATTGCATTGTGAAAATAATAAGATAGGCCTATCGTTCTTAATTCATGACATGGTTTCCTTTTATCCAAATGTTGAATAGACATGCAGACAAATTCATTAATCTGGTGATATCCTAATAGCCTACTACTCTGGAGTCATAAAACAATTCAATACATTAATTTTATTTGGCGGGTCACGGATCGGCTCTCAGAAGAATTCTATGCAGGTTGTGGAGAGAAATCTGTCCTGATGTCGGATATCGAATGGGGCTATTAATTGATGTGGCCGGTAGGGGGCGGGTGCGGCAAAAAAAACTACTCCCCCCTGGTGGAAGTAAGGTCAGGGATATGGACTGGGATGTTTACCTTGCAGATGGAGCTTGCTCTCCGGGCTCTGCAGGAGGACGGAGCTCACTGAGTCCAGATTATCATAGCTGCTGCATCCCAGTGGGCCCGTACGAGTCTCTGTCACCTGCAAGAGAATCAGATTATCATAGCTGCTGCATCCCAGCGGGCCCGTATGAGTCTCTGTTACCTGTGTGTGTGTGTGTGTGTTGGAGTGAGGGAAGATAGGGATTGATCATAGAGAGAGAGATTTTTATGAGAATTTGACTAGACTCACAAGGTGAAATCCTGAGTTGAGATTTAGGACTTGATTCAATCCATAGCACTGAAGATCTGTAAAGTTAATTTCCAATTGAGCCAACATGCAGTATTTACAGTGAATGCAGTCTCTGCAAACATGGGAACATTGACATCACGCTGTATTGCAGGTCTTCAGTGCTACGGATTGAATCAAGCCCTTACACATGTCACATACACCACATAGGTGCAGTGAAAGGTGTTGTTTTACAGGGTCAGCCATAGTAGTACGGCGCCCCTGGAGCAAATTAGGGTTAAGTGCCTTGCTCAAGGGTACATCGACAGAGATTTCACCTTGCCACCTTTCACCCTTGAACCAGAAACCTTTCAATTACTGGCCCAACGGTCTAACCGCTAGGCTACTTCCTGCTACATGTAATTCAATAAGCAATCATTGGTATCATTAGAGGATTGGATTGAATGTTTATTCATGCCCTTGTGTCAGGCATGTTTATATTTCCACGTAAATAAGCAGTGTGCAGCATTTCCTTTACTAAGAAGGGGACACTCATCAACTAACAATATCTCTTATACATGGTTAAAAACATAGCACATACTGTATTTCTGCCAAGGCAGCAACTACTCTCACTGGGACCCAGCAAATCGAAGGCAGTGGTTAATACTGCTGGCTGTGATTCATTTAGCTTTGGATAAGCCATACATATTTCAAATGGGTGAGTAGTTCATAAATATATGAACTCCACGTGTGTGTCACGCTAGCACATGCATGTTCTGCGGTGGTCAGCTAAGTGAACCGTATTTGGGCCAAAGCGCAGAAGACAGCTTATGAGGCCTTTTTAAACAGCACTTTTATAAGTACCTCTTTTATTTCCATCTGTGACGTGTACCACAACCGGATCCTAAGACCTATTTTCTTTTAAGGACCTTTAAAGGCTTTATTTCCTTTTAAAAGAGGCGAGACGCTAATGGTCTTTTTTCTTCAATCGGCCCCTTTCTCTGCTGGAGAATAACACGTCCCTTATAAAAGTCACAGTCGTCTCCTCTCTCCCAGCCCAAGCTTCCATCTATGGGATAATTAGGGTAGTCAAATGTGAGGGTGCTTTTAGGTCTTACTTCAAGTCTGACTTTAGACTTATTTAAAGACATTGCTCTTGAAAAGATGGGTGACTTTCCTCCTTTCTTTCCCCTTTTCTTCTCATAACGAGTTGGCCGGCCGTGCTCAATAGTACTTTCACATGATTCCAAGAATCCATTTGTGATGATACTCAGCAGTGGAGATTATGAGAAAAAACTGTTGGCATTAACCTCAAAGGAAATTCTCTGGCTCAGTTAGAAAACTCGTAGCTTGACGGAAGGGGGTTGCGTTGGCAGCTTGCATGAAGTCCAATCTCGTGAATAGGGGTTAGCGAAGATGAGGGAAGGTTCCATGGTCAAATACTTAATGGTGAACAAACATGACATACATCTACATTGATACAGAGCACAGATGCAGTGATGGGTAAATCAGATCCTCAAATTACCCAAGTAAAATGTGTTTGTGTCCTTAAAATACCAATTTCTCCCTTCATGTTCAGTCAACATTATAATGTGACACCACCTACTGGGAGCACACTGGTTGAATCAGCATTGCTTCCCCGTCATTTCAATGAAATTATGTTGAATCGACGTGGAATAGATGTTGAATTGACGTCTGTGCCCAGTGGACATTTTCCTGTCTTTCATTTTGATTCGGTGCCAGATGCCAGGTTGACAAGCAGGAAATTAGACAGATGTATATCTTACCCTTGACGTCACTCTGTTATGGGGTAAAAAAAGGTGACAGGCTCCCAATAAGCTTCGCAATAACATTGTTTAACATTAATGTGTATGTCCCTTCCTGCCAAATGGTAAATATGTTATCTTTTGAGCACGATAGACAACATAATTCGTATATCTGTTTATTTTTTAAGAGTCTCTAAAGTTAGGTATGCTTGCAGCAGCCATACCACTGCAACTCTCCATCACTGCAAACCAAAACGTCAGAAAGCTACAGTAAAGTTACTGACGGAGAAGCCAAGTCAAGAAATGTTCGATTCTCTCTGCAGCCCTGCAAGAAGTTTTAAAGTAGATTGATTACTGTGCTTGCCTGGCCTATCAAACAGTGGCATCTTGATGGGTGCTGACAGGGTGCTTTCTCCCGTTGCTAATCACAGAATATATTACTTCCTATAAAGGTCGTATTGCATGATGCATGGTGAACTAGCAGAGTGAATAACTGTTCTTTATATAACCACTGGGCAACCGCATTGTTGGTAAAACATGCACATGCATGCACGCGCACTCATACACCCACACACACACACACTCACTCCCTCACAATGTCACACATGCACGTTCACACACGACCGTGTGCACTGTGAATGCAGAAAATACATCAGACATTTTCCCTCGATCAATGTGTGCTATATAGTGCATGACATCCTATAATCATATTGTCAAAAGTAGTACAAATATTCAGGAAAACTCGATTACCATGGGATGCACTCCCCCCCCCCACCCCCCCCCCCCCTCTCTCAAACACACATAGATACACAACATTTATTGGTTCGCCAGATTATAAAAATGGCATACAACGTAATAAAAATACAAGGAGCAATCAAAGAGCTGAAACAGCCATTGGGGATTTAGAGGATTTGGGTTATTAAGCAGAACACAACTCAGAATCCCAGTGAGGCCATACTGTTTCATAGCCCTATCTTAAAACCATGTCTCTAGAACACGCTCTCTTTATCTCTCTTTGATTTCCAAAATCCAGCATACCTACACTCTTAGAAAAAAAGCTGCTGTCTAGAACCTTAAAGGGTTCTTCGTCTCTCCCCATAGAAGAACTCTTTGAAGAACCCTTTTTGGTTGCATGTAGAGCCCGTTTGCGTTGTAAAACTTTTTTCTAACAGTGTAGAATCACAAACATATTTGGATTATAATGAGAGGAACAATGTTATCATCCTGTGTTTGTCAATTTTAGGATTTGTTTGAATTGCCTACTCAATCTCTGTCCAGAGCAGGATAATTGGTTTGTGTTAGAGTGCATACAGTACATACTACAGTACATTACATCATATCCATACAGTACATACTACAGTACATTACATCCTATCCATACAGTACATTACATCATATCCATACAGTACATACTATAGTACATTACATCCTATCCATACAGTACATTACATCCTATCCATACAGTACATACTACAGTACATTACATCATATCCATACAGTACATACTATAGTACATTACATCCTATCCATACAGTACATTACATCCTATCCATACAGTACATACTATAGTAGATTACATCCTATCCATACAGTACATACTACAGTACATTACATCCTATCCATACAGTACATACTACAGTACATTACATCCTATCCATACAGTACATTACATCCTATCCATACAGTACTTTACATCCTATCCATACAGTACATACTATAGTACATTACATCCTATCCATACAATACATACTACAGTACATTACATCCTATCCATACAGTACATACTACAGTACATTACATCCTATCCATACAGTACATACTATAGTACATTACATCCTATCCATACAATACATACTACAGTACATTACATCCTATCCATACAGTACATACTACAGTACATTACATCCTATCCATACAGTACATACTATAGTACATTACATCATATCCATACAGTACATACTATAGTACATTACATCCATACAGTACATTATATACTATCCATACAGTACATTATATCCTATACATACAGTACATTACATCCTATCCATACAGTACATTATATCCTATACATACAGTACATTACATCCTATCCGTACAGTACATTATATCCTATCCGTACAGTACATTACATCCTATCTATACAGTACATAGTACAGTACATTACATCCTATCCATCTCTTTTCATTTAGATTAATCCCACTAACGGTTAGCATAGCATATTAGCATATTTCCTGTCAATTATGTGCAAAATGGATTGCTAAGAGCATGTCACGCTGGAGGCCTCAGGAGCATTGCATTTCAGTTTATTATGTAACGGGGATGAGTGGCAACGTTATGCCTAATACCCATTTTGTTTAATGATATCACCATGTATTTTTAATTAACACCTATTAAATGATTCACATTATATGCCATTTTCATGGTGGCTGTGATTCATAGGGGCTCAAGTGAACTTCATGCACTGTTGCAGTCATTATTCAAAATATCTAATTGTAGAGTTTTCCCGCCAGCATCGGCTGACAGAAAAACTATTGCTGCAATAAGACTGGCTTCAGGAGGCATGGTTGCAAGCTTGCTGAAGTTCAGGAAATTGCTTGCCCGTGCAGTTCAGATAAAGCACAATCAACCAATCAATCCTTCTATGCCCCTCACTCTTTCTTTCAGAGAAATATGTAATTAGGTACTAGCTTACATGCATGTATCCCAGCAGGTCAAAATGTGCTTGTAATTTCAAGCTAAAGTAACTTGCCTCATTCCCCACCTACAGTACATGGCAGCCATTTTGTGCTGCACATCTACACGTTATTACTGCAGTGAGGAGTATTACTAATGACAATGTTTGTGGTATAGCTACAATTAAAGAATCAAAGCACAGTTATTAGCACCACAGCTTCTCAAAGGCTTCAAGACATTACCTAGCCCTGTCCTCTAGCCATTTCGGCCATATTTGCGGGCAGGATTAAAAATCATGTTAGCCTAAGAGAAGGAGGGAGAGAGGGATAAAGGGTATAGATTGGGACTTGAGGGAGGGATACATCCAGTATGATGGAGTGTCTTCATCAAGGGAATGCTGTCACTGCAGAGCTTTCTTAATGTGCTTATCACCTGCCACTCACCTAATGCCTTTCTATTTCTGGAAACAGGGAAAGGAAGGGAGAGGCTCCCCAGTAACTATTCATGGCTGGGCACATAGCAGAGGAAGTTTGCTTTTGGAATGTCATGTGATTCCATGGAATTTTAATAATTACACTGTATCATATGGCCTAGCTGCAAAACTCAAGAAATGTCAGTTGTTAAATTGGTAGTATTAAAACTGAGTACCAACATATAAAATACCAATGGCTTCATTAGGCCACAATCCTCCCCAACCAAGTAATCAAAGTCTAGTTAAATTCAACCCAAAACAAATCTGGGTCACCCCAAGAAAACGGTTCATTTCAATACCTCAGACACATTTGTCTCCACACTACTCCGGAGGACTGTGTACCACAGAGGTGGCAATCAGAAAGGAGAAACAGGATACTGGCCTGTCCCATAGATCCGGCATGGCTGCCTGAAAAACGACTGCAGCATCATCAGTAAATCTGCATATTGAATCCTAGTGTAAATCAGACCAGCAGAGTGACTCTTCAGGGAGGTGACCTTGTGGGAACACCAGCCAGCGTCACACAGCAGCAACCATATTCCACCCCACCCCTGCTTAATCATCCGTGGTCTTTGTCACAGATAAACAGCCTGCTCATAACGTTTAATTTTTTCCTTTCATTAAAACACCCTAGTAGGCATGTTATTTTCCTTGTTAAATGATCCCCCCTCCAGGAGTGCTATCTCACAGCCAGCTATTGGGTCCTGCTACACAGAAGCACACATCTTCCTTTTGATTTCTCACAGTTTGACGCATGTTCTCTTTGTGCATGTTCTCTTTGTGTTGTGCTGTTCCCTTTCTCACTTAGTGGGCTATTGTACATGCAGTTTTAGACAATATGTTGTGTCCCAATTACTTGTTTGTTTGCCCTGCTGAGGCATGGGTGGATGGAAAGACAAATGAATAGGTAGCCTAGACTCATAAACACAATGAAAGATAGTTGGCTCTGAGTGAATGATGGGGGAAATGGACGGGTTGATCAATGTAAATATGAATGGATATTGCTGTGTATACGCTGAGTATACAAAACATGCTCTTTCCATGACATAGAGTGACCAGGTGAATCCAGGTGAAAGTTATGATCCCTTATTGATGTCACTTCAACTCCAATCAGTGTAGATGAAGGGGAGGAGACAGGCTAAATAAGGATTTTTAATCCTTAAGACAATTGAGACATGGATTGTGTATTTGTGCAAGATTGTGAATGGGCAAGACAAAATATGTAAGTGCCTTTGAACGGGGCATGGTACTAGGTTCTAGTGAGTGTGTCAAGAACAGCAACGCTGCTGGGTTTTTCACACTCAACCATTTCCCGTGTGTATCAAGAATGGTCCACCACCCAAAGGACATCCAGCCAACTTGACACAACTGTGGGAAGCATTGGAGTCAACATGGGCCAGCATCCCTGTTGAACGCTTTTAACATCTTGTAGAGTCCATGCCCTGACAAATTGGGCTTTTCTGAGGGCAAAAGGGGTGCAACTAAATATTAGGAACGTGTTCCTAATGTTTTGTACACTCAGTGTATCTAATTGCAGGAGCAGTAGAAAAAAATGTATTCTCTTTGCAACTTTAGTTATCATCTCTTCAATGTGTAGGAAGTGAAGAACAGTTCTGTATTCTAGGAGACAAATCCTCCTGTATGATGTCATCGCTCAGTAACCACAGGTCAGCCAGCCTAGTGGCAGCTGTATTCTAGGAGACAAATCCTCCTGTATGATGTCATCACTCAGTAACCACAGGTCAGCCAGCCTAGTGGCAGCTGTATTCTAGGAGACAAATCCTCCTGTATGATGTCATCACTCAGTAACCACAGGTCAGCCAGCCTAGTGGCAGCTGTATTCTAGGAGACAAATCCTCCTGTATGATGTCATCACTCAGTAACCACAGGTCAGCCAGCCTAGTGGCAGCTGTATTCTAGGAGACAAATCCTCCTGTATGATGTCATCACTCAGTAACCACAGGTCAGCCAGCCTAGTGGCAGCTGTATTCTAGGAGACAAATCCTCCTGTATGATGTCATCACTCAGTAACCACAGGTCAGCCAGCCTAGTGGCAGCTGTGTGTGTGTTCTCTTTCCTTTACTTGAATTCCATTAAAGCTCATGTGCCGGGGAGATTGTTCAAGATTGACAGTCGAAATTGGACGTCTACCATGTCCTGAGGACGTCGGGAAATGCCTACAAAACCAGCCACTAGGGGCAACAGTGAGTGCTATTACCATCAAGTAGACTTGGGTTTTGCTAAGGCATTGTGGACAGAGTTGGCGAATGGGCATTTGGACCAAGTTAAAATGTGATGTTTGGAGAACGTGGATGAACATCTGAGTCTGTGAGAACTTGTTGGATGTGCAACATTAATGAGCCACTGAATCAAGATAAAGATGTCTCATCATATATTGTACTCACACACATTTCAACACACACACATGGCACTCCACGACTTCACAGCCCCAACACAAAATATGCCAGTTAGAGAGACACTTTGGCCCAAAAACCTTGTTTGTTTGGAGTTCTGCTATTATGCCACCCATGGGCTGTGAACATTGTGAAGCCAAAAGAAAAAGGAGGTGATGGTTGAGACTTCCAGGCTACAAACATTCATTTTGGGCAGATAAATTCCTGTGTGGGGTCTTAGAAAAATAAGAAGTCCCTGGCTTGCCCTGGGCATCACCGGGGCAGTGGGGAGATGTCTTAGATTTGATTAACGTTTGCAAGTTGAGGGAACCTCTTAAGCAGTGCTAAGGCCTGAGGAGACGGGGGACGGGCCAGGGATGAGGAGTTGATAAATATAGCCAAGCTTGGCAGATCTGTGGATGCTCTCAGGCCATCCCCACTAATGCACACACACTAATGCCTGTACACTACTGTTCATTTTTCTGCTACAGCCTCAACTATTGAAGTGTCCTCCAGGAAGAAGCTTACTCTAGGCATATGACAACAGTAACAGTGTGCGTGTCTGGTGCATCCGTACGTGCACGGGTGTGTGCGCCTGCCTGTGTGTGTGGGAGTGTGATAACATGATAACATGAGGATATGGGAAATTGTGAAAGGGAAATAAAATACTAAAACCTATGATAGCAATCTCCAGAGCTTAAAATGCACATTTCACTAAGTAAACCCAACACTTAACCCAGACCCTACACAGTAAATGTGCTGACTCACCAGACAGGAAACAGTCTTAGTTTTCATCTCTATTGATGTCTTTGTGCCTGTGATTTCTCCACAGACTGCAGGGTCTCACAGTGAAGTTTGACTCCCAGCCATATTAAATCAATATTGGAAGTGCAGGGCCTTGTTCTGTGTCTATAGATCCAGGCTGTGCGTCAGACTCAGCTTCCTCTCCACGTACAGATCGTTGTCTGTCTGCTACGTGACGGTAGGACCAGCGGGTGACTTTACTTCTGCCATCACCTTTTATTTATAGCGGGATAGATTGGCCCAGCCACAACAGATTTTGGATGATAGTATTTCTGACAAAGCATAGACTTTTCAATAGTATGTGTTTCAGCATTAATTTGTGTGGGCAGTGGACTCAAATAACATTCTTTTTGCTTTCAGTTTTTCCCTCTTTTAGAGTCAAAACTGAAAAAAAAACAATTTTGTTCCAGTTTCCTTTTGGGAATCAATGCAAAAAGATTTTCTGTTATACTGTTTTCCTCCTCCTAAATGTATGGTATTTTGTTCCCTTGAAGTTTCTTTGTTTGGTTTATTTGTAATACATATGGAGTGTTTCTTCCTTATCTAACGCCTGAAGGATCAATTGTTCATTCCACTTCGATTCAAAATAGGATCAACATATTGCATTCTATTGGATTAAATGTATGTTATAAAAGTGTTTATTGATTTGATAACCCTTCTGCCTCACTAAATAAACTTAATTTGTCCTCAGTTGAGACATGATGAGATACTGTATATGATTAATATAATTGTAGTGGGAGACAGATTTAATAATTAGCAATGTACTCAGTGTAAAACACTACTTGGCTTTGAGTAGGCACATCCACACACACACACACACACACACACACACTTCATAATACTCAGATATCACCCACATATACAGTCCAACTATTCAACACCGGTATGACTCAGAGGAAGATAGTCAGGACTGGTCTTCTCTGGTTCCACACAGTTTGGCTGGTTACAGTGGCTATACTTATCCTGTTGAGAATGCGCTGTGTGTGCTTCTTCCCTCCTCAACTCCTCGCCCAGCCCTGACTCAGCAGCCATTGTCAATTCGGTTTAATTATGTCATGCTTGACTCCCTGCTACCCAGCGCCATGTCTGACAGAACCTCTTCATCCACCTGTCACTTAGGACTTCAAAAAGACGGCAAGACACTCTCCAGGGTGGCTAGGAGGGGATGGAGGTGTGTGATAGGAATTTTGTGTACCTGAATAACATCATGTTGGTCGAAATGCTGTTTATATCACAAAAACCTAGTTCAATATCACTTGCGGGAACAGCAAACATGAGGAGACATTACCCTAATGTCCAGCTACTATGACACATTTTATATACAGTATTTTTTGTCTGTAAAGATGCGTACCTTGATGGCATTGGTGGAGATCTGGATCTCGTGGAGTTTCCTCATGGTGCCATCTCGGTCGATGAAGTAGGAGGAGGCCAGCTGGTGCAGGGCCTCTACATTCTGAGTGGCATTGACCAATTTTCTGTCCAGCTTGTTCTTGGCCATGTACATGGTCAATGCCTCCTCACCTACAGGGAAGACAGGAAGTGGGACTTGTTTTATGATAAAGTATAATATGATACCATTGTTAACTTACTATTTTGCCTGCCGGTAGCAGCATTAACTCACGTATGCACACGTTGTTGTCCATCAGTGGCTAGTAGCCATGGGGCTGCTGAACAGTGGGACATAGGACAGATGCAGGACCAATACATGGTTGGAAAGTAGGCCGCAGAGACTTTGAATATGTGCAAATGTAAACTTTTCAGTTTCCCGTACTACAGGTGATGTACAGTATTGTGTTGTGTTTGTGCATCTGTATGCTGACATCACAGAATGATTCTCCATGTAAATGGACAATAAAGTATATTGTATCGTTAAGCAACAGATATTGCTGAAGTTCCCAAGCCATCTCTATAAGATCACTGTAATCATAATGTCTGGAGTGACTATAACTACCGTTTCTACATCAAAATGTCACAAAAAAAAAACTGTTTATATTCCTCTAATAACGCCATATTAAGTGTTTATAAAGGTTGAATATGTTAAGGGCGTAAGTGAGTGGATTGCTTTCACACCGAGGGAATGACCTTTAGAAGTAAACATCCTGATACCGCAGGGGAATAAGGGAACAATCCAGCAGGAAGCCCTGAACCTTTACACAGCAACAAACAATGACTCTGTGATCTACTGAAAGTGTACGCATGCTAACGCCTGTTTGTTGACACTTCGTAAAGGTTGAACAGCTCATTTTCCCTCCGACGCCCTCTCCTTGCCATTCAAAGAGCATACAAGCCAAGTTGTCTGGAACTCATTCAAGAACATGTCACATATGTTCACAACCCCCCCCCCCGCATGGTGATTGGTTATTTGGCCCTTGGCGATGCATCGGGATTGGTCACTTAGCTTGTGGTGGCTGTAACCGGGGGGGCGACAGTCAGGCCCAATGTCTCATGTCTGGTTGAAACAGCAGTGCGGCGGCATGGAAGGAGGATGGCCCCACTCTCCCTGCTCTTCCCCGGGGGAGGGAAGGTTATGCACACACCCTTGACCTACTGCACAAGGATAATGATGCAACATTAACCCTCTATCGTTATAGCTTTCCCCCTCTCTGGCTTATTTGGAAGTAGGTCTACTGTACATAAAATATGTGACTTTACTGCTTTTGCCCCAGTAAAGTCAGGCCCAGCCAGCTTAGCTATATTTTATCTTTGTCGGTGATCTTTTCATAAAAAATACATTGTCTTACATTTTACTGAGGCAGCTCTTTGGCTCTGTGCCTCGATAATGACTAAATTGATTCATACCTATAGCTCAGCCTACAGCGCTCTGAAGTTCTGTCTCAGTCTATGGTCAATGATGTCATTCCCATTTTTTATGGATATACATTATTGCCATACAGGGTCCCGATTTTATTGGCTACTGTAATGAAATAATACAAGATGATGGATATATAAAAGCAATATATGAGGGGAAGGTATTGATTTACCTGTATATCATTAACACCGTCTGCTGTCTGGTGCTAGGAGTGCCTACTGGTGCTTAAAAGCAATGGAATTGCTAGACATAGGTAATCTATTGTGGAGTTAATGGTACCTGTGTGGGTTATAGGATATATTACATTACACTATTACACTGCACAATGGCAACATGTGCAGTGTTCCATAGTGTCTGCAGACATATGACCCAAAAAAGACAGATTACACACACACACACATTCTCAACGAGGCCGGCCATCAGACATACCTAGTTTTCCCAGTGTACAGTGACTCCTTTTAGCTCATAAAGTGAGTCTGGCGAAGAGAACATCTTATTTTCTGTACTTCTTTATCACCTTAGATGTAATAGCTGTGGGCCTGCAGGCCAGCTTTCAGTACACTCCTGGTTTCTGGGTTTGTCGGCTCACATAATGGTGTTTCTTTAATGTGCATCCCAGAGACTGAGATGAGTGACTTCTAGGCCATAACTCTCTGAAATGCCTTCAAGGTTAAACATGATATGGTGAAACTTAGTTAGTAGGGGGAGAGACAGGGGGGAGAAAGAAGGATTATTGAAGAATGAGACAAAAACAAGAAAGAGAAAGAGAGAGAGAAGAAAGAGAGAGAAAGAGAGAGAAGATAACCTGCAATATTGCAATCAGTTCTTTGTGTCAACATTCCTTACATCATTATTCTTTCATCACGTCTGCATTTGTGGTAGCAGTGAATAATCCTGCTTGGGGATGGTTTTATTTTGAACTTATTTATATTTTACCTAAGCATCATATTTCACCACGATATTACATTTCTGAATTCCATAATTAGTGTGTTAGGGTGAATCACCTTGCAGGCTTGTATATATGATATTGCAACTTTAAACGTCTACCTATGACATCCCCCACTTTCACTTTAACTGAATTATTGAAGCTGACTGTTTGACATTCAGGTGAAATCCTAGATTTAAACAGAAAAGATAGGTTTCTAATGCAGGGCCTTGCCTGTAAAATGCATGAGCTCCAAAATCGTCAGTGACAGGTTGATATAAAATGTTGAATCAGATAGAACCACCTCAAATGTTATCTTAACAGGACAGAACCATGAGAAGAACCAATGTTATCTTAACAGGACAGAACCATGAGAAGAACCAGTGTTATCTTAACAGGACAGAACCATGAGAAGAACCAGTGTTATCTTAACAGGACAGAACCATGAGAAGAACCAGTGTTATCTTAACAGGACAGTACCATGAGGAGAACCAGTGCAGGTTTTAGAGGGGGTAACCACTCAATTATGACCAGCCATGATTAAGCTCATTTGACTGTCAAAACTACCAATTTACCCAACGATATACCATCTATTTCCCTTTATTTTCCCATCAAGAAAGTGGCATGGACAATGGACATTACTTTGTATGTATATAACAGCACTTTGCCCAAATAAGGTAATGGGCAAACAATGTGTTGAACCAACCACAATAAGGACTCATCACCTGGCAGCGCAGGAGCCATTTTTGTGGCCCACATCCACTGTCTTAGTAAAGTAGAACTAGATATATCCTTTCTCACCTCCCAAGGTGGCGGATATGAGGATGTGCGTTCCATACTTCTTGATGATGGTGTCGATGAATTGTTGAGTGGAGGGTCGTCGCCCTAGCAACCGGACACTGCGCTGGAAGTCTGGCATGAGCGGCACGGGGTTCCAGGTCAGGTCCCTCCTCTCAATTGCTGTATTCCTCACCTTCCATCGAGCAAACTCCCTACAAGAAAAACAGGATAGGTAAATGCTTATGTCTTTAGATATCCATCAATGGCATTATGACAACTATTTATGCAAGAGCAATATCAAAATGTAAGGTAATTGTACAATTGCCACCCGCTATAGCAAGCATCTTCGCGGTTGACGTGATTTCACAAATGCCGTACTCGTCTAATGTCCAAAAACAACATTGGATTATGCAGTTAATGTTCACAATAGCTAGTGGCAATGTTAACACACAAGTGTAAGTAAATTGTGATCACATCCTTATTGAAAGGAGACTGCTGTACTGCCATCACTAAGTAAGAGAAACAGCATAGAAGCACTTGGTACTCGGTGATGACATTGAATTAGCTGATTTAGCTCTGCCCCAAGCAGAGAACTGGCAGTGAACATGATCTCCCGCCATCAAAACACCATGTTATCTAATCAAGGCAAATGCCAAGCATGGCTGTGGGCTATCTCCGATTCTCTGTAGGTACTGATTGTGTTTGCTAAGTAATAAATGATCATCATCAAACCCAACACAGATCTGGGTCCTGCAATCAGGCAAAAAGCCTGGATCAGTAATTGAATCACAATCATAGATGGAGATTCTCATAGACATACACCACCGTTCAAAAGTTTGGGGTCACTTAGAAATGTCCTTGTTTTTTAAAGGAAAACACATTTTTCGTCCATTAAAATAACACAAAGTTGATCAGAAATACAGTGTAGACATTGTTAATGTTGTAAATGACTATTGTAGCTGGAAATGGCAGATTTTTTATGGAATATCTACATAGGCTAACAGAGGCACATTATCAGCAACCATCACTCCTGTGTTTCAATGGCACGTTGTGTTAGCTAATCCAAGTTTATAATTTTAAAAGGCTAATTGATCATTAGAACACCCTTTTGCAATTATGTTAGCACAGCTGAAAACTGTTGTGGCCTTCTTTAGACTATTTGAGTATCTGGAGCATCAGAATTTGTGCGTTCAATTACAGGCTCAAAACGGCCAGAAACAAAGTACTTTCTTCTGAAACCTCGTCAGTCTATTCTTGTTCTGAGAAATGAAGGCTATTCCATGCGAGAAATTGCCAAGAAACAAGGACATTTCTAAGTGACCCCAAACTTTTGAACGGTAGTGCATGAATTGCACTCAAATGTCTATTATAGATATCCAATACAAAACAAATCAAGGACCTCAAGCACCCGAGCCACGGCTTGTTCACCCCGCTACCATCTTGAAGGCGGAGACAGTACAGGTGCAGCAAAGCTGGGACCAAGAGACTGATAAACAGCTTTATCTCCAGGCCATCAGACTGTTAAACAGTCACCACTAGCCAGCCTCCTCCCAGTACCCTGCCCTGAACCTTAGACACTGTTACTGGTCGGCTACCACCAGGTTACTCTACCCTGCGCCTTAGAGAATGCTGCCCTATTTACATAGAGTCATGGAACACTGGTCACTTTACTAGTGAATAATCCTTCTTGGGGATGGTTTTATTTTGAACTTATTTATATTTTACCTAAGCATCATATTTCACCACGATATTACATTTCTGAATTCCTTAATTAGTGTGTTAGGGTGAATCACCTTGCAGGCTTGTATATTTGATATTGCAACTTTAAACGTCTACCTATGACATCCCCCACTTTCACTTTAACTGAATTATTGAAGCTGACTGTTTGACATTCAGGTGAAATCCTAGATTTAAACAGAAAAGATAGGTTTCTAATGCAGGGCCTTGCCTGTAAAATGCATGAGCTCCAAAATTGTCAGTGACAGGTTGATATAAAATGTTGAATCAGATAGAACCACCTCAAATGTTATCTTAACAGGACAGAACCATGAGAAGAACCAGTGTTATCTTAACAGGACAGAACCATGAGAAGAACCAGTGTTATCTTAACAGGACAGAACCATGAGAAGAACCAGTGTTATCTTAACAGGACAGAACCATGAGAAGAACCAATGTTATCTTAACAGGACAGAACCATGAGAAGAACCAGTGTTATCTTAACAGGACAGAACCATGAGAAGAACCAGTGTTATCTTAACAGGACAGAACCGTGAAAAGAACCAGTGTTATCTTAACAGGACAGAACCGTGAGGAGAACCAGTGTTATCTTAACAGGACAGAACCGTGAGGAGAACCAGTGTTATCTTAACAGGACAGAACCATGAGAAGAACCAGTGTTATCTTAACAGGACAGAACCATGAGAAGAACCAGTGTTATCTTAACAGGACAGAACCGTGAGAAGAACCAGTGTTATCTTAACATTTTCTTTCTATGAATATATTGTCCATACTGTATTTACACACCATTTTATGTATATACTGTATTCTAGTCATGGCTCATCCTATATAACTACTGTATTTACACACCATTATATGTATATACTGTATTCTAGTCATGGCTCATCCTATATAACTACTGTATTTACACACCATTATATGTATATACTGTATATTCACTCATTCTGTTGTTTCTTAATTTATTTTGTAAAATACAAAATGTGTATTGTTTTTTATTTCTAGGTATTACAGCACTGTTGGCGCTAGGAAGACAAGCATTTCGCTTCACCTGCGATTACATCTGCAAATCTGTGTACGTGACCAATAAAGTTTGATTTGATTTGGAATCAATTCTGACCTATTGTGTAAATGGTATGGTCTAATATCTGTAATAGGACTGCTGGTATAGTAATACCATTGCCCTGGGTTATGGCTAGGGCAACTACTGAAGAGTTAGCTATGTGATCCCATAAACAAGAAAAGCATTCTACATCTATGACATTGCACAGTAGTCCAGGCATTACCCAGCATTATCTTCCTGCTATTCATTTCAACAATGGTGTTGCTATTACATAATCAATGGTGTTGCTATTACATAATCAGCCTTTGCCATATGTGTTTGACGCAGTATGATATCCCGTGACTGGCCCTGCCTAGGTCAGGGGCGTCTGATATATAAATATCCCCCCAGCTATAAATCTTAGATTTGTTATTCTTTGTCTGAAATAATCCCCCTGGTAGAGCAGTTGTCCTTTTAATTTCCCCCGAGACAGCTTACACTTTGCATGTTTAGCAACACAGGCCCGCAAAACAATTGTTACGCTTTGAATGGGGGGAGGGGAACGATGTTGTAATAAAAATGTCACTTGGCAGCTGGAAGTGTATCCACGTACAATGAGGCCGGCTCACATATTGCGTGGTGGGTACCAGAACAATTTGGATTCTGACAACTTGGTAGCCAGACAGATTTGTAAATCTCATTCAACAGGGTCCTCCTGCAGCGTAAGAGGATTTTATGAGAGACTACATTTGTTTTGGAGAGACACCACTGGCCGTTAATTCAATTGTGAAGCAGGGATTTTTGTCCCATCTACCCTATCATACTCACGCACACCCACACACACACCTGCACGATAGCACACACACACACACACACACACACTCTTGATGGACGTGTTGTGTCTCCGTGACAGGTGAATATCGCTCTCTCTCAGCCTTTTGAAAAGCATCTAAGCGCTTTGTAATTACCGCTGTTCAAGGGCATGGGAACACATGTATACAAATTGCATTGTGTCTGGTTTTTTCATCAACACATCTGAAGGGAAAGTAGGACAGATAATGAGGCATAGTAAGTCTCCACAGGAAATCACTCATGAGATAGGTAGCGCTCTGGTGTGTGTGTGTGTTGTGTGTGTGTGTGTGTGTGTGCTTCTGTATGTGTGTGTGTGTGTGTGTGGTGTGTGTGTGTGTGTGTGTGTGTGTGTGTTGTGTGTGTGTGTGTGTGTGTTGTGTGTGTGTGTGTATGCATTATGTGCGTGAGAGTGTAATTGTAAACTGTATGTGTATATGTTAGCTTCTGTATATGAAAGTCTGTCTGTGTGTGTGTGTGCTTCTGTATGTGTGTGTGTGGGTGCGTGCGTGCGTGTGTGTGTGTGTCAATGGGCAATTGTCTGAGCACACGAGTGAGGGAGCGATGGAGATAAAGAGAGAGAGAGAAAGACAAAGAGGAAGGGCAAAATGAAGAAAGCTACATTCTGGTCCAATTTGTGCTTATCTCTCTACTGTGTTTGGCTCATGATCCAGCAGCAGCCCTACTCAGTTTTCTGATTTGCTGCAAACCCCGTCCTTTGGATCGATGTCAATGAGGAATTTAAAGTGCTGAAACGACCGTAGTGAAACGACCCCATGGTTTAGCGTTGGACTTTATCCTCTATTGTCCCCTGACACTGGGGTAGAAATAAAACAGATGAAGGCGAAACGCAGGTTGATACAGGGCCCAGGGAAAATAGCACTGAGCACTAGTAAGACAAGTTAAAACGTATCAAGTCTGACTCAGTTACCTGGTCTATCATTCATTTAACTGATCTGCTGAAATAGTTGCCATGACTATGTGCTGTGAATGTAAAGCAGGTTATGAAACGACTCGTTCTCTTATCCGAGCAGCGGTTGTGTTTACACAGGCAGCCCAAAATATCTGATCTAATTAGTCGAAAGACCAATTTAAGTTTCAAACGACCAGATTTAGGCTGCCTGTGCAAACGCAGTGCAAATGTTCTAGCCATAATGTGTCAACACCGTGTCGTCAACAGACGTGCCGAATCCCATTGTACATGCTGATTGCATAACAGTAATTGTGCTGTCCTAGAGCATGCTTTATATCAGGTGCACCACCAAGGCCTCTTTTCTTCTCCTAGACTCAGCAGCCCTCAAGTGTTCCTCATCACGATTGAGCTTTGGTCCTTGGGCCCAAATTGAAGGAAGGAAGGTACTGATAGGGTACACAATAGTAGGTCTTTGTAGATAAAATGTGCTCTTCGGTAAAAGGGTTAAAGTGGTCATCAAAAAGAGAGGAGGACCAAGGTTCTCTTCATAAAGAATGCCTTGGTCCTTTCTTTATCTCAGCGAGTCGATCAGCTGGGTTCGATCTCTCCGTGCATAGCTCAGGGCAACACCTTTCACTGGCCATGTTCAGCATGCTTTTACCATCAGACTTTTTTTCTTCAGTACTTGGATTGTGTCCAAAGTCACATGCATGCATAGTATATATGCCTACTTTTACAGGCGACTGAGAGATTGGCTAGCAGTCATGATAGTGTGATGATTTGACCTGGTGTTGTGCCCTTGAGCAAGGCACTTAACCCTAATTGCGCCTGTAAGTCGCTCTGGATAACTGCGTCTGCTAAATGACTATAATGTCATGTCATGTAACAAATGGGATATGTAAATGTGTGGTGTCTGTCAGCGTCTCTGGTAAGATTACAGGTAATGAAAGGGTCTTAAAGGGTTAATAAAATAGTTTTCACATGTATGCAAAAACAGAAGGTGGCTGTGAAGAATAATGTTTTTGTTATTGTGACTCTAAACACTCAAAATAACAGATTTGCAATGCATCTGTAACAAAGTATATTTGCCTCTGATTAGTTGGTTACGTTATTACATCAGCTATAGATTATAGAGGAATGGTACACTGCTATCTTTCAGTAACATGTCATGCATTCATCAACTTTTTCCCAACGTGAGCATACAATAATATGCCTGTATCGTATTTTTCTTCTTTGTATTCTCATAATTCATCCGCCATTTTGTTCATATCAGATATCCAATAGATGATATGTGACTGCCTTCCACCGCCTTTTGTTGAGAAGAAAACAAAAACATCACAATTCTTCAATGTCAAAAAGATAAGCAATTTTCTAGAGCACAATGCTCGGTGGTGTGTGCCGGTGCATGCTGATTCAGTCGGGCTCCTCTTCAGAGAGCCAGCAGTTACTGTGTGTGTGTTTGTTTTGGACACACAAGCATCCAAACGGAATGATAAATCAGACCTGCACCAAATGAGATAATAACAACGCCAAGAGAACTGAGAGAGATTATCAGATTTACCAAAATCTCATCTCTCTCTCTCTCTCTCTCTCTCTCTCGCTCTCTGTTACGTATCAATTTGTTTTAAGTACATCCCTCTTCATGGCTCGGGACGATTAGCAAAGAAACATATGTGGTGGCCATATGTATTTGGGTCCCTATGCCCAGATTAAGCAGGTCAACAGATGGAACTGGCTATATGATTCACTGCTTTATCACTCAACTCAAAGCCCAGTTTAATGACCCCTCAAAGAAACTTATGAGGAGATAAATAGCAGTGCCACTGCAATCTGAGGCACGGTGTGATTATCATTTCCATCAGGCATTAGACAGAATTAGTGTGTGTTTGTGTGTGTGTGTGTGTGCGTGTGCGTGTGCGTGTGTGAAGATGATGTCCTCGTAATAGTCTAAATCAATTCAGATAACACTTTAATGGCTTACAAATGCATCATGACACAAGTTGCAGATATCGTGATGCACCTCTGTGAATGACTCATCTAATCTTAATACCTTGTTGTTGTTTTATATCTAGCAAGGAGAAAATATTCTAAACATATATCTTTTCCACTGCTGCCAACTCATCTTTACAAGCATTTCCCCATTTCACATCCGCCTGGCCTGTGCTTATGGGAAACGACACAACATTTCAAAAAACATTACAGAATGGCACTTTTCTCTTATCAAATATGAAACCACAACAAAAATAATATGCCAGTATATTATTCTCCTTTCTACACAATGCAAATGAAAGATGATTCGTATGTTTTCTACCAGGGGAAAACTTTCCAAAGGCATTTCAACAACTTGTGTTTGATGCCAGGAATAACATTGAGGAAGAGATTCTACTAATTCCTCTGCAACCTCGTTTGGAGGGAACATCTCATTTCATTCCCACCCAATCATTTCTCGTATCCTCTCTCTGCATTTTTTAAAATCTGTTTACTCGTCTCCCCAGAGCTGAGACAAGACATTAGAGCAATCAAAATTGACTGGCTTCCCCTGATTTCTATGAGTGGTGAATGGGGACATATCTCACCAGGGAATGCAACCACGAACGACTGTACTGGTGGCTTTGGTCATGTCTGCTTCTATTTCAGCATCGTGCAGGCCTGAAGAAAAAGAACATCCACATAATGAAGCATAATCTGTCACACATTGAGCTATCACTCTCAATCTGCCTCTTATTATGCAGTGAGCTGCAGACGAATATGAAAATGTGTAATTGGGAGGGAGGGAGAAGAATGCTCGCAGACAAATGTGGCCAATCAAGGCACTATCTTCTCTGTCAAAGTCGACGCCCCGAGGATTGAGAGACAATCAGGCTTTGAAAAGCTAGACTTACAACGCTAATGGGAATGAGAACTATACATCTTACATCTTACACTAACCCATATAACGCTCAATGAATAATAATGTTATATATTTTCTATTCAAGTCAGCATATATAGCTCTTGATGACATGGAATACATTACTTTTTTTCTATGCACAACAGTCTTTAAAACTACCACAGATTTGACAGACAGCTTTAACCTTTTCCCATGTGATCAGGAGAAACTCACCATCTAAAGAACCTTCAGTCGCTGTCCCAGATGCATCTAATCACTTTCTACAGAGCGATAAAGTGCACACTCCGCCAGGCGTGGCTCTGAAAGCAATGCCACAGCCAGATTCAATTCCTCATTAGAAATGGGTGACATTAAAAGAGGGTGTTCAGATAATCCATTGCGGCTGAATGGGCTCTGAACCCCACTGTTCTCTGACAGCTCTATGTGTCCAAGAGAGACAGCTACAAATGCCATTTTCTAAATGCTGTGAAAACCAATTTGTCCTTGTTCAGCTTTCCAGTAGAGATACAGGATCCTACACTAATTTAGGCATATATTTTTGGCTCTGGTGGTGTTACATGATGAGGCTTGCTTACACAGATGTCTCTGTAGACAAAGTTGGCATGCTGCTTGGGATAGATTGTGATCCAGTAATTATAATTCCCAGAAGAATGATGTGGTGAAATGCATTTCCACAATGTATTGACATATTCGTTCCATTCCTCACAAGCTGGGCTCTCTCTCTCAGATCAAAAAGACAATGCTAAGTGATTTTAACATTTACCATATCTTATTTTTCATTAGTGAATGTCCATTCCATATCCCACTTCCCCCTCCAAGGATAGGGTGGTTAACATTAGGACAGACTCGTTAGTCTATGCCTGTACAACCAACCCCATATCTGTTGGAGGACTTTCTATTTAAATGAGATTAATACTCATACAACATCCTATTCATACCACAGTGAACCAACCATGACTCAGGAATTATTAGGCTATACGACACAGCAGAATGCAGCCTTCTGCAAGCCAAACATACTAACACAAGTGAAGTGCTATCTAACTGAAACCAGTTATCTAGGTTGTTAGGCATTACCCAAGTGTTGAAGTCCCTTGGTGGATAGTTCATCTCTGAAAATATTCTCCCACTCTTCCATAGTGGGGACCAGGAGTGGTTTTTCTTTTTATATCTCAAACCTTAAAGCTTCTCCTGTGCAGCGGTAGTGTGCATTATAGTGATGGCCAGAGGGGGAAAAGGCACTACAATCATTGTCATCAGAAAACTAAAGCAGTAGCCATAAATCAAACAGCCACAGATATACAATTTAATTCATGGATAATGTTGAACCTCCGAGGCCTTTAAAACTATTATGGAATAAATCTTAATCCAATTGCCTTTTTTCCTACAGAGGGCCATGTGGAAATAGATGAGGTTTTTATTTAGATTTTCACCGGTGCTGCTTTGCTGCTTTCTATTCAGTACCGGTGTGGGCTGGATCTGTAAACACAGCAGGTAACATCAAGGCCAGAAATGATAAAGTGAAATCCGTGCCTATTTTAATGTACTGTGTGAATCAGCCCTGCCACAGGCAATAATGGAGTTCAGACAGCAACAGAGGAGGGGCATTTATAAACATCGGTTGGATTGTTCCGAGCCAGAGTTCATAAAAATAGGTGTACGTGCTGGTGATGAATCTGATAGTTTCCCTGTTGATGTTCCCATACATCCATCAAAGGAAATGATGAGAGAGGCTGTGTTGGAGAGATATATCCTAGACTAATTTTGTTGTTATGACAAATAGACAAGCGCTGACAAATCAGACTGACTCAGTGCCAATGTTCCCAGGTGTCTGTAAGACATATCTTGACATGAACTAGAGAGAATTGACAATTCTGAATATTTACCTCAAAGCAATGGTGTTATAGTGCTGGTCTTACATACCTGTGAAAAGTCTCACATATCAACAATACCTTGCACAAATTGTGGACAATCTCTACAGCAAAGCAACTTCCAACCGTGGCATAGTGTATTAACTGAAAACATAAAATGCAGGGTTTTCACAAACACAATGTCCCAACAACAACCTTATCAACTTTGGAGAGTAATGCTGCATGGTGAAATTGATCAAATGTGTTTCAATTACATTTACAAGGACACTTGTGGGGTTTTAGTTTTGGGGAATGTTGACTTTCTCCTGCCAGCACAATTTCACTTAATAGCTTTGTTAAAAAAAAAAGTGTATTTCTCCTCTAATCTGTAGTAATAGCGGTCAAAATATCACGATGACGAGAGAGGGGGAATTAGAGATGAACTAAGCATGCTCCGAATTCAGGCCATGTTGAAAAAATAGAAGGTATTCTGAGGAGAATTATTACTTCCCTGTATTATTATTCCGTGCAGTGTTTTTTTTTTTTTTTGTAAGAGGCTTTTGTGAGAATCTACAGCTCGGTCATCATTTCTTACAATCTGGGCAGATAGATCACGGGCATGGCACCGCCCACATGACCCCAGAAGGCCTCATAACCATCCTCATTGTAATTCAGAACACAAAAATTGACAAATTAATTTGAAGCTTCCCTTAAAAGTATTTCAGATGGTAAAGCACTGATATTCACATCCAAATATTCACATTAACTATAGTTGTAGTGTGTTTTTGAACCGTATCTACTTTGTAGTTTCTATGATCTTACAACTTTTAAAAGTGTATCGCCACAATAATAAATCATCACTATCCCGGATGGCCTGACATATACAGTTTATAAAATTGTACATTTGGATTGGTTGATAGCAGGGAGTCACAGCACCACAAACCCTGCATTCCACTAGTAACGCCTGTTAACAGTTCCATTAGATTTAACAAGATTCATCCACAGCCCAGCCAGTCATTCATAAACTTAATCTCCCCCCAAAAAAAATTTCTTCCCCATGCTACTAGGCTAGCATTTGGTTTGGTACAGCGTAGGGTTACTGTGTGCCTATCCGACCTGTACAACACGTTTCAGTCATTTTTTTGCGATTTCCCCTCTGCCACGCATATGAACGTGACGAGACTGACAGCTTCTCAGATCCAGGCAAATTATTTGATCAGGATCATTATAATGGATATATCCAAATAAGTGGTGATAGAAACAAAGTTAAAACATTTTTAAATAAAAGCAATTCATGCTTTTGCCAGGTCAGTCAAGAAGAACTACTGCTGGTGAACACATCTGAGAGAGAGGCCTTGCATCTAAACTAATTTAGTCTTACGTAATATACTGCAAATTAGAGGAGCAAATTACAAATTGTTAATGAGGATAACATTGTGAGTTGTATTACACACAACTGATATCATTGGTCAAGAAGAGTGGAAAAAGGCATCAGCATTAGGGCCAATAGAAATATGTAGCTTTATAGTTCACTTTTATGTTGATTGATAAAACACTAGCTTTGGTTCTGTTCTGCATTTAGATGCAAATCTGATTCATAACAGCAAACACTTTCAGACCACTCATAAAAATGAGAGGTGTCAAGGTCACGCCAAACATGCAGTAAAATGAAATAAATGTTACTGCCAATGCTCCAGCTGCCGCTTATTGTATCTCATCCATCTGCTGCTGTTCTGAAATCTCTAAGCAATAACTTCCACTGATGCCCTAAATAGAATAGGAATATGAATATGGCTCTGTTTACACAGCCAGACCAATTATGATATTTTACCACCAATTGGTCTTTTGACCCATCAGATCAAATATTTTGTTAATAATTGGGCAAAATATCAAAATTGGGCTCCCTGTGTAAATGCAGGCATTGAAATCTACATGGAATCTATCACATCTGCAAAGCATATATTTGGACATACTGTATATTTACAAATATGCTATGTAATCTATAGTACACAACCACAGGGAATCTATGCCATCTACCAGGCCTATATTTTTACATACTGTATGCATGTATGCTATGGTATTCATAGTATGCATTTCACATCTTTAGCACCAGAAAAATCCATGACAGTTACATTTCGCTACAGAATGCATTCAACAGCTATGCTATCACCACAACACAATTAAAATCCATAGCATCTAATGGTACACATTTCAAATTCCATGGCGCAGGATCTATGGCTCTCATCCTTTCCTATCTTCTTCCTCCCCCGGAGTGAGGCAATGTGGGAGAGTCTCAGGGGACTCTGGCAGCCAGGCAAGCAGCGTCCCACACAGTGAATTAGTCAGTACTTAACCCCGACACTTCCTCTAGCTCCATTCCTCCGTATAATTACCATCTCTCCCCGCTAGTAATTAACTAATCCCACAGTGGGGCTGATTATCTGAGGTTTGAAGAGGGAAGTGACAAGAAAACTCCCTCCCCAGATCAACCCTCTTGATTCCCTAACTTACAGCTGAGCCTCTCTGACTTGACTGACTGGCTGACTCGGAGTGTGATTATAATTGGGGAGCCTGTTCCTGTTCAGAGGGGAAATGTTTTTTGTTTTTTTTGGGGGCACAATAAAAGTTGCTCACAAAAATTGCAGTGATGGCGATCATACAGTAGAGAGATGGTAAACCTTGCTCCCGAAGGATAAATACTTGGCGTCATGGATAGAAAATCCGTCGTGGAGGGTAAGTGACCACAGATGGTTGGGAATTTCCTGTAAGTGCTGAAAGGAGGGCTGAAGAGGAGGGGGCATTAGAGGGAGAATCGTGTCGTAAGGGAGTCCCTGATTATTTCTCACCTTGACTCTGGCCTCTCTGTCAGCTCGTCCATGTCTGCTGTCCCCCCCATGACACAGATCCTCTCTCTCTCTCTCTCTCTCTCTCTCTCTCTCTCTCTCTCTCTCTCTCTCTCTCTCTCTCTCTCTCTCTCTATCTCTCTCTCTCTCTCACTCCCCCCCCCCCCCCCCTACTGCGGGTGCCCCCTGAATTAAACATTCCCCTCGCCTTGCCTCAGATCTGCCGACTGCATCTAAATGATCCACCCCTGATCATCCAGACTCATTCAACTTAGCCTGAGTGGGACAAAAGACTTGACTTCTACCTGCGCTTCAAACAAAGGGCCCAACGACACTCTCCAGACAGACTATTCACAATTAGCAACACTCTCCAGACAGACTATTCACAATTAACAACACTCTCCAGACAGACTATTCACAATTAACAACACTCTCCAGACAGACTATTCACAATTAACAACACTCTCCAGACAGACTATTCACAATTAACAACACTCTCCAGACAGACTATTCACAATTAACAACACTCTCCAGACAGACTATTCACAATTAACAACACTCTCCAGACAGACTATTCACAGTTAAACCTATGAAGGAGTTTGGCTCTTTTCAATGCTTCTCTTTGTGTCCTCATCAGATCAATAGGTATATATTTGTTATTTGGGTTTTTATAGCACATTGCATCAGGGTGGTGCACAACGCTGTATGCCTTACCAATGAAAGGCCAATGTAAAGCATCAAAGGGATGGAGTGATGACAGAGCCACTAAAGGTGAAGAACAAAGAATGGGAGGAATACAAGATGTAGATTGAGTAAAGACTAGAGTGATATCTGTTTGATGAACAGTTTAAAGCCTAGGTTAACAAGGACATACTGTTTGTACATGGGAAGCTGAAGATCAGTGGTGAATGTATTATAATCATTTAAGGCTAATTAGGTAATCTCTACTGTTGAGGAAATGCTCAATTATAGAATATAAAAGTGCATAATCTCCATGCATTAGACAAATCACAGTATAACTGGCTGGCAAATAAATTAGCATGTCTTGTATCTCAAACGTACCCACCAAACATGGTAGACGTGTGCTTCCATACTACTAATGTAAGCTGTCCTTGATTATATCCGGTTCAAATCAGCCAATTAAAATTGTTGACGTAGTTGGACATGATCCAAAAGTTGTTCATGAAAGCGCACTCAATGGCGCGTTCGGCGTCGCCGGTCCACTAACCACCAGTCCTGGCAACCCACTTTCACGAACACCTGGCAACCACCATTATGCACAACTGTGTCTTATCATCAGTCACACCTGGACTTCATTACTTACCCTTCATATAGCACTCCTTTGTTAGTAGTCATCAGGTAGCATTGTTTGTGTTTGATGCTCTTCGTTTGCATTGTTCCATGTTTGTGCTTATTAAACTCACTAACTGCACCTGCTTCCTCACTCCCTTCATTAACTTTTGTCACATATGGATTATTTGACTTGAGGACCTACAGTGGAGCGTATTTTTCTCAAAAAAAAATGTTGCAGGGGGGTTCAAACTTGCTGCCATCATACAGTACCTTGTAGTCTCTGAGCTTACTGCCTAAGTCGATCACGCCACCAATTAGCGATAGCAGTAAGGTTAAGCTTCTTTTACATGTTGGGGGATGTGTGAATATATGTCGTATAATTCTCCATTTTTATTGCTGTGAAAGCACATACGTGTGTGAAAACAGACTAGCAAAAATGTGGGATTTTGTCATATATGCAAAAACATGCCTTTTGAATTTTGTCTGACGTTAGTAGATAGTAGCCTAGTCAAGAATGCATTATGCAATCCTTGGACACTACACTTTACAGACCTAGTGGAACAAGTTAACCAAGTTGATTTATTTTAAGAAATGCTATTGGTTGGTGGATATAAAGTCTAAGATCTGCAAAATCACTGTCAGCTGGTGAGGTTAGCATAGGGCTAACGTATGCCAAGTTATCTGATGGGACCAGCTACAATGTAATGTTCTATCACGTGCAACTACATCAATGATTGTAATTGGCTGATGCACAACTTGAGATGGCGGTCCAAGTTAAAATGTTTTTAATGTTTGCAAGTATGGCTGCGTTGTGTTTTTGTATAGCTGCATTATACAAATTAAGTGAACGGCAAGTGTGTGACATGTTAATATGTGTACTGCACTGTTTAGGAGAGCTTGCAAGAAGCATTTCACTGTACCGTTTACACCAGCTGTATCCTGTGCAACTTTGAGATAGACTTGTGCCCTAAATGTGAAGTGCAGCTGAACAAATAGGACATGGCCGAATGTATATGAAGGACTGAGACCTAAAAGTTTGCTGATGCCATCAGAACCAATCATAAAATATGTTCATCTAAATACTGTAAGAGGATACAGATCTTAATGTGCTTTTCTACACACAAATCTGACGATCCAGACAAAAAGTCACATAGACTAAACACATTAAACAATGCCATCGAATAGAATAGAGTACATTAAGAGGAGTTAGAGAGAGAGAGAGAGAGAGAGAGGGAGAGAGAGAGAGAGAGAGAGAGAGAGAGAGATTGAGGATCTCTCTTTCTCCAGATGAAATATCCATGCAAAGATGAAGCTTGTGCTGAAAAGTGCTGAGCACCAAGTGCCAAAGTTGTTGAGTTAGGTGCTCCGGAGGCCTTCTGAGAAAATGACATTTGTTGAGAAATAGGTCCAAGTCTGTCATTTTTAAAATATAGCCCCACATCTCTTGACCTTGATGGCAGTTTAGGTGACGCCGTCAGTGCTGTATAAGCAAGGAATCAATCTGTGCCAGAAAACAATCTGTGCAAGTTGCTTTTTTTCTGTAATCACATTGATGACTACCACAAATCACAAGTTAGCGTTTCAGTAATGGCAAAATTGCGAAACTAAATTAGACAAAATAGGGCCACTTCTGATAGAGCTGCTGGAGTGGACATCTGAGTGATGCCTCTGGGTAATTTCTCTGTAGATCGTTGCGGAGGCTAATCCATTCAAACCCTGGATAGATTTTCAGTTGGTAATGAATCTTGGTCCAATGACAGTGTGAGTCAAGCCTCCCCTTCGCACACCACAAACCCCACATCCAAGATCAATAAGCACCATTATGACATTTTCATAAACATTTTCATTTTTAATAACAACCTCCATCTCCCTCGTTTGATTACAGTAATGCTGATTCAAAGCCTTTAAAATGCATTAACGGACAGAGATTTACATTTATATTGGATTTTCTCTTTCACACAAGGACTTGAGATAGAGCCTGCGAACAATGACCATAGCAACATCATCTAAAAACACAGTCAACCCCATAGCAGAGTACATGCGCCACAGAGAGAGGGGTCTGTGCCAGGCAAAAACGATTCAATCTGCAAAACTACAACACGCTATAACAGCAACAGTGGCTTTCTGGGATATGATGTATTTGGTACAGGATGAGGGCCACACGCTCATGTATATCCAACATATCATGTGCATAGAAAAAGAGCACTTTCGTCATAGCCGATTAATAAACCAATGCATTCCAATTACTCTTAGGGAAGGAAGAAACACCTCCTGGGGGCGAGGTAAATGTAGCCACATAGAAACACACCTCCGGGGGGGTAGGGTAAATGTAGCCACATAGTGCTTCCTTGCTCCAAGTGATGGTGACCTTTCCTGCATGACAAACGAGCACACCTAAATCGGTGTTCAGCGTGCAGAATGAGGCACGTTGCAGAGGTTATTAAAGACTAGGGAGATTTGTTTGTTGCTGATCAGGTTGGCATTGTCCGGCGGTCCGCCTTGGGGTAATCTCTCTTGATAAGGGAGGCAGAGAGGGATGCTTTGTCTCCCTGCAAGTCTGATTCAACCACTTTCCAACCAGTAAATCGCAAAGACAGCGGAAGCCCTGGGGAAATTTGCAAAGCTATTCACTCCTCATTGCCAGTTAGCATCTGCTGCCGGTTCTTTATTTATTTCTCGACTTACATCAGATGGGAGCCAAAAAGAGGTGGAAAAAAAGTAATATGTGACATTGTAACTGCTAGCACTGTGTCTGTAGCTAAGGTTTTTGGGAACCTGAGGGTGAGAGCATAGGAGAATGAAGACCGCTATAGCAGTGTGATTGGAATATTCTATGTTCATGGGAGCGTTCATGCCAATTTCACAGCTGGATACTTTTCATAGATTATTGGATAGTTTTCCCAACACATTTTTGCTAAAGTTAGATAAACATATTACCTCCACTAGTTTGGGTGAGATGTGCAAACAGGGTGAATAATAATATTAGGGTTTTGTCTTTGTATACAGTACACTGGCAGTATATGTACTATATCATTATCTATAATAATATTAGGGTTTTGTTTTTGTATTGGCAGTACACTGGCAGTATATGTTTATTTAACCTTTATTTTACTAGGCAAGTCAGTTAAGATCAAATTCTTATTTACAATGACAGCCTAGGAACAGTGGGTTAACTGCCTTGTTCAGGGGCAGAATGACAGATTTTTTACCCTGTCAGCTCAGGGATTCAATCCTGCAACCTTTCGGTTACAGTCCCAACACTCTAACCACTCGGCTACCTGCCGCCCAATCATTATCTATAATAATATTAGGGTTTTGTTTTTGAAGTATATGTTTAAAGAACTATGTTTACATTTGAGTCATTTAGCAGACACTCTTATCCAGAGCGACTTACAGTTAGTTACATAACAGACTTCATCAAAATGGAGGATATACTGTATATAACAGACTCCTCCCCAAAAAACTAAACATAATTTTCAAACGCGTCCTTGAATCCATCCAGTTGACAGATGACTCAGATCGGTTTGTCTGACAGTGGCCCAGATGTCTAACAGATGTGATTTCAGATTTCTACTTTTCATATTTTAATGAGAATGCAACGGATTTCACTCCGTATTGATGCAAGATTTCATTGTCTTGTCACAAGCAAGGCGATACCTTGCACTGATGGCTGAATTCGATGCCTCCTACTGTTTGATAAGAAACCAAGATGTGAGGAGGTAATCGAGCTAGCCTGCTTCTGCAACCTTTGCATTGCAGACCAGATGCTCCTTTCCCCAGGCAAATACATAATGCCTTAGCCTCCTCTTCTGATTCTTTCATTAATCGAAAGGAGCGTCATAAGCCACACACAACAGCAGCATGGGGCCATGGATGGCTGGGGGGACAACATGTTAGTTTGAGATTTCTGCCTCTTTGTACCATCCAGGCTGTCAAGCTACATATTATGCAAATGCTCTGTTTACATGTGACAATATAAAGACAGCAAAGCCAGTTGGGACCAGAGGCTGCTGCAGCAATCTATGAAATGAGGAGACGAGGAGGGAAGGAACAGAGACCCTATTTAACTGTATCGCTAAATAAATGTAACATGTTGTTGATGAGTCTCTCTTTCTCTCTCTTGTCTTGGTCTCCCTATCTCTCTCATTCTCTCTCCCCTTTCTTTCTCTCTAGGATTTTGGACTGCAGAGCAGGAAAATCTAAGCACACTCCTCTGAAAGGGAAGGGTACAGTATGTATATGTATTTGCTGTACCTTGTCAGTCAAGACAGCAGGAAATAGAAGGATGATATTTGAAATCCAACGCTGGCAGATCGTGTATTTCACAACACGTAATGTAGCAAGGAGGAAAGAATACTACATGAACGCTGATGCCTGTCAAGAGAATGCCAACCATTTCCCATTACAAAATGCTAGCTAGAATCCTTGACAAAATGCCATACTTCTAGAAAACCAAGTAAAGTTGTGTGTGCTTGTGTGTGACAAATATCATTGTTGACAGGGGTGCCTGAGTAGCATACCTGAACTCCAGGGTATGGGGTGACACCTGCTGTCCGGGACAGGTATCGTAGATGCTCTAATGACGTATATTAACAACACCTGTTGTCCCTACTGATTGCCTCCCTCCCTATATAAGCAGGAAACGGGCCACACCCAAGGGGGACTTTTTGGGAAGAACGACACTCGATCAGATCCAGAGGAGAGAAGGCTGGAACCCTTCTGATGGAGAAGATATTGATGTCACAGAGACATTAGACCAGTGTCTAGGATAGACAGGTCGGCCGAAGAGTGCCCTCGAGCATATTTGATTTATTTTGTTATGTAAGTGTGTATTTGATTTATCGTTTACAGAAGAGTTTCAATACAAACCATTGACGTCAGTACTTGGTCTCTTTATTCGCCCAACGTCCACCGACAAAGGTGACACCATACCCAACCCGTCACACTGGTGGAGAATACGGGCAACTCGGCTTGAGACCACGACAAGTCGACCCCAACCAACAGACAGAGCATGGAACCCACCACAAGCGCCTGACTGGGTGCGCTCAGTATACGCTCCAAACTGGTAAAGGGGTGGAGAGCATGCTGGAAACGCTGGTTCTGGACAAGTGTCTTAGGGAGCTGCCGGGTCCCATGCAGAGAGCCATTGAAGATCTGGTCAGGGCAATAGAGGCATTCACCAACACTCGTCAGCTCCCCTCTTCTGCATGCCCGAGCGAACTCCTGCAGCTCCTAGAACGGAGAGGCCGCCCTCCTCCAAAATGGGTTGGAGGAGGGTCCCAATACCATCCTGGTCGAAGGGAGGAGCTCTGTGTTTCCAATGTGGCCAGGAGGACCACTTTTCCAACCGCTGCCCCCTAAACGATGAGCCCATGCCCACAGAACCGTCGGGAGATAGGGGAGAGGGCACATAGGAGGATCCCGGCCGTGTTGGCACTCAGACGTACTACCGACCAGGAGGGTGCCGCTGAGGCTATCCGGACGGGACACCGAGGCCTTTTTGGACTCAGGTAGCACGATCTCCCTGATATCGGTCCCTTTGTCCCAGGGGCTAACCAGCACGGGCCGGGAGGAGACTGAAAACGGGTAC
Source organism: Thymallus thymallus (assembly GCA_023634145.1). Classification (NCBI taxonomy): domain Eukaryota; kingdom Metazoa; phylum Chordata; class Actinopteri; order Salmoniformes; family Salmonidae; genus Thymallus; species Thymallus thymallus. The sequence continues at coordinate 28,541,333 of CM042404.1, forward strand.
TGAAAGCGGTACCCAACTGTATGTGCCACCCTCTCCACTCCCGGGGGCTGTAACACCCTGAGCTTGGGGGTGATGGACTCCCTGAGAGTGCTGCTGCCGTGGGAAGAGACTGATATCTGTTCAACGAGCTGTGGCCCCTCTCCGGCCCCAACCACCAGAAGGGACAGCCTGTTATAGAGACCCTGTTTGAGAGAATCGCTATGGACCTGGTGGGGCCTCTCCCGCGATCATTGCGCGGACATGAATACATCCTGGTGGAGGTAGACTACGGTACGAAGTTCCCGTAGTCGGGTAGGCCTACCCTCCACCATACTAAACAATCAAGGTACCCCATTCATGTCATGTCTGATGAAGGACTTATGTACCCTCTATAAAGTTGAACAGTTACACACCAGCCTGTACCAGTGAACAAGAGACTGTAACAAAACCATATAAAGTATGTTAAGGCGTGTAGTGGACAGAGACGGGAGGAATTGGGATATGTTGCTACCCCACCTCATGTTCGCGCTGCGGGAGGTCCCCCAGGCGTCCACTGGTTTCTCACCCTTCGAACTCCTCTACGGGAGGCCGTGCCGAGGGATCCTAGACCTGGCTAAGGAGGCTTGGGAACAGCAGCCCTGCACCTACCGGTCCCTGACAGAACACGTCGCCTTCATGCGGGACCGGATGGTAGCAGTGTGGCCAGTGGTCCGAAAGCACATGGAGAAGGCACAGGCAGCACAGGCACGGTCCTACAACCGTGGGCACGTCCCCTGTGAATTCCGTCCGGGAGACCAAGTCCTGGTACTGGTGCCAACCCCGGAGCATAAGCTGCTGGCACAATGGCAGGGACCCTACACCATCAAGGAAAGGACATCGCCGGTGAACTACAGGGTGAGTCACCCGGGGAGAAGGGTAGGGGAACAGATCTACCATGTTAACTTGCTTAAGCCCTATACAGCCAGAGTGGCCCAGGCAATGATGGGTGTCACCTCCAGTCAGAAGGACAAACATAAATGGCACGTACCCTGAGGAAATAACCTCAACTCTCAACAACACTCAGATCTGGATAAACTGGTATCAATGTTTGGTCGTGTGTTCTCCTCTCTTTCCGGACAGACCACCCTGTTGGAACACCGGATCCACATGGAGGCCGTATCTCCTGAGACCGTACCGGATACTTGAGGCCAGAAGGAAGGTGGTGAGGGAGGAGGAGCAGGAGATGCTACGGCTAGATGTCATTGAGCCGTCAACGAGTGATTGGTCTAGTCCCATCGTCTTGGTCCCCAAGCCAGGTGGGTCGGTGCGGTTCTGCAACGACTTCAGGGGGGTCAACAACATCTCCAGGTTCGACGCCTACCCCATGCCCAGGATGGATGAACTGATCGAGCGCCTGGGAAAGGCCCAGTTCATAACCACCCTAGACCTCACCAAGGGGTACTGGCAGGTACCCCTAGCCAAGGAGGACCGACACAAGACAGCCTTCGCCACCCCGGATGGGCTGTTCCAGTACGTGTGCCCTCCCTTCGGGCTGCACGGGGCCGCTGCCACATTTCAGCATCTGATGGACACCCTACTCCGCCCCATAAAGCCTACACGGCGGCATATACAGATGACGTGGTCATACACAGCGAGGACTGGGATGACGGCCAACCCAAAGAAATGCCATTTAGGGGAGAAGACAGCCGCCATCCGGGAGTGGGCGGTCCCTACAACCAAAAAGGGAGTAAGAGCCTTCCTGGGCATCACCAGATACTACCGGCTGTTCATCCCTGGGTATGCGTCCCGGGCGTCCCCACTGTCAGACCTGATGAAGAAGGACCCAAAGAAGACCACGCCTTTAGTGAGTTGAAGCACCTTCTATGTTCCTCACGCGTATTATGCTCACCCGACTTCTCCTGCTCCTTCACAGTCCAAACAGATGCGTCGGATATGGGACTGGGAGCTGTGCTGTCTCAAGGAGACGGAGAGGAGGAACACCCTGTGCTTTTAATCAGTAGGAAGCTCTCGGACCGGGAGAGGAGATACGCCACGGTGGAGAGGGAGGCCCTGGCAATTAAATGGGCATTGGAGTTCAGGTTGGTTACGGACCATGCACCGCTCCAATGGATGGCACATAAATGTGAGTCTAACAGCAGAATAACTCGATGGTTTCTGTCCCTGCAAACCATTAAGTTCCATGTCATCCAGAGTTTGGGAGCGGCCCACGGTAATGCGGACATGCCATCTCAACGCGACCCGGCGTCCGCGTCTGGTGCTCGACCCTCTGGGTCGCTCTTGAGGGGGGAGGTATGTGGTGGGTTGACAGGGGTGCCTGAGTAGCATACCTGAACTCCAGGGTCTAGGGTGACACCTGCTGTCCGGGACTGGTATCGTAGACGCTCTAATTAAGTATATTAACAACACCTGTTGTCCCTACTGATTGCCTACCTCCCTATATAAGCAGGAAACGGGCCAACACCGAGGGGGACATTTTGGGAAGCACGACACTCGGGCAGATCCAGAGGAGAGAAGGCTGGGAGTAACCCAGTAACTTCTGACGGAGAAGATATTGATGTCATAGAGAGATTAGATAACCAGTGTCTAGGATAGACAAGAGTGCCTTCGACCTTGTTATGAAAGTGTTTCCGGAAGCGTTTCAATACAAACTATTGACGTCAGTACTTGTTTGGTCTCTTCATTCGCCCCAACGCCCGCCTACAAAGGTGACACCATACCCAACCTGTCACACATGTTACCAATTATTCTCTCCCTTAAGACAAAAACACAACGAGACAGGGACTCAAAACGACAATGATTGCATCCTACACTGACCTCCCTGCCTCAAGCCAGGCTTAACATTTAACTTGAGCCTTTTGGGATGCAATCATTGTCATTTTTAGCCCGTTTCCCATGTCTGGTTGTGTAGGACTCCGTGTACGCTACCTACCACATGTCTATACATTTACATAATCATCATAATAATCCCAGAATTTAAAAAGTTAACTAAAATATACAGCGCCACTATCAATGCAATGTTTTCTTTCATCCAGACTGCCAAGCCATGCAGCTTTTGTCTATCGTTTTAATATAACCCGTTTTTAGACACACAGCTATTCAGTAGAGTTTGAGAGGCTAATCAGAGAGAGGATGGCTCTGACTCAATCTCTGTCACATTGCAGCTGTCTATCCTCTTAACTTCACTTTTTAATTGGGGAATGATTAGCTGAGCCACAGTGTGTTAGGCAAATAACCACATAACCTATTTATAACACCCCCTGCCTCTAAGCAGACACGCATCCTAACACACAGCACAGCCACTCAGTCCCCTTAACACACACAGCACAGCCACTCAGTCCCCTTAACACACACAGCACAGCCACTCAGTCCCCTTAACACACACAGCACAGCCACTCAGTCCCCTTAACACACACAGCACAGCCACTCAGTCCCCTTAACACACACAGCACAGCCACTCAGTCCCCTTAACACACACAGCACAGCCACTCAGTCCCCTTAACACACACAGCACAGCCACTCAGTCCCCTTAACACACACAGCACAGCCACTCCGTTCCCTTAACACACACACACAGCACAGCCACTGCAACCCCTTAACACACACAGCACAGCCACTGCAACCCCTTAACACACACAGCACAGCCACGGCATCCCCTTAACACACACAGCACAGCCACTTCGTCCCCTTAACACACACAGCACAGCCACTCCGTCCCCTTAACACACACACACAGCACAGCCACTCAGTCCCCTTAACACACACAGCACAGCCACTGCAACCCCTTAACACACACAGCACAGCCACTCCGTCCCCTTAACACACACACACAGCACAGCCACGGCATCCCCTTAACACACACAGCACAGCCACTCCGTCCCCTTAACACACACAGCACAGCCACTCCGTCCCCTTAACACACACAGCACAGCCACTGCAACCCCTTAACACACACAGCACAGCCACGGCATCCCCTTAACACACACAGCACAGCCACGGCATCCCATTAACACACACAGCACAGCCACTCCGTCCCCTTAACACACACAGCACAGCCACTCCGTCCCCTTAACACACACAGCACAGCCACTCAGTCCCCTTAACACACACAGCACATCCACTCCGTCCCCTTAACACACACAGCACAGCCACACACAAAACTTTTACACAGTACACCATTGCACGGCCTCTTCCTAAGAAACTCAAAATAGAGAAAGCATTGTCTTTAAAAACCTCTGCAACATCAGCCTCCCAAAAGCACAAATGAAAGTGAACTCACCTATAAATTTTATATCTGGTTGTAAAACCTTGGCGGAATCTTTCCACAAAGGAGAGGTAACTCCGAGAGTGGTGGAAAGGGCCGCGGTCGGAGATGAGCCAATCAAACTGCTTGGTGACATGTTGCTCGGCGGCGGACGGGTCCTGGCGGGAAGACTGAACTGTTATATGATCCCATATAAACAGGAAGCAGATGACCTCAATAAACCTCCAGTTCATGCTTTTCTTTCAGCCGCTCTCTGTTCATTCTCGCTCCATTATGTGGAGACCTGTGGAAATACAGATAGAGAGAAAGAGGGGGAAGGGGGAGGAATATATTTACATGACGAGTCTATTTAAAAAATACCGGGGCATCAGCAAAAGTGAAACGGACTTAACAGAATTAGGCTAATCAGCATTGATGGAAAACAAACAAGACAGTGTCACCGAAAGACTGTTATCGATTTGATATGATTTGGGGATTTATTTATGTTTTCCTATTTTTTATTTTTTAATCTCAGACCCATCGTATCCTCCTCCCAGAGTTGTCAGGCCCCAGATTGCAGCTCTCCATACTAACGAGGAATGTTGCCCTTTCAGCAGATGAAAATGAAATACATCCCTGGATGTGTGGCCTTCTCTTTCTCCAGACTAATTGGTGCCATGATAAGTTCAGACAAGGTTAAGAGGCTGCTTTATGATAAGTTGTGACATGGAGCTGGTTTACGTGTGGAAGCATTGTCTGACGTTCCCTCAGGAAATAAATTGGTAGGCAAAATGTTGCCAATCATGGATCGTTTGAACACTTCAGTTGTGCTGTATTCAATATGACGTGAACGGTGTGATATCCTTAAATGAGCATTCACTTGAGATACATTGGTTATCTGAAGATATATTGGTTAAGTTAACACGGAAAATGATGGCCCAAAGTGTATCAACATGGCAACGCAGATTTGAATGCAAACTTCTGTCCAATCAATAATGTAAAGCCATGTATCAGAGGAATTGGACACATTGGCAATACATGGATGAGTATGGATGAGTACAGCATGCAAGGTTTTCCAAAAGCAAACCTCAGCGAAGTTAACAAGGATTCATAATGATATTGATTGGCAAGTGACCTCGAGAGTCTGTTAGACAGATCTCAGGTCAGAGTGGACAAGTCTCGTTTTCAGATCACATACTATGATGACCATGCAGCACTAGTTATATCTACCCAGTCTTATACACATGGAACACACATTAAGAGGAGGGGCACAAATAAGTGTACATGTATCCAAAAGGGATAACTATCCTGTTGCATAATGTACAACCACCCAATAGGTAACAATACATGTGTGTCTGTGAGCTATCGCCAGGTAGGGACATTTCCCTACTTCTCCCCACACAAACAGACTGATTGTTTGGTACAAACATTTCTTACCAACCTCCTAATCTCATCAAACATCATGTTTTATATTGTAGTGAACCGAGGGAGCAGGAAGTGAACCTGAGTCTCCGGTGTGAAAGGCAAATACCCTATGTATCGCGCCAATAAGGTTAATGCACTTGGTGGGAATTGTTTCGTGGCTCGGTACAACCTCTGAAAGAGACACGTCAACGTGATTCTACTAGCCTCAGCCCACTCACACATCCGGGGCAGTGAGTTCAGGTGACCTCACAGCTGGTATCCCACTTCTGACACCGGTGTAGCGAACAGAGGAATTGGGAAGCAAACCTGGGTCTCCGGTGTGAAAGGCAATAACCCTTTGTGCCAATCAGGTTAACCCACTTGGTGAGAATTGTAACGTGACACATATAGCGAGGATCGCAACAATATTATATAAGAACACAAATGCCAGAGTTTGGTTATCATATAATTGAATTAGAAATGTTTTGGATTGTATTTATTTTGGTTGGTATAGCTATCTTGTCTACTCACCACCGCTCTTGAACTGGCTTCCTAGGTTAGCGTGCGCCAGTCATGTTCACGGTCCTAGCCACAGGTTGCACGCCTCGAGCTAATTGTTTTCTTCCAAAGTTGATTGTGAATACTAATGTTTGTGCTCATTATGCCAATGTTTTCACTAACAAGTTAAGTGTCTATAATCACTATTAAAAATGTATCTGTTTAAAGGTGTAAATGGTTTTAATGAGGCTCCTCATTCCTGAAGAGATGCTTGTACAGATAACATGCTCAGATGTATGAGTTGATGGGCGTTTTGTACAGGTAACATACTCTGCCATATACTCAGATGTATGAGTTGATGGGCGTTTTGTACAGGTAACATACTCTGCCATATACTCAGATGTATGAGTTGATGGGCGTTTTGTACAGGTAACATACTCTGCCATATACTCAGATGTATGAGTTGATGGGCGTTTTGTACAGGTAACATACTCTGCCATATACTCAGATGTATGAGTTGATGGGCGTTTTGTACAGGTAACATACTCTGCCATATACTCAGATGTATGAGTTGATGGGCGTTTTGTACAGGTAACATACTCTGCCATATACTCAGATGTATGAGTTGATGGGCGTTTTGTACAGGTAACATACTCTGCCATATACTCAGATGTATGAGTTGATGGGCGTTTTGTACAGGTAACATACTCTGCCATATACTCAGATGTATGAGTTGATGGGCGTTTTGTACAGGTAACATACTCTGCCATATACTCAGATGTATGAGTTGATGGGCGTTTTGTACAGGTAACATACTCTGCCATATACTCAGATGTATGAGTTGATGGGCGTTTTGTACAGGTAACATACTCTGCCATATACTCAGATGTATGAGTTGATGGGTGTTTTGCCGGTCCTTGAGTAGAGGGAAGTTTTGCTAAGTTTATTGATTTTCAATGTATATATTTGTGCCAACTATATCAACTCTGAATCCATTCTTCTGCATCAATGCCTGTACTGTTAAATAAATACATCTATTTTTGCACCTGAATCCGGTTGCCGGGACCTTGACATCCCAGGAGTCAATGGTGCCCTACTGTCACATTGCATGGACCACAAGATATTACAATATATTACACTCATCAATTACTGCATAATGACCATACTGTGAATGATTCCAGACAGAATTGAAACCATTTCATTTATTAAAATGATACATTTAGTCATTGAACGATGTCACCATACGTTACATACATTATTATCCCACTTGGAGTCATGTCTTTAGTTGCTGATAAGAAAACCATTTCCATCTGTAATTGTGTTTAAGAACTTTGGCCCCAGGCTGTAGAGCACCAAGCTATCATATTAGTGCTACTGTATGCAGAAATTATTGCCCTTCATGCTTTATTAGACAATAACAAGTCTTAAAAGAGCAGACACAATTTTAATGGTTCTAATCTTTTACTGTAAAATGGGGGAAGAATAGTTTGATTACGAAAGCTATTGTACATTAATGACAGCCATATATATGTACTGGCAGGGTTTTTTTGTAGAGTATGCCATCAAATCAATGATTATATCTGCCAATGCATTCATCTGTGATGATTCCAAAGGATCAGTTCAGTCTCTGAGACATCCAAATCTCATTTTAGTATATCTACATCCATATAACCTAGGCTATATACCCTAACCCATGACTACAATAGTACTACTACAGCCAATGCAGGTTTTCTGCTATGGTTTCAGAACTGAGACTGGAAAGAAACGGGGTGGCGTTGATTTAGGTTGCTTTTGCCACTAACCAGAAATAGTGTGGCAATGCAAATACGTGGCAGGGTAATTAAATGAAGCCTGCTTTAATTGAATTAGTTTAGACTAATTTCAAGTTGGCTGTCAGAACATAGCAATGCATCATCTAATTGAGAGGGGAGATGGAGAGGAGAGTCATGAATGATATTGCTCTGTGTGCGGGAAACAGAATGCATCATGTCCACCTTTGTGTGTGTGTGCGCGATGTGTCGTGTGTGTGTGTGTGTCTGTGCGTGTGTGTGCGTGCGTGTGTGTGCGTGTGTGTGTGTGTCAGTGGAGGCTCCTTAGAGGAGGAAGGGGAGGACCATTCTACTCTGTGAATTTCATTAAAATATAAATTGTGAAACATTTTTTTTTTAGATAAAACTATACTACAATATATATTAACGTCACCAAATAACTGGTTAAAACACACTGTTTTGCAACAAAGGTATACAGTAGCCTCAATAGTACCCTCTAGAGTAGCAACATGGTGTATCCGGAGGACAGCTATTTTCCATCCTCCTCTGGTTACATTGACTTACAAAACCTAGAAGGCTCATGTTTCTCACCCTCTTCTATAGACTTACACAGTAATTATGATGACTTCCAGAGGACATCCTCCAACCTATCAGAGCTCTTGAAGTATGAACTGACATGTTGTCCATCCAATCAAAGGATCAGAGAATTAATATAGTACTGAAAGTGGCATAAGCTACAGCTAGCTTGTACTGCAGTGCATAAAGTGTGGTGAGTAGTTTAAACTCTTCAGGATAGCGTCCCGCCCTCGGGACGGTTGAGCTAATGTACGCTAATGTGATTAGCATGACGTTGTAAGTAACAAGAACACTTCCCAGGACATAGACATATCTTATATGGGCAGAAAGCTTACATTCTTGTTAATCTAACTGCACTGTCTAATTTACAGTAGCTATTACAGTGAAATAATAACATGCTATTGTTTGAGGAGAGTGCACAGTTTTTTACTTGAAAATGTATGAATTAACCAATAGGCAGATTTGGGCAGACTTGATACAACATTTTGAACAGTAATGCAATGGTTCATTGGATATGTCTAAAACTTTGCACATACACTGCTCCCATCTAGTGGCCAAAATCTAAATTGTGCCTGGACTCCTAAGTAATATTATGACCTTGCTCTTGCATTTCAAAGATGATGTGACAAAAAAAACAAAATAAACACATGTTTTTTTCTTTGTATTATCTTTAACCAGATCTAATGTGTTATATTCCCCTACATTAGTTTCATATTTCCACAAACTTCAAAGCGTTTCGTTTCAAATGGTATCAAGAATATGCATATCCTTGCTTCAGGTCCTGAGCTACAGGCAGTTAGATTTGGGTATGTCATTTTAGTCAAATGCGTCTCCTTCCTGAGCGGTATGACAGCTGCGTGGTCCCATGGTGTTTATACTTGCATACTATTGTTTGTACAGATGAACGTGAAACCTTCAGGCATTTGGAAATTGCTCCCAAGGATGAGCCATACTTGTGGAGGTCTACAATTTTCATTCTGAGGTCTTAGCTGATTTCTTTAGAATTTCCAATGATGTCATTCAAAGAGGCACTGAGTTTGAAGGTAGGCCTTGAAATACATCCACAGGTACAACTCCAATTGACTCAAATGATGTCAATTAGCCTACCAGAAGCTTCTAAAGCCGACATCATTTTCTGGAATTTTCCAAGCTGTTTAAAGGCACAGTCAACTTAGTGTATGTAAACTTCTGACCCACTGGAATTGTGATATTGTGAATTATAAGTGAAATAATCTGTCTGTAAACAATTGTTGGAAGAATTACTTGTGTCATGCACAAAGTAGATGTTCTAACCAACTTGCCAAAACTATGGTTTGTTAACATAAAATTTGTGGAGTGGTTGAAAAATGAGTTTTAATGACTTCAACCTAAGTGTATGTAAACATCCGACTTCAATTGTATATGGTTGTCCCACCGAGCTAGCTTAAGATGAATTCACTTACTTTATGTCGCTCTGGATAAGAGCATCTGCGAAATTACAAAAATTAAAATTTAAAATGTACATCCTGTAACCGGGGCACTGGGACAGTTGTAAAGGTCAAATGTTCATCCTGTAACCGGGGCACTGGGACAGTTGTAAAGGTCAAATGTTCATCCTGTAACCGGGGCACTGGGACAGTTGTAAAGGTCAAATGTACATCCTGTAACCGGGGCACTGGGACAGTTGTAAAGGTCAAATGTTCATCCTGTAACCGGGGCACTGGGACAGTTGTAAAGGTCAAATGTACATCCTGTAACCTGTAACCGATGCCATTATCATTGGTAAATATAATTTCTAATTCTCATAGATAAATTAAATATATATTATACTGGTATTACAGAAAGCATGACATAATGTACTGCATATGACCCCCGAAGAAAGGGAAACCACGCATACCTTAAACAGATACACCAATTCTCTTAATTAAAGTCTTCAAGAGAACAATGTGTCTACCAAGCAGTTGTCAGCTGCAAAGAGTATTTCTCTCTTTCCCTCTCTCAGACAGAAGCGAGACAGCAGGACAGATGAAGGTAACAGGATTTAAACCGGCTCTGTATGTGTCCGCCAGATCACCCCTGTTTGTTTCTGCCTACTGAGATCAAAGGCTGCACAGACGCCCTGGCAGAGCAGCCTGAGACCCTGGCACAGTCACCACCGCACAGACCCCCTGCAGCTACACACACAGGGATCCACACATACGCACACACAGACGCGTGCACTTTCTCTCTCTCTCACTCTCTCTCTCTCTCTCTCTCTCTCTCTCTCTCTCTCTCTCTCTCTCTCTCTCTCTCTCTCACATAGTGACCATGTGACTCCCTCAAGATGCTGACCTTAACCATCCCTAACAGAAAAGATTCTGACCCTAGCCACCCCTAGCGACAGACTCATCAGTCCACTCACCCCATTCCATCCCTCACCCATCCTTCACAGATTGCATGATTCAGTTTCCTAACAGACGTCCTCCTTACTCAGACAGACCTATTCAGGCAGACTTATCCATTCCAGACAAACATTCCATGTTTTTACTATTTACACAGAATGAGAGCAGTGCAGGTCTGGTTGCTGGCCCAGGGGTATTAAGACAGCATTCAGACCAGCAGCAGCATTCTCTTACTCTCTGAGTGCACTCCACTCTAACTGCCATGCTAGTATACAAACATACTGTACATTCTACTCAACAGCCTCTGAAATTGCTCAGATATGGGTTGTCAGACAGCCAGGAGTTGCATGGATAATTCCTTCCCCTACCAGTTTGTTTCCCCCATTATCGTGTCCCGGAGCCTCCTCATACCAACTGGGGTATATAAAGTCACTGTCTGGCTTAGCTGCTGTACACTAACCCGTGGAGAATACATCTACATCTTAGCTGCTGTACACTAACCCGTGGAGGATACATATACATCCAAATGAACTAGAGAGGAAAGGAAATAGTACCTGACAATATTCAGTCTCTACTGCAATTTATTTGATAATTTTGGGGGGGTGAGATATCATCATACTGTATCTACAGGATTTGCACCATGATTATCTATCTGTACAGACTAGACCTCTTGTAATCTGGGAATAAAGAGGGTACATTGCAGTAGCCTCCCGTTGCGTAAGACGACGGGAGGCAAATCTCCCTCGATTTTCACGCAATAGCCTTGAATATGTATATGAATATGTACTTTGAATGTTGATGTGTTGTGTGTATCAGGCAGAGTGAGGGAATGAGAGAGAGGGAGAGAGAGAGAGATAGAGGAAGAGATCATTAACCGGGGTAAAGACAGGAGGAGGCAAAACAACAAGGCAGCGTTGTTTTGTGCGAGCCTCCTTTAATGTGCCAGCCTCCATTTAAAGGGGAATGGAAACACTTTAGGAAACACTTAAATCATAGTGTTTCCATTCCCCTTTAAACGGTCCTATTCACACAGCAACTCCCCACATTTACCTGCCCCTCCTAGCTCATTGAGGAACTCATTCTCCATGTGGATCTTGTAGCAGCCCACCGTCCACCAATCGATGCCTTCCTCCCCTGTGTGGGGGGGCCTGAGCCACCTCTTTGTTCCACAAAGTTCACAAAAACGGGATGCTTGTCCCCCGCATTTGTATTCTGGGTCCCAGGGAGGAAGGCAGAACAGCGGAGAATGAAGCCTGTTGCTTTGTGGCAGCTTATCTAACAGACATGGGGCAGACTGGACTAGTCTCTAGGGGCGGGTCCAAGTATATTCAATCCATCCGGTGCTTTATCCAGACATAGTTCTTGATGCTAAGCTCTCTGTTGCAAGACCTATTTTGGACAGGCACAGATGTGGTCGGCTCTGCACTGCTGTCAGGGGTCCTGTTGTAGAATGCATTAGATCCCAGTGGTAGTGAGGTAATACAAGCAGTGATGTCAGCAGTAACATAAGTTATTGACAGGTGTCAGTTCAACGTGGCAGGTTTGACTCCTCTTCCAATCTGTTAGCTTGTGTATTAAAGCATTCAGGGAGGGATAGTGGGATGGAATGGAGTGGTGGTGGAGAGTGACGGAACGGAGAAAAAGAGACGGAGAGCTCTGCCACACAGGGAGCCTACAGAATTATGAGAATGATTATAATCCAGCCTGCAGCGATGTCTGGACAGGCATGGCAATGGACTGCCAATTGCAATTGGGAAGTAACTGAGGAGTGGGGGAGGCCGGGCTAAGTTCATTTGTACTAGATTGCTTCCTATTGTTGCTTTATTTAGGATTGCAGTGGCACTCTGACCTTCAGAAGACATAGCTCAGCAGGCCCTCCGCTCGATAATTAAATGCCTGGGTCGCTCCCCAACCAATCAGCTCGGCCCAGGATCATTGGGCGATTTTTAAAAACAAACTAATTCTCTAATGGTCTGAGTTACTGTTCCAATTTACCTGGCTGCTGAATTATTGTATTCCGATCTATTCCAGGAGGGGACGAATCAATGGGAGCCGAGGAGAGGGCGGCTGACAGAAAGGGCGGTGGGTGAGTAGCATTTTGCCCGTCATGCGGGGGTGGGAGAGGCCGCCGTGGAGCAGTGAGGCTCATCTAGGAGCCACCAGTGGAATAGTGATAATGCAGGACGGGTGTGTTTATGCAGTTCTTCTGAAGAGGGGCAGTGGATATCCTAACCGGGAATTAAATTTAACAAAAGAAAATTCACTGTTAATCGTCCTCTGATAAGGAAACGTTTATTTTACGTTTTGCATTAGATTTCATTACTACAATCAATCTATCCAACTAGACTATCCCATTTTCTCCATGCATGGGAGGACTAGCTGAATAAATTATTCCACAGTTTGATGAGCTGTCACACGTGTGTGGATTTCAATGTTTTCGGCGTTTTTCTCTCGTATCAAAAGAAACGTGAGGAAAATATGAAAAAAGGAAATAGAAAGACAAAAATAATAACGTCCCAGCAGCCTCTAATGAAGCATATACCAAACAGTCCTGTCCTGCTTCTATTCGTCAGCCAAACAAACCACTGCAGCAAGCTACAGTATTTCCAGTTTCACATTAGCTGCTGTTTGTGTCTAACCGCAGTGAAGACCTAACCGATTTTTGGAGAACAAATTCTCATTCTGTGAGGAGATGCCCATGATGCGAGCTGTCGCACAAAATTACCCAAGTTGTACATGCATAGCAAAAACCATTCCGTTTTCTCTGTCTATGCAGTCTATGGGATTTAGCATCTGTCACTACACCTTCCGCCGTAGGTGTGTGTGTTATAGATGAAGATTAATCATTTGTCAAACTGTAAATTGGCTTTCAAACGCTCTGGCTAATTTGCTCTGTGGTCCACTGATGATGATGCCCTTTCGCGGCTTTCCCCTCGTTCAAACCGTACGTCCACACTTGTTTTCCTCACACCTTCCATTTAAAAGCGAGGGAGAAAAAAAAGAACGTAATTTCTCAACCTTAATAGGTTTATCATTCACCTAGCCTGTCTTAATGCTCCAATGCAATGATATAAGATGAAAGGCGGAAGCACTGAAGCCCTACCATCCATTCCCTGAGCGGGTCACACTCTAAGTACAGTACACCCATAGGACCCCCGACATGAATCAGACCCTGAACAGGAGAGGATGTAAATTACATTGCTCCCCGCTGCAGTTTTTCTGTACTCACACATGTAAATGTCAAGTGATGTTATCCTGACTGTCCCTTTCTACCAGCTCAAGTTAAAAAGAGTGTAACAATGGGTGCACCAGATACGGGGAAGAACATGAGTATGTGTCTCTGAGGAAGTGTGTTGGAGTGTGTGTGTGTGAGTGAGTGTGCTTGTATCGAAGTGTGTGTGTGTGTGTGTGTGTGTGTGTGTGTGTGTGTGTGTGTGTGTGTGTGTGTGTGTGTGTGTGTTGTGTCTAAGTGTGTCTGCGTGTGTATATGTCTTTCAAAGTGTGTGAAGTATTTTTGCATGTTCATGTAAACCAGTGCTTGTATATCAACAAAACAAGTTCAAGACTTTAACACATCAAAAGCGAGACTGAGCCGTAGCGCTGTTGATAATTCTCTAATTACCTGTGGAATTAAACGGCGGAGCACGCCTCCTGCTACCCCCTACTGTGACAGATCCATCATAATTGTGTGTATCTGTACAACAACATTTAAATCTTCCCATCGGTGCTGGGTTGGGCTGGAGGGGGTGACGCAATGTTGTTGTCAGGCAGCTGTGCTACGAATCGTGAGGCTCAAATTGAACCACAGGGACAGATTTTAGTCTCAGAGAAATATGTGAGGGAATGTCCCCACCTTATCAGAGTGGAATGATGGACGACTCACCTCAATCTATTTCAATATCAGAGGCAGGAGTGCGTCCCCCCCACCCCAAAAAAAAACATTGGTGTTTTCCTCCTCATCCCTGATGCACACTAGCACCGCTTACAAGGTGACGCTCAAAGAGTCGCGAGACAGCCATCGACCGTCCTACCTCAGCAGATCCTAATGGCATCACAATCTAAAAATGTTGTTACCAGCACCTCCTCATTCACGCCACGGCTAAACGCTAACCTTTCGGTGAGAAGTTTTCAAAGGATGGCGTGTTTGCAGTCAGCTCGTTTTCCTGTATCCCTGACAGGAATATGGAACAGTTGCTTCCCTCTCAGGGGACCGGACCCCTGGCACGTTCCGTCCCCGCTGCAGCGTGTTATTTTCGTCTGGGCCCACGATCCGCTCTCCACTCCGCCCAACCACCCATCCGCCCTCGACGCAATGCCATGCCTGAATTTACTGACCTAATTTCCAGCCCCAGTACAATGTTTATCCCCCATTTCACTTCTTGACACATACAGTGGCTCCCGAGCTCCCTGGAAGGAGACTCTCTCTACTCCGGGCGCTATTCGACCGCAGTCTCGCTCTGAGGAGAGGAGGTATAGGGGTTTTAAAGGGGACGGTCAACGGTTCCATTGTTCTTAATTCAACGTCATAAATTGATGAAACGGAGGGAAAGCAGAGGGGGCGCAGCGGAGAGGAAGCTAAACATAATCCAGAAGGAATCTGCAGAGACGCCTAGCAGACGGTAGAGAAAAGACTTATGCTCTCATCTCAATTCCTCCTTCATGAAGCCTTACGAAGCTAAACAGCTCAACAGCACCCAGAGCATTAGGGCTAGCACACGTAGGAATATCAATATTGCAAAGGTGTTTCGTTCCGTTCCAAAGGCTGAGTCATCGTTTCACTTCTAACCCCCCCAATTCTTGTATTTTAATGAATGTGTTTGTTATAGGAAATTGAGCATGTTTGAAAGTGCGTATTATATCAGAGACCAAACACATAAACAGAAAGAAAAACACACACAAACACCAGTTTGAAACTACATCTCTGTTTCTCTTTGTGCAGTCGACATTAGATGGGGCGGTCTCTGAGAGTAGCAGCACTGCTCTGTTCACTAGCCAATGTGCTGTTTTAATGAAGGTCCTCACAGTCTGAGCTGTTTACTTTCTTCTAGCCTCCGGTAGAATTGGACGCCTTTGTCTGATAGACCTGGATGCATTTCAGTGCAGTGATTACCATAGTGTCAAGGGCTCCCTTGGCAATGATAATCATCCATGAATCGAATGGGGATGAAAATAATTATGATTTGGACAGGAACTATTGAGACAGTTTGGCACTGTCTCACAGCAGATGCAAACAGGAGCTGCCAATGAATTTAAACTGAAAAAAGATTGTTATGAGATCTTTCTGTTCTGATGATGTCGAGGCCTTCAATGATACAGTCGTAAACACAAGTGTCATGGCGGCTGTAAATAGCCTCGGCAAACAAATGGAGGTCACGGCTGTTTTCCAATGATTATTAAACGCTGTGTTTTTGCACTGAGGTGAGGCGCGGGGAGAGGTTCGACATTGTGTGTTTGATGGAATTCCGAGTTCTGCCACTGCCACCTAAGGCTTTTTAGAGGGTGTTAAGGAATAGAAAGCAGTTGGAAAGTGGTTTGAATGTGTTCAAACACGGAAGCAGAGCAAATAGGTAGCACTTTGCTATGTCAATGGCAATAGCATAGTGAGGAGAGGTAGTGAAAGGGTACTATGTGTGCAAATACACAAACACATACACTTTAAACACACACACACTGCATATGTAGAGGCATCCACGGCAGACGTTTCAGAGCTGAAATGACTAAAACTCTTCGTCCCTCCCTGGTTCATGGAGGTTATCATTGGTAAAAAAAAAACATACCCTTGATAATGGTTTCTACCACCCAAATTCTACCGTCCCCTATTTTAAATGGAGTGACTTCTTGCCTTTGAAATATTAGCTTTGATGCTCATCTTTTCCCCGGAGTTGTCCTCTTTTTATAGCTCCTAAGCCACACCCACAGGGCTAATGCATTCATTTACCATGCAACAACAATATTGCTTACTCCAATATGTACACTGAACAAAAATATACACGCAACATGCAACAATTTTAAATATTTTACTGTTCATATAAGGCAATCAGTCAATTGAAATAAATGCATTAGGCCATAATCTATGGATTTGACACGACTGGGAATACAGATATGCTGTTGGTCACAGACACCTTAAAAAAAGGTAGGGGCGTGGATCAGTCAGTATCTTGTGTGACACTTCTCCTTCACATAGAGTTGATCAGGCTATTGCTTGTGGGCTGTGGAATGTTGTCCCACTCCTCTTCAATGGCTGTGCGAAGTTGTTGGATATTGGCGGGAACTGTCGTACACGTCGATCAAGATCTGGTAATTATGCAAGCCATGGAAGAACTGGGACATTTTCAGCTTCCAGGAATTGTGTACAGATCCTTGCGAAATGGGCCCGTGCATTATCATGCTGAAACATGAGGTGATGGTGGCGGATGAACGGCACGACAATGGGCCTCAGGATCTCTTCACTGTATCTCTGTGCATTCAAATTGCCATCGATATAATATATTGCAATTGTGTTCGTTGTCTGTAGCTTATGCCTGCCCATAGCATAAATCCACCACCGCCACGGGGCACTCTGTTCACGACATTGGCATCTGCAAATTGCTTGCCCACACGACGCCATACACGTGGTATGCGGTTGTGAGGCTGGTTGGACATACCGACAAATTGGACATACTGACACCGATGAGGCCTATGGCAGAGAAATTAACATTCAATTGTCTGGCAACAGCTCTGGTGGACATTCCTGCAGTCAGCATGCCAATTGCACGCTCCCTCAAAACTTGAGACATCTGTGGCATTCTGTTGTGTGACAAAACTGCACATTTTAGAGTGGTCTTTTATTGTCCCCAGCACAAGGTGCACCTGTGTAATGTCATGCTGTTTAATCATCTTCTTGATATGCCACACCTGTCAGGTGGATGGATAATCTTGGCAAAGGAGAAATGCTCACTAACAGGGATGTAAACTAATTTGTGTACATAATCTGGAAAATTTCAGCTCATGAAACACAATTTACATTGCGTTTATATTTTTGTAAGTAAACATATCGTAATGCTGCCTGTGTTTAATAAATCCCTACACAGTGAGACTCACTTCATCTATCACCACAAGTGCTGGGCAAATCTATGTTCCATGTCATCCGAAAGGAGATGCCGTCTACCCTAAATAATTAAAGGACCAGATTTTCCAAACTTGCTAGGTGCCATAACAGAACCGGGTGATGTCGCAGGCCTTCTGTGAATGTAGGTTCTTCCATAACCAAAGCCAGTGTTAGTTTCCGTTTATTGAAATGCAGTCTGTGTTCTTGCAGATCACCCCTCAAATCCCTAGGGAGCAGTGGTTATGAAAATAATGGATCGAATCAAACAAAAAAGAGGACTACTCTTAAAAGCAAAATAAAATAATAATAAGTCAATGAAATAGAATATCACAACACACACATTTTTTTACGTGTTCCGTTCTAAAGATATCAAAACATAACCCTTTCTTTTTGCAGGACAGACGTTACACTATACTGTCCACTTCCATTACACATTTTTCTACTCACTGTAGCGACTTCTACACGCCAGGGCCTCTGCTCTGCCCTGCATTGTTGATGTGCTGACTGTGCTTAAAGCCTGGAGAGGATACTGTACCTGCTTCAGCTAGCCTCACGTACACAAGCCTCTTCATCATTACAACGAACAGCATTACCTCCATCAGCAGGACAAGCTCTCTGTAGGAATATGTGGATGGAGAGCAGGGCCAGGTGTGTGTGTGTGTGTGTGTGTGTGTGTGTGTGTGTGTGTGTGTGTGTGTGTGTGTGTGTGTGTGTGTGTGTGTGTGTGTGTGTGTGTGTGTGTGTGTGTGTGTGTGTGTGTGTGTGTGTGTGAACATTTGTGTGTACATATCTGACAGTGTAGATGGATGCCTGCCTATTTGAGCATTTGTGTGTCCCTACGTGTCCCCTTGTGTGACTGAGCATTAACCCTCAGGGTTCAATACACAGCCCACTGTGTGCAGTCAGTGTCCTGCAAAATGTGGTGCAGAACTGCGTAACACAGCGACACCAACAGTGACCATAGGCCACCAGTTAGCACGGCCCGCATTATGAGGCACTACACTGTGTGAAATAAATCAGCACCAAGCTGACTGATTGAATCATATGAGATATTGTATGTGTCTGCAACACTGTGTCTTCAGTCAGCACTCTTGCCAACAGTTTGAAAACATCAAACATGACTCATTTCCATCCCAGTGCCTGGGACCCTTGTTGGTTCTGGGAGGTTTTCATGAGGAAGAGCATCAACTCGCTCGACTGCACTCGATTCATATTTCAGGTTTTGACGAACATCCCGAATGAATGATTGAAGGGATTTGTCATCACGCCCTACGCGAATGACTGCATTGCATTTATATTTCAAACGCACTGAGGTTTTGACGAACGTCTCAAATTAATGATTGAAGGGATTTGTCTGCTGTGTAAAGTAAGCCTAAATTGAAGCCAAATCTAGAAAACAAACCAATAACACTGATTTGTATAATGCATAAACAGTGTTTTGGTGGCTGGTGATTTCATGCGGCTTCAAGCTAGGGAACACGCAAATTAAGAAAACTGTTGATGAGGTCGGGTTGACCAAGCCTGTGCCATTCAATCATCCTCCACTTGGATGGGCACACAAACTTATTACCAATCACAGTCAGTCTGCTCAATCAGCATTTTCCCAATTTCTCTACGGCTCAAAATGGTTGCAACAGATTCATCTATTGAAGTGAAAAGGCATCGACTGAAATGGGCTTAATTCTAACTTCAGAAATGGACATGTTCACGCAAGTCTGCACTGCCATCAATAAAGTGACTGTAAAAGCACTCAAGTTAGAATTCGGCCTTGAGTCAATACCGAGCAAACAAAGCAAGTGGCATGGAGGATTTGGAGAGTATGGAAAATGTATCTCTTTGACCAGCAGTAACAGGACTATGTGACTTTCCATAATAACAGAATGTTATAATGACGTAAAAGGTGACGTGTCACTGACAATGAGGTTGTTTCACTGAAGTCTATATACTCAGTTGACTGTTGGAAGCAGCACTTTCCCTGCTTGAAAAGAAAGATTACTGGGTAGCATTGGCTTAACAGCGTTTCCCAAACTCGGTCCTGGGGACACCAGGACCAAACACTACACAGCTGATTCAAATCATTAAAGCTTGATGATTAGTTACTTATTTGACTTTGCAAAAAAAAAAATAAACGTGCTCCCCTTGGGGTCCCGAGGACCGAGTTTGGGAAACCCTGGCTTAGGATCAAACATGACCTTGAAAATTGTGCATCTCTATCAATTGTCTAATATTATCCTATAAACTATCAATCACACTCAGACGTGATATAATGGTCGTCAGCCACTGCTGATACTCTCATTACTAAGGTAGTCAAGAAAGCCACATCACCAGAAGCACTCACCCTTACCAAAGAGGGGCATTTTCTGAAGAAACAGTCTCACTCTAGGAAAAGGAAAATACTTCACACTCCTAGAGCAAGACTTCCCTCTCTTTTATATGAGGGGAAAAATATTGTACTGATGTATTCCCTGAGTTCAAAATGCCGAAGTCATTGCCTAGGAAAAGTCTCCAGAGTATTTTCCAGTCTCCTCAAACAGTTTCCACAGTCTCCTCAACACCTCAACCTTCATCTCCCCTCACCCCACCCCCACCCTCCCCATCACCCCAAGTGCCCCAATGAGGAGCAAGGGAGAAGCCCCTTGCAATTTCTAATAGGTACTTTCTACCCGTTACGTGATCACAAGGTGACAGGACTTAGAACTGGCTACTGGCTTCCACTCGCAGAGCGAGGGGAGACGGCAGAAATAGCACTCTATAATTACTGTTAAACCAAGCAGACTCATCCTGTTCCTCCTCTTCCTCCTCCTCCTCCTCCCTCCACACCTGGCCCCACGTCACTGAACCTGCTGCACCAAGCAATTTTCCCCCACAGCTGATTATTTGGGGAGATTCAGGACTGCCTGACTGACTTGGTGGCTTTTCTTGACGAGGAAGATGATGAAAACTAAGTAGAAGAAGATTACGTTGATGACGATGGTGACAACAACAACGATGATGTGATGCTAGCAAATCTTTATATCTAGTCTTTAACCATTGCAGAGATTCCTACCCACTGTGCGCAGTCGTCAATTCGACGTCTATTCCACGTTGGTTCAACGTAATTTCATTGAAATTAAGTGGAAACAACGTTGATTCAACCAGAGTGTGCCCAGTGGGTAAGGTTGTTTCTACATAGTGCACCAATCACATCTAAGCAGACCACCATCCTGAATTCACAAGTAAGTTAATGGTTAGAATATATGAGAAGATTAGTCCTGAGGATAGTTTCAAGGAGACCACTGATAGAGCGCCGAACAGCGCAGAATGAGTAAATCTTATTAAAGAGAAGACATGTATCTTCAAACCCTATCTTTATTTGATCTCAAGGAAAAAGAACGAACGGCCTGGCTGTTTTTTATGGTTTAGACAGCAGCATATCAAACAGGGGATTAGCATCAAGACAGTGCTAATTCTCTAATTCGCCAGAGATGGGAGACAACCGACCGAGGCATGGCGAGAGAGAGCGAGAGAAAGAGAGAGAGGCACACGTAGAATATCTTCTTTTTCAGGCAGCCTTTGCAGCCAGCCCCCTCACTGTACTGCACTGACTGGGGACTGACTGCTACCAGCGGTGAGGAGGTGAAGCCAGTTGGCAGAATCCCCTTCCACCCCACCTGCTTGCCATTGTTTATTAATAATCCCAGCAGCCTCAGCAGGCTATGGTAAGGGACGGCCCAGTCGGTGAGTCCCGCCATGGGCGGTTTCTCCTCTTCCCTCTCTTCTTTCTAACCTGTCATGGGGTGAACTGGAGTCCAACCCAACACGTAAGCAACCAGGGTACTGTGCAACACGTAAGCAACCAGGGTACAGTGGGTGAAAACGGTGGTAGTAGGGTGTCCACCCACTCTGCCCAGTGGGTGAAAACGAGCTTTGGCAATTGCATTTCACTTCCTTATGTTATAAAAAACAAATATGATTCTTCATGTTCTGAATCTTTCAGTGGGGTCTTTCTCTAACATATCATTAACAATATATCCAAAAAGTAACCTAATACATCCAATAATAAGCAACAAACTCTTGTTGACAGAGCAGTGCAGCTTTCTCGCTGAAACTTTAGAGAACTTTACATTTTGTGGTCGTAGTCTTCCAAATATAGCAATATTAGCATGACACGAGCTGAATTAAATGTAAAAGGCTTTGAAAATAAAAATCTTCCGTTGACATTTCCCAGAGATATACTTTGAATGAATATATCTAGTGTAAACTAACATTTTTACCACTTCTTTTCTCTGACCTCCTTCTCTGGCCTCCATTGATTTAGTCACCCTAATTTTGGCCATCCTACAAGTGTAGAAACTTGAATACATTATATTATGATAGAGACATGAGGTTTGGATTTTTGAATGGCCACCCTAAATCCAGGCAAAGCCAGAGTTAGATACTGTTAAAGACTTTGACTGTAAGGATTCCATATCACTATGATTGGTGCCAAGCACAACGAATGGCCTATAGGCAAGGTTCATTATGGTAATAATGTTTTATATTAATGACAAAATGTATACCCATCAACATACCGAGACGTCAACTGTACATGGTCTCAGGAACGGCAATGTGTTTGTGAAGCCATAAACCCTTCACTAATAGCTTTGACAGTGGTGGCATACAAACCAATATGTTGCTTCATATGTATAGCATCTTAATTTGAGTCCGTTTTCTACAGCGGGAAAATAATCCTGCAGCAACAGGAAATGTGAATTATTATGTGGATTATAATGAATGGATTACATTTTTGTAGGGGTTGATAGAAGGAAAGATCCAGTCTGAAAGTTCAAAGTGGGAATAACAAACTTCAGAAGCCTTTTTAAACCGCAAATACACTGTAAGTTAAAAATGTCCTGCATTGCAGGAACGTTCTCCTTCAACTAGGTGATCAAATTAAGATCCTACATCTGTAGAATCAGGTCATCAGCCAAATGACAAATGCAAAAATTATACAAATTGTCTCTGTCCGTCAGTGAATCATTAAAATGCATAGCAAGAATAACCTTTGTAACCATAACCATAGCAAGAATAACCAATGTAGTCCTAGATTTGACCAAATTAATATTTGTATCAGCAAATAAATGAGTAATAAATCCAAACATGTATGCTGCTGTCTAATAGGTTGTCTAAATACAGAAAACGCAGGCTGTAAGATAAAAACATTTCCTACAAATGTGAGAAGACCAGAAACAATAAACAATGTATATCCAGAGGCAGCAAGATTTACTTTTCATTATTATCTTTTAATTGCATTCTCTCTCCTGAGGCTAATACAGTTTAGATTCAATAATGGCTGCATTATTACAGCCTCTCTCCTATTCACATGTAATCTAATCCATTAGACGCTAAAAGATAACTATCAAATTATGAAAGACAAAAGTACAGAAAAATAATAATAATCTTGCCCACAGAAAATTGTCCATTGTTACCTACCCACTGGGCACATAACCAACATGGAATATACATTGAACTGATCTTTCAGTGTAACATTTCTAGTGTTGATTCAAGTGTGAAATTAACTCTGCAAGTGTTAAATTAACACTCGTTGGTGTTAATAACCAAGCATTATCATTATTACCACACCCACCATTATCTTATTTCCTAACATGCTCTATTGAGGGTTGATTTTGTTTTTATTAAAGTGTTTATTTTTTATTTTTTTTATATCTATGTGTTTGCACGTACATTGATTGATTCATTAATCTTGTGCTACTCAAATATAAATAACATTTTTTTTTCCTAAATTAATCCTTTATGTTACTTGGACTTATTGCACTTGTTAATGAAATGTCTGTTCCAGTTTAGATGGTTTAAGTAGTCTCATAATGCAGTCCTCCCAACCTGTCAGTCAGTCATTCTGAATGTAGGGCATTATAAAATCTACGATCGGAGAATGCGGACGGAATCACGGAATCCAGACATTCAAGCGGAATTCAAAAATATTCAAAAATGCACTGAACTTAGAAGGAAATCAACAAAATCTATTGAATTTGTTAGAAGATTAATTAATTTACACAAGATTATCATAAGACATTAACAAAATGCATCAGTGATTCGTATTTTCCTTCAACTTCATGAAGAGGCAAGGCAGGAATGCCCCTGTCTGTGTGTGCGTTTGTCTGCCACTTTGTGAAGCCGTTAAAGATAATGATACTAATGATAACTGTCTTCTGGTAGATGGAAAGACTTGAACATCCAATTAAGTTGTTTTTCTATAAAAAGAAAATTAAATCTTGAAAAACTCAATGGAGACAAATGAATACAGGTTGCAGGTGAATACACATTCCAAATGTTGGACACCCCCACTCTGGCTGGATTCCAACAGCAATTACATATAACTTTGAAAGCAACCATAATGTGACTTGCATGCCTTAAAACCATGAGGTCTGGCCACTGTATTCGGGTAAAACTAAGCACTCAAGATAAGGCCTAATGAAATGTGTGTTTTATTGTGTTAAATAATTACATTTGAATGATAACATATTTGCTTAGGAACTCACTCGGTGAAGGCCAAAGGACTGAAAATGGATGAATGAAAAAAACGATGTCTCTGTCACTAACAAATACAGTCATGGGTGGTAAACGCTACAATTCACTCGAAAGGCAACTCTGGGAAATATGCAAATAGGGCTTTAAACTAAGCAGTGTGTTAATTTAACACTGAAAAGTGTGGAGCCATATAAGACACCGAACCAGTGATAAATGTAACACTCTCTGTGTTGATTTAACCCTGGAGAATTTAACACTGGAGAATTTATCACTGCACTAAAATCAAGATGATTCAAGTCAAAGTTACATTAACAAGTTTGTACAGCCTACTATGTCTATCAACAGAAACGTATCTGGTCAATCAATGTTCCTCAGGCTATGTTCTTCGTTCTCCTTAAATGAATGCCAACATTACTTGGTCCTGCCTTTGGGTAAAGTTGGGATTACATTTCAGAATTGATCTGTAACTGGATTTTATTAATACATAAGATGATCAATACGTAGTATTGGTATTTCACAACCACATACAGTGGTCTACAGTGGTGATAGAAATGTCAGTTAATCTTCAGGTTCACCAACAGTGTATAACATAGAAATAAGGTTATCTCCCTGATGAAGGTGCATATACCACAGTATACAGTGCCGTCAGAAAGTATTCATTCCCAGTGACTAATTCCACTTTTTTCAAAATCGATTAAATACATTATTTCTTTCACACAATAACCCATAACGACAAAGAGAAAACGTGTTTTTAGAAAGACTTACAAAGAAAAAGCCATATCTTCTTCTGTCCAGTGTCTGTGTTCTTTTGCCCATCTGAATATTTTCTTTTTATTGGCCAGTCTGAGATTTGGCTTTTTCTTTGCAACTCTGCCTAGAAGGCCAGCATCCCGGAGTCGGCTCTTCACTGTTGACGTTGAGACTTGTGTTTTGCGGGTACTATTTAATGAAGCTGCCACAAATGCTGATGCTCCAAATACTCAACTAGTCTAAAGAAGTCAGTGTTATTGCTTCTTTATTCAGCACAACATTTTTCAACTATGCTAACATAATTGCAAAAGGGTTTTCTAATGATCAATTAGCCTTTTGAAATGATAAACGTGGATTAGCTAACACATCGTACCATTGGAACACAGGAGTGATGGTTGCTGATAATGGGCCTCTGTACGCCTATGTAGAAATTTCATAAAAAATCTGTCCAGCTACAATTGTCATTTACAACATTAACAATGTCTACACTGTATTTCTGATCAACATTTTTTTACAGTAGTGTATATACTGTATATGAGTGCATGGTGAGATACAATATGCACATCTCACAGTTGCACTCTGGGAAAGTGCATATAGGAAAATGTTATATAGGAGTGCATATTTCAAGCAATCCCACAGTAGCCTCATGTCAACTAACACATCCAGCAGCTTGATTTCTGCTTAGGTCTTGTGGGAGCCCCAGAGGAGAAGTACAGGCCATAGGACAACTGCATGTCAAATTATTACCACTGCAATTTGGAATGTTCACCGTCTGTTGTGTGTTGTTTTGACACTTGGCATGATTTGACCCTTGCTGTTTTTCCTCCTATAATAACAGGTTTTTTATTCCCCCTGGAAGGAAGCCTTTCCGGCCACTCCAGCTGCAACCAGCACACACTACTAGTCCTGCCAATAGTGGAGACGCCTGATGCCTCTTGGCAATGTGAGACAGTTAGCTCTTCTAGCTGCAGCACTGAGAGGGCTTGTATTTGATATTCTTGTCCATACATAAGGAGAATGGACCACTGCCTACCTCCCAGTTGATCTATTTAGGGAGACTGTGTTACTGTGCTCCCTAATCCATTAGTGTGTGTGTGTGTGTGTGTGTGTGTGTGTGTGTGTGTGTGTGTGTGTGTGTGTGTGTGTGTGTGTGCGTGTGCGTGTGCGTGTGCGTGTGCGTGTAAAAGTGTGTGTAGTCTCTAGTGTGTAGTCCTTTATTTGCCTTTGTGAATCATGGCAACATGAGGTTGCAATCAATCCATCATTGGAGTGCACAGCAGGAGTCACAAAACATTATGTTTTAGCATGTACTCCCAGCTTTGAAGGCTTCGTCAACACAGTGTCACCAAGCATGGGACACAGCTGTAGCCTCAAGCTACTGCAGGCATTTTCTTTTTGGCATATGTGATTGTGAGCTGTTTCTCTTTGAAAATGATTATATGTTGCCAGCATATAGGAAATATAAAGGCCAACTGATTGAATTAAGCAGCCGTTGTTTTGTGGCTGTAGCCATCTTTTCATGCATGTTAATCACAGGATAAAGTGATATAACATATGCCTTGCCTGACAAAAGTGTTCTTGGAAAGTGACCGTTGTAAAGAGCACTTAAAATGCAGAACAGAAATGGAATGTCATTCACAGAGTGGACTTGAAGAGAGCTATATCGATTGACAACTTTTAACTTGGTGTTGATCACGAAGCAGGCCACATGGCAGCATGGATATGATGCCAATATTGATATTAACAATGACAGTAAATCTGTTTTTGCTGGCCTACTTTTATCTTGGTCGATGAACATGTTGAAATGACCCCGCTCTATGTCTTTATTATGATTTGATTCATATGAAGACGTCAACAGAAAATGTATCTTAGTTCAATCATTGCGCTAACATGTCTGTTTGAAATGACATCTGTCTGATGTGGAATTCAAATGGGTTCAGGAGAGTAAGACGGAGAGTCCATGATTGATCTGTAACTGGGAGGATGATGAACAGTATGTTACTGAGACCCCCATGGTCAACTAAAGACACCTATTGACACATATCTAAAGGCACAAAGTGAAGAAGAAGACGAAGAAGACTGGGTTTTATAACTAAGTGACCACTAAAATAGGAGTTGCATTACTAATTGTGTATTCATCAACACCAGTCAATTATCCTGCCTGTAGATGATTATATGACACATGGGCCAAAAAGATCGCGAGCTCCCCCCGCAGTTAGTCGACAGTAGAGCACTCACACAACTTCACTTGAAGGAAGGGAGGGAGAGGCAACTTTGGCTCATTGGTGCAACCTCAAAAACCTACATATCTTTTCTGATCATAATATTTCTGCTCTGTTGAATTGATATGAATAAGCCATTAACATCAGCATCTTTGAATTATTGATCAAGCAGCTCTTCTGCAGCCTAGCAGTTCATACATGCCGTCTCCAATCATATGCGAAGAGAATTCAGCCTATCGCCTAATGCACTGAACCAGCAACTCACTTTGCATGTAAATGCAAGGTATTAGAATGTAGCCTTGTTCATATCCACAGTAATGGACATTTAGTGAATGTTACTTGAGATAAATAACAACAACATAGGTTGGACACATGGAAACACACAAAGCTCAGATAGGCTACATATAAGACAAAACACTGCCTGAGTTGACAATGATAAAACAGAAAAACGCATTCGTCCAGAAAGAACACTAAGCCCATCATGCTGACCATGCAACATCGCCATAACTGTCATCAGGGCTACAGCATAACCTCTAGCTACTCTGATAACTGGTATAGTGTGTATAGAAAATAATACAAATGAACGCAAATTAAGCTACACTTGTGCAGGCTTACCTAAAACTGATTCTCCCCTGTGTTCGGAATATGTGGTCCAAGGTGCTTTAGTTTTCTGGCCGAAAACTTTTGCTGGAGCATATGTATCCAGTGTGCATGCTGGTAGCTCAATCTTAGATGTTGAATTGTGGATGAGTTGGCAGTCCTTCTCATGCTCAAGAGAGAGAAATCCTTCGGTTCGGCGAGTTCGCAAGCATTAGTACACAGAGAAACAGAGTGACCAAGTCGACCCGAGGGGAAACGAGAGAGTTCGACAGATAAGAAGAAATATCCCGATGTGTTCTAGGGAGGTTCGGGCGAGCTCGGATCCGTGAAAGCCGTTCGCAGGTGGAGAGGTGGTAGGGCGGATGCCAAGTAAGGTAGGTAGAGACGAAGAGACTGATCGAGTGCAGTGCAAAAGGAAGCGAAACTAGGGGGAGGTACTGAGAATACAGCGTTGTATTGTAGAGGACGGTAATGCCAGACAGCAAGGGGTGGGACTGGACCACACGAGGCGAACGGGAGAGGAGGAGGGGAAAAAGAAGGGTGGAGGAGGACGATATACCGCGTCGTGACTTTGTGTTGATAAACAACGATTACAAAGGTTCAAGTGTGGAAAAAAACCCAAAGAAGACAGCATGACAGACGATAAAGCAACCCCAAATCGGACTAAAAGCAAACCGAGGAAAGTGTAGAGTCTAGGTTTGAATATATAGATGGAGCTCTGACAACAGCAGGGTTCGGGACGAAATCAAAGATTGATGCTTTTACATAATTGTGTGACTATTTCAATGGAAACCTAGTAATATGAAACAGGTATAAAACCCAACGACGCAGGTATCTCTATTTTCTCTCTCTCGCTTGATCTCTCTCACACACACACACGCACGCACGCACACACACGACGAATAATGTCTGTACACGGTGCCCAGAGTGAATTAATAACTAGTGACCTTGGTGGGATTTGTTTGCACCCGCCAAGCATCGAAAAGATGTGGAGACGCTATCCAGCGTCCTGAAAGTGCTCCAGAGCAGAGGGCTATTCATGATGGCTGTCCAGCGGCCTGAAAGTGCTCCAGAACAGAGGGCTATTCATGATGGCTGTCCAGCGTCCTGAAAGTGCTCCAGAACAGAGGGCTATTCATGATGGCTGTCCAGCGTCCTGAAAGTGCTCCAGAACAGAGGGCTATTCATGATGGCTGCCCAGCGTCCTGAAAGTGCTCCAGAACAGAGGGCTATTCATGATGGCTGCCCAGCGTCCTGAAAGTGCTCCAGAACAGAGGGCTATTCATGATGGCTGCCCAGCGTCCTGAAAGTGCTCCAGAACAGAGGGCTATTCATGATGGCTGTCCAGCGTCCTGAAAGTGCTCCAGAACAGAGGGCTATTCATGTTTATATTTACATTCTAGTCATTTAGCAGACGCTCTTATCCAGAGCAACTTACAAATTGGTGCATTCAACTTAGGATAGCCAGTGGGACAAACACACCTCCATCACAGTAAATACATTTCTTTAAACAAGCAGCTGTGAGGAAAGTCAGTTCTAGCAGGGAAATAAGTCAAGTGTTAGTTTAGACTAAAGACAAGTGTTAGTAAAGGTTATTTTATATATATATATATTTAATGGGTTGGGATAGTACTGTTATAATATTCCAGGTGTCCTTAAAGGTTGGCTGTATGAACATGTCTGCACTAACTAACTGTAAGTCTCTCTGGATTAGAGTGTCTGTTAAATGAGTCAAATGAAAATGTTGGCTAAAGGCTAAACTGACATGATCCATTTGGCTGGCCATTGTCGGCTCCTTGCAGCTTGTTTTTCAAATGCTTTTGCATTTCACTGTCCACACCTATGCATCTGGAATGGCATTTGCAATGGCCTTTAGTTTAAATTATGTTTCATATCATTCACAGGACTTTTGCGCGTTTAAAATCACTTGTCATGGAAATATTGCCATTGGACTAGAAGCTCATATTTTCCCATTGATATTAGGGGTTTATCAACTAGAGTATCCCTTGACCAGCATTACATTACCTCTAATATGGCATATACTGTAGACCGCCCCTCTACTGTGTCTTTCATTTGGTACATGAGCTCTGTACATGAGTATCTATTGAAGAATGCTTATTTTGACATAAATGGTACATGCATACAAACACACACACACATACACACTCTCTCTCACACACACAAACACACACATGCACACACACACACACACACACACACACACACATACATGTACACACACACACACATCACTTGACAAATATGTTGCGTTCTCTACACTGTACACTCAAAACAGCATTTGATCTACAATTGCTTATGACATATTTGTTGTAGTACCATTGAAGTACCTTTTTCTTATCCACGTTTGAGTCTATCATCTACATACAACTCCAGGCCCGTATCACCTAAATAGTTCTAACCTTAAACAGGCATATATGATATCATGCTATTAGAAGTGAGGAGCTGACTTTTCCTGCCTGGAAGGCTGCTGGGGTGTTTGCTAGACTGACAAGCTACTAATGGAAGTTCTCTGGGGGTAGCAGGGAGATAATTCACCATCTCCTGTGTTATTCCACACTGGCCATGGGCCTATCATACAGCCTCGGCTCTCTGACTGAGCTGTGAGAGAGAAGACAGATGTCCAAATACCCAGCAGCTCCATTTCGTCATTATATTTGAATGAGGATTTTCTCAATTTCTCCATGTAGAGGGCGTAGGGATGGAGGCAGATCAGTCAGAGAGAGAGAGAGAGAGAGAGAAGGGCGGGATATAGAGAAAAAGACGCATCTCAGACTGGCCAATAAAAACAAAAGATTAAGGGCAAAACAACACAGACACTGGACAGAGGAAGATATGGCTTTTACTTTGCAACTCTGCCTAGAAGGCCAGCATCCCGGAGTCGCCTCTTCACTGTTGACGTTGTGACTGGTGTTTTGCGGGTACTATTTAATGAAGCTGCCAGTTGAGGATTTGTGAGGCGTCTGTTTCTCAAACTAGACACTAATGTACTTGTCCTCTTGCTCAGTTGTGCACTGGGCCTCCAACTCCTTTTTCTATTCTGGTTAGAGCCATTTTGTGCTGTTCTGTGAAGGGAGTAGTACACAGCGTTGTACGAGATCTTCAGTTTCTTGGCAATTTCTTGCATTGTATAGACTTCATTTCTCAGAACAAGAATAGACTGACGAGTTTCAGAAAAAATTTATTTGTTTCTGGTAATTCTGAGCCTGTAATCAAACCCACAAATGCTGATGCTCCAGATACTCAACTTGTCTAAAGAAGGCCAGTTTTATTGCTTCTTTAATCAGCACAACAGTTTCAGCTGTGCTAACATAATTGCAAAAGGGTTTTGTAATGATCAATTAGCCTTTTAAAATGATGAACATGGATTAGCTAACACAACATGCTGGAACACAGGAGTGATGGTTGCTGATAATGGGCCTCTGTAGGCCTATGTAGATATTCCATTAAAATCAATAGCTACAATAGTCATTTACAACATTAACAATGTCTACACTGTATTTCTGATCAATTTGAAGAACATTTCTAAGTGAGCCCAAATGTTTGAATGGTTTATACAGTCATGTGAAAAAGTAAGTACACCCCCTGGAAAGTTCTCTTTTTTTTTTACATATTTGGACAGATGGATATGTAATCTTCACTTCAACACTATTGACAGATAAAGGTTACCCAATTTAACAAATCACACACATACATACAAAAAACTTTGAAAATGCAATTAAAATAAACAAAAATGTATTTTCCTTATGGGGAAAAAGTTAGCACACCCCTACCTTTACCATCACATAAAATGGCTAAAATTAGAATTAGGTACCAAAACAAATGCAAATGATTAGAAAACATTAGAGAGAAACGTAGGAGGGTCCAGCCTTCCATAAAGATAAGAAAATGGGTCTGGTTTGGTCTTAACCATATGTGTGTGTGGTAACACATCATTCAAAGATCAAAAGACCTACCCGAGGCCCTCAGAATAAAGATTATTGATGCCCATGAGTCTGGGAGGGGTTACAAATCCATTTCCAAGCAATTCGAAGTACATCATTCCATTTCCAAGCAATTTACAGACCACTGGCAAACTACCTAGGACAGGTCGTCCCACCAAAGTCAGCCCAAGAGCTGACCGAAAGATGCTCAAAGAAGTCTCTAAGAACCCCAGGGTAACATCAGGGGATCTACAGGCCTCTCCTGCCACAATCAATGTCGAAGTACATGGGTACACTGTCAGAAAGAGACTGCACAAACTTGGCCTACATGGGAGGAAGCAAGGTGTTGTCTGGCAAAAGCCAGTTGTGTCTTGACATTATTTTTGGAGAGCAGAGGCTTCTTCCTTCCTGACCTCCCATGTAGGCCAAGTTTGTGCAGTCTCTTACTGACAGTGTACCCATGAAATTCGACATTGATTGTGGCAGGAGAGGCCTGTAGATCCCTTGATGTTACCCTAGGGTTCTTACAGACTTCTTTGAGCATCTAATGAGAAACAGTCTCCTGGTAAAACAGCCATCAGCAGTCAGCAGTCATCCCAGCACCACATACTGCACCACCTTCCTCCTCCTATAGACCACCTCATCAAACCCCAATTCAAGTCATTCCATTCCTCTGACAGCAAATGCCTGTTTAATTGTTCTAAACTTAGGCACAGGATAGTGCAATCCACTGGTGCCTGAGTAAATGTGACAAATGTGTTGATGCTGACAAAATAATTCACTATAATTAGGTTTAAATGTTGATGATGAAAAAAGGTGCATAAAGGGTGAATTTTTTAAATGTATTATTATACGAATGATAATATTAAATGCATTAAGTGCCGTAGTTTCCTTATGCCTCACCAGTTCAGTCTCTTAAATGACAAGCTCTTCACAGTCTCCTAATGGACAAGCTCTTCACAGTCTCCTAATGGACAAGCTCTTCACAGTCTCCTAATGGGACAAGCTCTTCACAGTCTCCTAATGGGACAAGCTCTTCACAGTCTCCTAATGGACAAGCTCTTCACAGTCTCCTAATGGGACAAGCTCTTCACAGTCTCCTAATGGACAAGCTCTTCACAGTCTCCTAATGGGACAAGCTCTTAACAGTCTCCTAATGGACAAGTTCTTCACAGTCTCCTAATGGACAAGCTCTTCGCAGGGAAATTACAGTAATATAATCTGATCTTGGCTTGACTGGAGTGAGCTGTTTCACTCATGCCCTGATATTGATAAACAAGTCAACAAACTGCAGTAATTCTATCAGCGCTAATGGCAGGGTTTATAGGAGAAACCATAAAATGGAAGCGGAAAATAAGTAAACGAGTTCCCACTCTCAGGGGTTAACAGGATTCCAATGGGGCGACCTGAATGTGTTTAACGAGGTGCAAGGCCTCTCATATTGTCATTGGGGTGTCAATGGTTTACTGCGCTGACAAATTACTTGGGCAACACTACCTTATTCATAGAGCCTCTCAGAGTGTGCTGATCTAAGATCAGGTCCTTCCTCACCATGTACTGTTATTCATGATTTAAAAGGTGAAACTGATCCTGGATGAATACTCCAACGCAAACCCTAACCAGATCTTATTAATTTATGTGCTGCTTTGATCCCCCGGGGGATCAATAAAGTATCTATCTATCTATCTATCTATCTATCTATCTATCTATCTATCTATCTATCTATCTATCTATCTATCTATCTATCTATCTATCTATCTATCTATCTATCAAGTAACTAACGAGCCTCAATCTGCGTCTTCACGTCTTTTCTCCGACAGTAACATTGCTGGAGCTGAACAGGTCTCTACTAGCCATTTCAGCAACAGCAGCAAGCAGCGGGCAATCTAGCAGCAGCACTCCCTCTCTCTTTCTCCTCACTCACTGCTCTCGGCAAACTATGTCATTTGAAAGAGAATTTAGGGTTTGTTTGTTTCTCTCTTGTCGAGAGGAACAGAAAAACATATTCAAGTACAATGGGAAAGGAAAACAAAGAAGCCTTGATAGGTGTTTGTTCTGTGTAAATCATTAAGCAGTGATTAAGATGTGGCTGAGGGATTTTTGACGAGCCTCTCTGTGGGTAGTGGAGCCGCCAGTGCAGGGACTTGACAGTTACTCCCACTGCCGTCCTTGACAGTCTCTTTACCTCTCGCCTTTTGCTATCTCTCTCTCTCTCTCTCTCTCTCTCTCTCTCTCTCTCTCTCTCTCTGTCGCTCCAGGTTGTCCCTGCTCATTCTTGTGTGGCTCAGTGGCTGGCTCTACAAAGGGGCCTGATTTGTTATTTTTCAAAGCAGATTACATTGATGGCATTTTGCTTGACATTTCATTTCTGCACCTTGCTCCCCATTCGTCTGCTGTGGCGCAGCAGAGCGTCTTTGTTAATATGCTTCCTGGGCCATCCCTGGTGAAATCATCAGGTTTCGCTAATTAACTATTTGCACTGAGATGATATTGTAATCACCTCCCTGGGCATTGCGGCTGTGTACATTACCAGAGCGTCCCCCATAAGAGCTGTCCATTGTGCTGAAACTGGCTTCCCCTATAAGAGCTGTCCGTGGTTCTGAAACTGCCTTCCCCTATAAGAGCTGTCCGTGGTTCTGAAACTGCCTTCCCCTATAAGAGCTATCCGTGGTTCTGAAACTGCCTTCCCCTATAAGAGCTGTCCGTGGTTCTGAAACTGCCTTGCCCTATAAGAGCTGTCCGTGGTTCTGAAACTGCCTTCCCCTGTAAGAGATGTCCGTGGTTCTGAAACTGCCTTCCCCTGTAAGAGCTGTCCATGGTGCTGAAAATAGATTCCCATATTAGAGCTGTCCATAGTGCGAAAGCTGAACCACACTGTGATAAACAGAGGCCTTCTCCAATATTGAACTACAGTTAAGCCTAGCAGCTAACTCTGACGGTACAGTAACGAGAACAGTCAATCTTACAACATTTTGCAAAACTGAGAGGTATCGAATGTTTTTACAAATGTGTTTATGTTATTTGTATATGGATGCAGTGTATGTAGGCTGTGTTTATATGCTTTAGGTGTGGATACATTTTAGGTTAGATTTTCAACATGTTTCCCAAGATCATGCATTGTACTGTACACGTTATCAAAAGATTAAGATGTGAAATTGCACCTCTGAATAGAAATCCAAAGGAAACAGCACCAGTTGTGAAGACCTTGTGAGTCATCCACAGTTTTTGTCATGTGTCTAATCTAATAAATTACTTAGCAATGTTAAATTAATCTACAGAATTTACTGGAACATTTTAATAATATTTACTAGCTAATTGTTTTCCCTGGCTGCATATTTTACCTTCATTAGCAAGGTAAGAGTGTGTGATAGTAGTATGATGAAGTCTGGGAAACTGTGGCTTCACATGCCAGCTCTATGCATGTCTGAAAAGTGAAATCTCATTGTGACAGTTCCCTCCTCTGTAGTTCCTCTACACACACAACCCCCCAAAAATGTATGTCTTTGTGTCAACAAGTGGTCTTTTCTAGGAAAGACCAGCACAAAAATTTGACATATTCTGTAGGGGACCTGTTAGAGTTGCATGCGCAGCTGGTGTCCAACACTAGTGTCAATGTCATTCACATTCCCATGATGATGAATATTCCTAGTACAGTACAGAATATTCCCATAGACCAAATTGGAGCACTGACTACAAGAGATTTGTAATGTATGAGCTTGTGATGCTTGTAATGTAAAGTGTATTGTATGTGTATATACTGTGTATATATACACTGAGTCCATGATGTATATAGTTTTCCTAAGACATGTACCTTTATTATGTTCTAAAAAACATTAGGTATATCTTCACAGGTGATGAGGTCATAGAAGTGAATAAGACCTATTATATATCTCTGAACATTTGGAGAAGGAATACAATACACCACAATGCATCTGGGTATTATTTATTTTCCAGCAGTGTTATGGTCTGAAATGTTCCTTCATTGCATTACTATGATTAGATGGTCGTTACAGTATGGGGGGCGCGGCCAGGTTGGGAATGGTCCATTCTGGGGGATAAATGGCTGGCTATGAAGTATGGTTACAGACCAAAGTGCCAACTGCAACATTGCTTCAACTCCCATTGCTGATTTTCCTCTCTCTCAGTCTGGCCGGGGCCCATCTCGTGGACTCAGCATTACTACCCCACGTCACACCCACCTTTCTCCCCTTGACAGTGAGGGTCTGAAATAGAAATGGGGGAGATAGGGACCGGGGGGTCTTAAATGTGAGTGATGGCCGGATGACAGCGTAATCTCATAAACAACCAGCAGCAGGCCTGAATGTTTTTGGTGAAGGGCTGTCCAGCAGTGTGTGGCCAAATCACTCGATCACACGGACCAATCTTCCCCCTGCTCTAATGTGATTAGTGTGGATCTCCTCTGCCTGCTCCAGCCTTTTGTTGTTGCTAAGTGTAATTATATTAAATGAGCATCAGTGGCGCACTGGTCGGGGATCTGTGGTGTGGAAACTCTCTGTCATTGAGAGAGTGGCTGCAAATGGGATCAGTCAGGTCCCCTTGAGCTGTGGAAAGCTAGAACACACACACACTGTGTAAATGCATTCCCAGATGCACACACACGCATGCACGCACACCACACCACACACACACACACACACACACAATGCATTCACAGATGAAAGTGTTCTAAGCTCACACTCACAGAGAGGATGAATTAAGTTGCATTTTGTGTGTAATTGCTCTAGTAAATCTTGATTAAGCCACACATATGAGAGACTGTGTTAGTGCGATCACACTGTCACAGTGATTTATTCCAGACATGTAACACAGTCTGCTTTTAGGAATCCATAGTACATGCATCAGAGCAAGAAGAACTCATCACTTTTCAAAAGAAAGAGCATCCACCTGGGACACTTAAAGTTAGTGTAAAGCTTTTCTTAGCATCTGAAGATGTATAGCAACACAGGAATGGCATAGCTGCTTGACCCTACCATATTTCCTCCCAACCTCTCTCATTCCATGGACAACTGTAAAATATTCACAGTGTGATTCCTAAGGTCACTGTCTGTTTTGATATTCATATTGAAACTGTGAATGGAGAAACCTTTTTGGAGGAGGGGGTTACACATCAGAACAACAGAGAATAAACACTCAGCTTGTTATTGTCAGCAGAACTGTCCCTTTGAATAATGCAATGCAACACTGTGATGATCAACCTGAAGGCAGATTTAACATGCATAAACAAAATGTCATAGGTGCACACTTTAATGCAAAGTAAACACTAAACCAGAATGCACTTCTTCAAGTTGGCAGTGCATTGTGAAGTAAACACTAAACCAGAATGCACTTCTTCAAGTTGGCAGTGCATTGTGAAGTAAACACTAAACCAGAATGCACTTCTTCAAGTTGGCAGTGCATTGTAAAGTAAACACTAAACCAGAATGCACTTCTTCAAGTTGGCAGTGCATTGTGAAGTAAACACTAAACCAGAATGCACTTCTTCAAGTTGGCAGTGCATTGTAAAGTAAACACTAAACCAGAATGGACTTCTTCAAAGTAAACTGCAGTTTCTCTCTTCAATCAAAGTCGGGAAAACCACATCAATCAATGTCTTTGATTGTCGAACACATTGTAAAAGCTGAGCAGTTATTATTAGGCAAAGTGTACCTTATAAACGTTTAACCTTTCAGAGGAAGTGTTTTAAATGTGTTAAAGCACATCAGCAAACAGTGACCTTGACTAAGGGAGAACATACTCAGAGGAGGAAGAGATCACCCCATATGTACAGATCAGTGGAGGCTCCTCAGAGGAGGAAGAGATCACCCCATATGTACATATCAGTGGAGGCTCCTCAGAGGAGGAAGAGATCACCCCATATGTACAGATCAGTGGAGGCTCCTCAGAGGAGGAAGAGATCACCCCATATGTACAGATCAGTGGAGGCTCCTCAGAGGAGGAAGAGATCACCCCATATGTACAGATCAGTGGAGGCTCCTCAGAGGAGGAAGAGATCACCCCATATGTACAGATCAGTGGAGGCTCCTCAGAGGAGGAAGGGGAGGACCATCCTCCTCAGTGAATTTCATAAAAATACAAAAATATATAATTTTTAGATAAAGTTATACCAAATATATTCATGTCACCAAATAACTGATTAAAACACACTGTTTTGCAATGAAGGTCTACAGTAGCCTCAACAGTACTCTGTAGGGTAGCACCATGGAGTAGCCGGAGGACATATAGCTTCTGTCCTCCTCTGGGTACATTGACTACAATACAAAACCTAGGAGGCTTTTGGTACTCACCCCCTTCCATAGACTGATACAGTAATTATCTACCTATCAGAGCTCTTGCAGTATGAACTGACATGTTGTCCACCCAAACAAAGGATAAGAGAATGAATCTAGTACTGAAAGCACAAGCTACTACAGCTAGCTAGTACTACAGCTAGCTAGTACTACAGCTAGCTAGTACTACAGCTAGCTAGTACTACAGCACATAAAATGTGGTGAGTAGTTGACTCAAAGAGACATAAAGACAATAGTTGTACAGTTTTGAACAAATTAATTTCTTCCAAAATTAAGGACAAGCAAGATATTTGTTTTTACTTTCACTTAGCTAGCTGAATGCAGCTAGCTAGTTTAGCCTACTCAACACCTGGCTCAAACTGAGAGGGATGCTATGTTATCTAGCTGGCTACGGCTATCTACGCTGGATCTCTTCTATGTCAAGGTAAGCTTTTGGTTTTATTAATTTATTGCCACCAGGGCCCGCCGGTGTAAGTGCTAAACTGCATGCTGACTGTACACTGGGCTGCATGATTGTAGAGGGTTTATTAACAAGTTAGTTCCAATAGCTGTGTTGACTATGAAGTGAGCGATGTAGGCTGTGCATAGTGCTTAGAAATAAGGCCATGCTCATAAAAAAGAAAGTAATCCTCCCTCATCTTAAATGGCACCAACCACCACTGGTGCAGATATAGGATCTTAATTTGAGCCAGTTTTCTTAAGCAGAAAATGGAAATGTGAGGAAATGTGAATTATCATGTTGACATTTTTGAAGCAGTAAGCCATCCCGCGGTGTAGGATGATATAACATTGATAAGCAGGAAGCCATCCCACTGTGTAGGATGATATAACATTGATAAGCAGGAAGCCATCCCGCTGTGTAGGATGATATAACATTGATAAGCAGGAAGCCATCCCGCGGTGTAGGATGATATAACATTGATAAGGAGGAAGCCATCCCGCTGTGTAGGATGATATTATAATATTGATAAGCAGGAAGCCATCCCGCGGTGTAGGATGATATAACATTGATAAGCAGGAAGCCATCCCGCGGTGTAGGATGATATAACATTGATAAGCAGGAAGCCATCCCGCTGTGTAGGATGATATAACATTGATAAGCAGGAAGCCATCCCGCTGTGTAGGATGATATAACATTGATAAGCAGGAAGCCATCCCGCTGTGTAGGATGATATAACATTGATAAGCAGGAAGCCATCCCGCGGTGTAGGATGATATAACATTGATAAGCAGGAAGCCATCCCGCTGTGTAGGATGATATAACATTGATAAGCAGGAAGCCATCCCGCTGTGTAGGATGATATAACATTGATAAGCAGGAAGCCATCCCGCTGTGTAGGATGATATAACATTGATAAGCAGGAAGCCATCCCACTGTGTAGGATGGTCCTGAAACTGGTCCTGAACATCTCTAAAACCAAGAGAACTGTATTTGGTACAAATATTCTCTAAGCTCTAGACCTCAGATGAATCTGGTAATGAATGGTGTGGCTGTTAAGAAGACTAAATTACTTGGTGTTACCTTAGATTGTAAACTCTTCTGGTCAAAACATATAGATTCAATGGTTGTAAAGATAGGGAGAGGTCTGCCCATAATAAACAGATGCTCTGCTTTTATGACACCATATTCCAAGAAGCAAGTTGTGCAGGCTCTAGTTTTGTCTTATCTTGACCACATGACTGGACAATAATCAAGTGCTGCAAAGAAAGACGTAGTTAAGCTGCAGCTGGCCCAGAACAGAGCGGCACGTCTTGCTCTTCATTGTAATCAGAGGGCTAATATAGATACTTTACATGCCAGTCTCTCTTGGCAAAGAGTTGAGGAGAGACTGACTGCTTTGCTTTTTCTTTTCCTAAGAAAAACGTATGTGTTGAAAATTCCAAATTGTTTGCAACTTACACACAGCTCGGACACACACACTTACCCCACCAGACATGCCACCAGGGGTCTTTTCACAGTCCCCAAATCCAGAACAAATTCAAGAAAGTGTACAGTATTATATAGAGTCATTATTGCATGGAACTCCTTTCCATCTCATATTGTTCAAATGAACAGCAAACCTGGTTAAAAAAACACCTCACAGCACAACACCTCTCCCCTATTTGACCTAGATTTTGTGTGTATGTGTTGATATATACGCTATGTGTGTCATTTTTAAATTGATGTAGTTCTGTCCTTGAGCTGTTCTTGTCTATTAATGTTCTGTATTACGTAATGTTAAATTTTTTGTGTGGACCCCAGGAAGAGTAGCTGCTGCTTTTGTAACAACTAATGGGGATCCTAATAAAATGCCAAATACCAAAATGATCTCCCTGTAAGAAAGTACACTAATTATAACTCCTCAGACACTGATAGGTTACATTAAGCTAGTGAAAGGAGCTTAAACCTTAATTCATCCACAAGCAGCTGTGTGTGATTAGCATATTTATGTTATCCACCTTATTATTGTTTGGGCAGCCCCCCATGTGGATAACCTGATTTAAATCTATTTTCATGCTGGGGAAAGCAAAGAAGCACTAAGCTGCTAAGAACATTGGCTGCACTTTGGAATTTGATGAGGACACTTGGTTAAGCAACCAACCTGTCAAAACAGATATGCCTCCTTTTCATCTAATTTCTTCCCCTCCCAAAGACAGAAATTGGAATAGGTAAAATTCTTCAATATCCGCGCAAGTAGGCTTTTTCCTTCAAAATCCAATTTAGGATTTCCACTTTTAAGTAAACACCTGTTTCCAGTGAAGTCCCCTGGGGTATTGCACACAATTTACAACACTAACAAGCACAAAATTACACTAGAGACTAGAAACTGCTTTGCTTTCTATGGTTTACCTGCTTTGCAAGATTGAAGGAACGAAATTTTGCTTAACAATTTTGCTTAACCATTTTGCATGCTGCAAGGTAACACCCAAGGGCACTGTGGCTATCTGGCATACTGTAGCTGTGTTCGCTGGTGGCACTGTATAGCAATCTGATCCCAGACCAGTCCTGCACCAAGGGTACTAAGGCAATGCTTGTGTCCCTGACACAAGTACCTCCCTTTAGGGTGGCAGATAGCCTAGCGGTTAGAGAAGCGAGCCAGTTTACCGTAGGGTTGCCAATTCAAATCTGGCGGGAAGTGAGCTGGCAACTGCAAAGTTGCTGGTATCAAATCCTAGATGCCATTGCCTGCCTATGTGCCCTTGAGCAAGGCACTTAACCCACCGACAAAAACAGCTCCCTGGTTGCCCAGTGTAACAGCCCCTGCACCTCTCCAAAACCGGTATGTGTGTCTTTCAGAAGGGTTGACTTTAGTGACTTTAGTAACTTCATAATCAGTTGAAGATATAATTTTTGTATCGAGTTTGGAGTGGATGTGCTGCCCAATGTTGCAGTGCAAGCAGGGAGTTGTATATACAGTACCTTCAGAAAGTATTCACACACCTTTCGTTTTTTCCACATTTTGTTGTCTTACAGCCTGAATTTAAAATTGATTCAATTGAGATTTTGTGTCACTGGCCGACACACAATACCACACAATGTCAAAGTGGAATAATTATTTTAGACGTTTTTACAAATTAATAAAAAAATGAAAAGCTGAAATGTCTTGAGTCAATAAGTATTCAACCCATTTGCTATTTAATACACTTATAAAGTTGTGGGATGCATTTACTGTTTGTTTTGGTTGAGTTTCAGTTTATTTTGTACCCAATAGAAATGAATGGTAAATCGTGTATTGAGTCACTTGTATTGTAAATAAGAATAGAATATGCACTTCTACATGAATGTGGATGCTATAATCCTGAATGAATCATGAATAATGATGAGTGAGAAAGTTGAATAAACAAATATCATACCCTCCCAAAAAAATGCTAACCTCCCCTGTTATTGTAATGGTGAGAGGTTAGCATGTCTTCGGGGTATAATATTTGTTCCTCTGTACACTCTCAAATTAAAGCTGACAGTCTGCACTTTGAACTCATTGTCATTGTATTCATTTCAAATACAAAGTGCTGGAGTACAGAGCCAAAACAACCAAAAATGTGTTACTCAATACTTTATCTGTGCCATTTTTAAATAGTTCTGTCCTTGAGTTGTTATTGTCTATCAATGTTAATTGTTTCCCCCAATACTTTTTGAGCTCACT
Organism: Thymallus thymallus; assembly: GCA_023634145.1. NCBI lineage: Eukaryota > Metazoa > Chordata > Actinopteri > Salmoniformes > Salmonidae > Thymallus > Thymallus thymallus. Next base: position 28,583,698 of record CM042404.1, read on the forward strand.
GTATATCACTATATATTAACAACCTAATGTATTTATGGGCAGTCTATTATTCTAACTTTTTTTCAAATATTTTCTCAGAACAGTATAATATAATGGACAGTTGGTTCGTCAATGAACTTTGTGAAGGAGAAAAGTTCATTTGAATATTAAGAACAGATGCTATGATGGTTCTGCTCTGGTATTGAGAGACTATTTGTGAGGTGTTGCATAAGCCATTATGTAATCAAATGATTTGTTTGTTTACAGTAGTTTTTTCTAATTCAATGACTAAGGCATACAAACAGAGCAGAGCTATCTTCATAATTCTACCCACAATGATTCTCCGCCTGCTGTATAATTTTGTGTAACTACTCAATTAAAACCGCTGAACCCTCTGTCCTCTGTGTTATATTTGGATCCTGCCCAAACAGGGGCGATTCAAATAAATAAAAAGGCAGAACGAGCAAATAAGAAAATTCAGAATCCATAAAAAACTAATTGGGCAAATACAGCTCTAGTGGAAATCTGAATTAGTTAGCTAGGAACAGACGTCTTAGTTAGCTAGGAACAGACGTCTTAGTTAGCTACGAACAAACCTGTTAGTTAGCTAGGAACAGACGTCTTAGTTAGCTAGGAACAGACGTCTTAGTTAGCTAGGAACAGACGTCTTAGTTAGCTAGGAACAGACGTCTTAGTTAGCTAGGAACAGACGTCTTAGTTAGCTAGGAACAGACGTCTTAGTTAGCTAGGAACAGACGTCTTAGTTAGCTAGGAACATACGTCTTAGTTAGCTAGGAACAGACGTCTCAGTTAGCTAGGAACAGACGTCTTAGTTAGCTAGGAACAGACGTCTTAGTTAGCTACGAACAGACGTGTTAGTTAGCTAGGAACAGCCATGTTAGTTAGCTACGAACAGACGTGTTAGTTAGCTAGGAACAGACGTCTTAGTTAGTTAGGAACAGACGTGTTAGTTAGCTAGGAACAGCCATGTTAGTTAGCTATGAACAGACGTGTGTCTACAAGAGTGCTGAGTTAGTTCGAAACGTAAGCAGGCACAGAGACAGAAATCCCTGCTTCTATATCTTGTGTGTTTTCTTTCATGCTGTACAGAGGGTCGGAAAAATGTATGTTGACGGAGGAGGGAGCTTTGGTATTCCAAGCAGGGAGCCTTCCAACCGAGGCTCAGAGCTCAGCAGCCAGTCAATGCACAGTAATGCATTTCCAAGAGAAGCATCTGTTATAGTGATACATCTCACTGTGACCCCGACCGGTGAACAACAGCCGTGCTACGCCATGATCCACCCCCCAGACCCCTGCACCCCACCTCCCATCCTTCCGTCCACCTCTCCTCCCTCACTCATTCCCCACCCAATCACAGTGAAACCAAAGGCCAGTGGAGACTTCATGATGGCCAATATTGGTGGCATCACTCTCAGAGTCGGAGACAAGGGGATTTGCTGGGTAAGGCATCTCTTTATAGTAACATATTGACTGTGTGAGGCAGATCTACAGTTCGGAACCCACAGCCAATAATAAGATGAGTCACCTTGGTAGGGCTGTGCTGCTAAAGTGAGCAGTAGGCCCCATGCTTGGATGCTGGGTCTCTGCATCAAAGAATTTCTATTTGTATTTATTATGGATCCCCATTAGCTGCTGCCTAGGCAGCCGCTACTCTTCCTGAGGTGCCGCAAAATGAGAAGTTATATACAATTAAAAACATTACATTACATTTCACAACACATTAAGTGTGTGCCCTCAGGCCACTACTCTACTACTACTACAAGCACTACATACCCAAAAGTATGTGGACAGCCCATCAAATTTGTGGATTTGGCTTTTTAAGCCACACCCGTTGCTGACAGGTGTGTAAAATCGATCACACAGCCATGCAATCTTCATAGACAAACATTGGCAGTAGAATGGCCTTAGTGAAGAGCTCAATGACTTTCAACGTGCCACTGTCATAGGATGCCATCTTTCCAACAAGTTAGGTCGTCAAATTAGTTTGTCACAAGCCTACGTTCACCATGTGCAATGCCAAGCGTTGGCTGGAGTGGTGTAAAGCTTGCGCCATTGGACTCTGGAGCAGTGGAAATGCATTCTCTGGAGTGATGAATCACACTTCACCATCTGGCAGTCCGACGGACAAATCTGGGTTTGGTGGATGCCAGGAGAATGCTACCTGCCCCAATGCATAGTGCCAACTGTATAGTTTAGTGGAGGAAGAATAATGGTCTGGGGCTGTTTTTCATGTTTCGGGCCCCTTAGTTCCAGTGAAGGGAAATATTAACGCTACAGCATACAATTACATTCTAAACGATTTTGTGCTTCCAACTTTGTGGAAACAGTTTGGGGAAGGGTCTTTCCTGTTTCAGCATGACAATGCCCCCATGCACAAAGCGAGGTCCATACAGAAATGGTTTGTTGAGATCGGTGTGGAAGAACTTGACTGGCCTTCACAGTGCCCGACCTCACTAATGCTCTTGTGGCTGAATGGAAGCAAGTCCCTACAGCAATGTTAATACATCTAGTGGAAAGCCTTCCCAGAAGAGTGGAGGCTGTTATAGCAGCAATGGAGGACCAACTCCATATTAATGCCTATGATTTTGGAAAGAGATGTTCAACAAGCAGGTGTCCACATACTTTTTGTCATGTAGTGTATCTACAACACAAAATCTGCGTACGTGTGTATAGTGTGTATGTTATCATGTGTGTGTATGCGTGTGTCTGTGCCTGTGTGTGCGTCTCTTCACAGTCCCCGCTGTTCCATAAGGTGTATTTTTATCTGTTTTTAAAATCAGATTTTACTGCTTGCATGAATTATTTGGCTCTATGTCGTACTGTGCATCATAGTCTGTTGATTGGAGACCCAAAGGTAGTGCAAGTCAGTATGGATCCATCATTACTTGCTGTACTGCCTGAAGAACAACAACTTGACTTAAAATGGGTTGAAGTCTCAGTGTGCAGTGACATACCCCTGCTGTTATCCTGGTATTGGGCTCTTTCATAAGGTAGTTTAGAAAGTCTGGATTATATTTCCATAATTGCTAAGACAACCTTGTAGCACACTGAACAGCCTCCCTCTTTTTGCCTTGCAGTCTTACCCATCAACAAGGGTATCATTAACCAGGTAAGAGGTTCACCAAAGCTTACATTACCTAGCTTTGACGATAGCTCAAGTCAAGGGCAATGGCAACTTGCAGATAAATATTACATAAAGATTCGCCAAGGTTAATCATCCCTACCTATTTTAATTGCCCCAGAGGACAGGCAGGGAAATATGATTATGTGTCATATTTTACACTTCAGTCACTTTTAAATTGGAACAAAAACTAAAAGTTTAATTATTAACAATTGACTACAAGGAAATGTGTTTTATTGATTTGTTTACCAGTGTGAACGTCCCTCTCTGCATGTGCAGCTACGCCATAGAGTTAGATGGAGATGTCATCATTGTATCGATCCAATTACGGCGTCTGTGAACGCATGGGCAGCGGCATTGAGACAATGTTCATTGTGAAGTAGTCTATTTTATTCTTATTTTGTTTTTGATAAACGCTTGCATCTTATTTTGGTGATTTACTGCCACCTACAGTGCGTGAGGCTTGAACCAATTAATTTATTGTGTGAAAACCATTTACAAACCATAGCACTCAGTTTGAAGAAGAAGACAAAGTTCTGTTCATTGGTTGATTTCTCCCAAACCCATAATCCCCAGTTGACTACTTTACAATGTTGGAAGCCCTCAATGGCAATATCCATGCTAAAATGTGTAACGCAGAGGTTGAGTCCTCTATCCGTTTCCATGAGCTGCGCCTTCCACTATGCAGGTTAGTGTTTTTTGTCACAAATCTTGTTCTGGAGGCAGCTCTGTAGAGTGGTCAATAGCTAGCACATCCACAAAGTCATAAAATCTGATTTTAAACCTAACCCTAACCTTAACCCCACTGCTAACCCTAATTCATTTTTGTTTTCATGAATTACAATATAGCCAATTTTGACTTTGCAGCTGGCCTGGACAAGACTTAACGACAATAAATGTCAACCTGCTTCCTCTGAGAGAAGGAATAGGAAGGACAACGGTCTGTGTGTTTCCAACTGTGTGGTTGTGAATAGCTTTTGGAGAGAGCAAGGTAAACAGGAAACACAATTAGGGGTTCCTTAGGGGCTTAAATGGATCCATCCCACAAGGCTGGATAATGGGTGTAATTCATTTAAAGGTATTATTATTTTGTATTGTATACATTATTGTACATTTTACTTTAACTCTGTATACTCACTTAATGGATATTTATGTGACTTTATAGTTAAATAAAGGTTCAATTAAAAATATAATAAAATATTGCCCTAAAGGTAATGGCAACATGTCGATGGATAGATGTTGCATCTAGCCTGGTTGAAGTTTCCCAATGTGTTTCAACTAGCCTGGTTGAAGTTTCCCAATGTGTTTCAACTAGCCTGGTTGAAGTTTCCCAATGTGTTTCAACTAGCCTGGTTGAAGTTTCCCAATGTGTTTCAACTAGCCTGGTTGAAGTTTCCCAATGTGTTTCAACTAGCCTGGTTGAAGTTTCCCAATGTGTTTCAACTAGCCTGGTTGAAGTTTCCCAATGTGTTTCAACTAGCCTGGTTGAAGTTTCCCAATGTGTTTCATCTAGCCTGGTTGAAGTTTCCCAATGTGTTTCATCTAGCCTGGTTGTCTCTGTTCAGCTATTACATTCCACTCCTTGCCACTCCTGTCATATGACAAAGAGACTGGCCTTTCAGCAATCTTCAAGTATGAACATTCTATCATCCTGATTCGATAACCCTCACAGCTATCATCCAATCACAATGTTTATGCAAACTAGACTGACAGGAAAACGTTCTAACTTAATTCATAAATTTGATTGGAAACATTCTAACATTGGGCATTCTGACATTCTGTACATTTAATTGTAAACATAAACATTGACATGTGTTTCTTGTAAGGGTTGATTCTTTTAGGCTAATATTTTCAGTAGCCTTTCATTATTTCTCTCTCTCTCTCTCTCATTATGGAGTCCTCTCTAGCCACTTTGAACAACATGATCTTGCATTGACACAGACTTCTAACAAGAGAATGACCGCAGCAGGTCGTAATGGTACTGTGTGTTGTTGTTCTCAAAATGTAAATGTCCATTTGCATGCACCCCCATGTTCCGTAACGTTGTCATGGAACATATTAATGTTGTTTCCAGCTACCAATCAGCAATGGCGCCGTAAATCCGGCTGCATATTGAACATTGAGATTTCCGAAAGGCCAGTCTCTTTGGCAAACGACAGGAGAGGCAAGGAGTGGAGTGTTATCTAAAAAGACTGGTACCAATTTCCTAGAATTTCAATTTGGATGCAACGACTAGCAAAGTAGTGAAGGCCAGCAAAAGAAATGGCTACCAGCTTTTATAGCTTTTTTCGCTGTGTATCGATCACATCACAGGAAACAAATATAGATTCCCATGATCTGCATTGCAGTGCATACACTATCTCCTCCAATATATTAGTGAGATGGGTGGGCAAGGTTTATCAGAAATCTCCACCATGCAAACAGGCATCAGTGGAGGAGCACAGCTCAAGTATAGGATCTCTGCCACCACGGGAGCTCGTAAACACACAATAGCCACAATACACACACACACGGAAATACTGACCATGCAAATGCGCATGCATGTGCTGTTCACATGCACACGGATGTACAACAGAGTCACACGCAAACACAGCAATAGAGTTCTAAATTAACAGGTTGGTACATTTTTATCAATGAGAAGAACATTTTTTATATATGTTTTTTTTCTCTTCTTTTTAAATCATGGCAATTGGGCAAGAGTGCTCTCCCACCCCTCCACATTAGAGCCCAAATTACCTCACCCTCCACCACCCTCCCCTTCTCCCAGAACCCTTCTTTGATCATTGCCACAGAGGGGCTTTAGTTGGGTTCACACAGGAGCAGTGGTTACGACAACAGATTGGGGGAGTTCAGGGGGTTGCCCAGGCGAGCCCCAGAGTGAGGTGCCCTGGCTGTACTCATTTACAGTAGTGAGTGTATATATTTTCATACTGGTACCCCGTGGGAATCAAACCCTCAACCTTGACGTTTCAAGCGCCATGCTCTACCAACTGAGCTACATGGGGTGCCCTTCACACATGCAACACCCACACGCACACGTATGCACACACACACAAACACACACCTTTTTTCAACCTTATTTCTATGACTCTAAGTCTAAGTGTGAAGGCTCTTTCTATCTATTTAGCAGTCACTGGTAGCCTAGCTAGCTGCTGACCAGCATTTATCCCCCAGTAAAAGACTGCTATTCAGGCTTAGCATTGATAGGAAACTGTTTCACTCTGTTCTGTTCTCCCCTGGGCTTTCACTTCATCTCCACGTCCTGTATGGTCAATGAAACACTCACAAACCGTTAATGCCATGAAATGCTGGCCAGGGCTATAAATCATTGAGGGAGCTGGATGGGAGAAACCAAATTACCCAGCAGTACCAACTTGAATCATTCTATTGGCTTCTATCATGCAAGGATGGGCTTGGCTAGCGCCTGGATGTGAGATAGTGATGAGCTGCACTCCTTACAGTTATTCCATGGAGACTCCAATTCCCCATGGTAGTGACTGGGACAGTGTCCTGCAAAGGGTGCTATCCTTTGGAAGAGAGGTCAAACCAACGTCCTGGCTCTTATTGGTCACTAAAAAGCACCTGGCACATACAGCATGAGTAAAGGTGTTAATCCTAGGTCCCACGCTAAAAGACCAACATGGATCCTCTTACTTTAATGGCTTCTTATCTTGCCTAGCTTCTTTTACCCCTTTTTTCTGTTATCCAATTGGTAGTTACAGTCTTGTCCCATCGCTGCAACTCCTGTACGGACTCGGGAGTAGCGAAGCTCGAGAGCCGTGCGTCCTTCTGCAACACAACCCTGCCAAGCCTCGCTACTTCTTGACACACTGCTCGCTTAACCCAGAAGCCAGCTGCAGCAATGTGTTGGAGCTTGTAGACGCCCAGCCTGCCACAAAGAGTCGCTAGAATGGAACGGGACAAGGACATCACGGCCGGCCAAATCCTCCACTAACCCAGAGCTAAAAACAGGCACTCAAAAAACATAATGCTAATCTACTACAAATATTCCTTTGAAAATATATACAGTCCCAAAAAATAGCTGTTCTCTCCTTACCAAGGCTAGAAAACAGGTCAGTAACTCTCCTGAGGTGTTGTGTGTTGGTGGGATTTACCTCTGAATGTCTTATCCAGGTCAGAGAGGGCAAACTCATTAACCCTCATCATGACACCCATCCCAGGCTTTCTGATGGAGGTACAAAAGTCCCAAGGCTCAAATCACTTCCCCTTCTCTCTTGTGTGAATTCAGCCCATTTTTCCACTGAGAGGAAGCAGGATGAAGTATCAGTCAGTGGTTAGCTAGCATTATCTCTCAGCTATTTCCGTGCTGTATGACAGCACAATTATCAAGCCGTTTCGAGGGGGAAAACAGAATTAGGACACAATCCAAATCCAATCGTTAATTTTCGTTAATTGTGTGTGTGTGTGTGTGTGTGTGTGTGTGTGTGTGTGTGTGTGTGTGTGTGTGTACTTCCTCAATGCGGATCTACGCTTCTTCTGTGATAAGAAAGTAAAGTACACTGTGGTATTGAGTCTGGAGTGTCAGTCTCTGTCCTGTACTGACGTATGTTTTTTTCCAACTACCACATGTCACATGTTGTATCCATGGAAAAGTACCCAGAGAGTGGCCCTATGGTATTCAGTCGTCAACAATCAAGGTCACAGAGGATGTGTGCTGACAGAGATTGGCTGCATTATCGAATGGAATCCACCCCATAAGGCATTCTGCACGTGTCACTCATATTTCTCAGGGTGTAACCATAAAAAAGAGATGAGGAGTGAACAGAAATCTTGGGCAAAGTGAGCAGTATCATTACTCAAGTTTATTAACATCTGGGCACCTAATGTTCCTAATGATGGACCACTTGATAGATTTTGTGGCTTATTTGTGTCCAAAAAACAGTTACATTCATTCAAATTGAACAATATGATATTGTCCGTAAAATATAATTAGTCCAAAGACCTTGAACATACTGATATCTATCTGCAATGTGGTTGTATTATGACAGAATGAACAGATAACAAATACAATTACAGTGACAACTATCTGCTCTCAAAGCAGCAACTCATTGAATAGAGCCAATAACAGCACAAAATAATATATTTCCTTTGTACTTGCTAGGTAGACGGTGCAATCTTGAGTGTGCATTACTCTGTTTTCCACTTCAGCAAGATAATTGCTTGTTCAATGGTAATTACATCACTTGACGTGTCTTAAAGAGACATCGCCTTACTGTGTGCCAAGCTTAATTAAAATCAGGCCAAATCCTAATCAATTACCCAATCAATAAAACGTTTTGGATTAAATAGCGATGCAGCATGAAAAGTCAACCATTGGCTCTGCCTCCTGCTTTCTTCCTGCTTTCATTTTTTTGGTTGTCCAGCGATTGGTTACCTGATCAATCTGCACCAGGAATCAGCCGTTGCCTTGGCAATTTGGTTATAATGCTAGAAATGAGCTGTAAGTCAACAACACTTGTTTTCTCCAAGGGTGAATCTGGGGAAAGTCGGGTAAAAGGAGCAAAAATAACAATAGTGTCGCCAGTGTGTTAGGCCTCTATTTTTGGGTATTTAATAATAAATAATATAAAAAGCTAAATGGAAATGGAGAATATCGAGACATAACACACTCTACGCACTAATTATTTTAGAGTTATTTTACCTGACTTTCCCCAGATTCACCCTTAGAGTAAACAAATTATATTGACACACATTTAAAACTGCAGATTTGGAAATCTTTAAGATCCAGAAGACCAGAGTACCTATTCCAAGTAGATCAGACTCCTTTTCCTGGATGGTAAAACTTTGCTTCAGCTCATTATTGACTCACCTGATTCAGCTAATCAAAGCCTAAGTGCCTAGGTCATTAGTTGTTTTGTTGAATCAGGTCTTCTGTTACCACTTTGGGGAAAAACAGCCTGCACACACTACACGACCTGGATGGGCCAGGAATTAAGAACACTATAATGAATCAAACAACTTAACATATTATTATGAGAATGTTTGTGGTTGTAGTGTAGGCTGGGCACTAATTTACGTGCTCTCTGTCACCAAGAGCTACATGGTAAAATACATGGAAAGCACAAAGGCCAATGCCCAAGGACTGCCCAGCCCTTCCCCCTCTGAGGGGCCAATGCCCAAGAACTAGCCAGGCCTTCCCCCTCTGAGGGGCCAATGCCCAAGGACTAGCCAGCCCTTCCCCCTCTGAGGGGCCAATGCCCAAGGACTAGCCGGCCCTTCCCCCTCTGAGAGGCCAATGCCCAAGGACTAGCCAGCCCTTCCCCCTCTGAGGGGCCAACATGTATCTCACCTGTTACAGTATGCAGAGGACTGACTACTGAATGAGCGATATAATAATACTATAATAACCATGTAATACTATAATAACCATGTCTGGTATCTATCTGGAACATGTGCCCTGAAGAGGACTCTGAAGCTATCTATATGCATGCATGTATGATCTTTATGAACTGGTCTCACCCCCCCCACACAAGCCTTTAGATGCTGTGACACCCTGTGGAGATTGGCCTGAGTGTTTAGGTTACTGGCGTCGTTTGATTGGTCAATGGTGGTTGGTTTTTGGGTTGAGAAGGTTCCACCTTCAGGTGGTATGAACGGAATCAAGGTCAGTCGTTCTCTCTCTTATCCTGTATCCAGTCCTTGGAGGAAGGGTGTATGATCAATTCTCATTTCCCAGGCTTATGGGAGTCTCTTTATTCATGCTTTGTCTTGTAAGTTAATCTTAGGATGTACACGCCTAGAAAAATGTGTTGTTAATGTCAGTATTGCCTTGCAATTTAAGCTTTATGCCTTGTATGTGTATCCATTAATTTAACAAATATATTATATTTTGAATTCCATTCTCAGACATTTATTTATTGCCTATTACTGTAACTCAACTATAGTCTCTTTCATATGACTATTTATCTTCATGGAGTCAGATAAACATTTTTATAGGCTAATTACGTAGTCTTATTACGAGTTGCATGTGATGTAAATATAATATGCAATTTATCATACATTACCCCACTACAGTAGTTCCGCCATGGAAGAACAACATCAACATTATGAAGCACATAATTTCGTAACAGAATGGGTGACAACTGTTGGCTAACCATGTTAAGTCCCCATGTGTTGGATACAGCACGTCCCAAAGACAATCAATAGCTGTCTGTGTGCATTTTAGAAGTTAAGGCATAAGTACATCACAACGGCTGTTTACACTGGGCTCAGTGTGATTAGGATAGGTAGGTGGTCAGGATAGGCCCTGATTCGTTTATCCCTGGACGAGTTCCTATTGGTTTTGCACTACCTCTCTCTTGATCGGGCCCAGTCATTAAATGTTTGTATTTGAGAGTCAGTGTTGCGTTATAACCCTTACGTGAACATCTTGTGATATAAATAAAACGTGTAATAAATAACGAATTAAATAGATATTAGCCGTTTGCTAAGGATTTTTTAAAAGTTGCACAATTGCTGCATCAACTGTGATGTTTTCAAAAACACTCAACTGGGGAGGGAGGGGGGTGGGGGGGTGATCTGATATATCAGTAGGCCTACCTGTATCTGCACTGATCGAAGACACTGCTCCAAACCGAAGAAATGAATAAAACAAGTCAATCAGAAACAGGTGCTACTGTAGAGGTAATGTGGTGAGCAGAAGATATACCATAGTGTATTGTATACTGCATATTTTATCAACTTTCTCTAGCACACGTTTTGAAAACCTTCCTATAGGGAGAAGGAGGTTGGCATAGCAACTCATAGATTCCTTTCTACTAATACAGGCTGAAAGCAATACATCAAGAATACATTCTGCCATAGATGAATCACAATGCATGCAGGTTAAATAATGCACACAGCACCAGGTCCAAAGGCAGGAATCAAGGGAACAATAAATAATTTAGAATTTGCTTCAATCCGTATTGACGGTCATGCCTTGGGTCTGCATTGCAGGTTCTATGATTTAGGTGGACTTAATTGGATATGAGGGGCTTGGTACAAAACAGACCTGGGCCTTGTTTCCCAGAACCTTTATATCGTTAAGATCAACCTTCGTACGATGTATCTTTAGTAGCTTAGGTGTTTCCCAGAGTGTACGTTGATATGGTGTAGGCTCTTAAAAACATTTGCATATCTACAAGTGATCCAGACCACTCGTAGAGCAGATGCATAGTCTACATGGGCCTAGGAATTAATTTTATGTTCAATCAAATAAATTCGAATTTTCGACTAGTCCATTGTCTGTCATATTTTGCCTCAATGTGTTTTACGATGTGTGACAACATGTGTGCAAGGATGTGCCCAATCTGTGATTTAGTGCATTAATATTGGGTGGGTGTATAATCCACCTCAATAGCCTATTTGCAGCCATAGGTGGTAATTTCTCTACAGGAGCTGATCCGTCTTCAGTATTGTGGAATAACTAAAGAACTATAAGATTTGAATGGAGAAATCTGACTCGAGAGCAGTGCTGCTTTTCTTTCAATCATATCAGTATCGACACATGGTCTAACGACACACTTAGCGAACGTTCTCTCTACGTGCTTGTTTGGGTAACACTTTAAAAAGTTGGCTGGTAAATAATGATGCATCTGGTACGAGCATTGTAATGCTGAAGTTACATCATAACTGGGAAACGAGGCCCTGATGTGTGAGATATACTATGCACTGCACGGTTAGGATTGTTTAATAACAATCACTAGCTCCCCCTACCTGTGAAATTGAGATGGCACCAATGTAACATTTCTGAAAGTGTAGAGAACCAGTTTTGTCCAGTCAGTTTTGATTTTCCCTTTTGTTCCCCTACGAGGTCCGGAGCTTGCTGGTTTTCGGCTCTAGCTGTTAATTAATTGCACCCACCTGGTGTCCCAGGTATAAACCAGTCCCTGATTAGAGGGGAACAAGGAAAAAAATGAAGTGGAACTTGCTTCGAGGTCCAGAGTTGAGTTTGAGGGCTATATAGTATGTCAGAGTGGGGATCTGAGGAAGTTGTTTCTTGTTACATGGAGATGTGCAATGAAGGACCATGAGGGGCTCATCTCAAGTGTTGAGCGACAGAGGATACATTGAAAATGACTGGACACAGGTTTCTGTTGTGCTTAACTCACCCTCATTAAAGATGAGCTTGCTGTTCCGTGAGTTTTATGTACATGGACTTTGCACACACACACAAGTGCACATAGATACACACCCAGATACACACACAAATGTACGCACGCACGCACGCACGCACGCACGCACGCACGCACGCACGCACGCACACACACACACACACACACACACACACACACACACACACACACACACACACACACACACACACACAGACACAGACACAGACAAAGTTCTCCTGGCCTTGTATAATGAAGTTTGTCACCTACTACAATGAAGGGATGCAGGGCCGGCTCTAGCCTTTTGGGGGCCCTAAGCAAGATTTGGTTGCCATGTGGTGGAGAGAAATGTGGCAGTTTTAAGTCATTTTGCCATGACTTATGCCAGGTTAATGATATCTGAGTGAGAGTAGCTAACTAAATCTATGGGGGCCCCCTGGAGATCAGGGCCCCTGGGCATGTGCCCTTCGTGCCCGGTCGGTATTTGGGCTTGATAAATACAAGTTTAGATAACTGGCTGGACTAACTTGCCAATCTAAAAATTGTTAGCTGACATGGCTAATTGAGTGACTGTCAGTGACTAACCCTAACCCTTAAGGGATGTACAGGAAGCTCTGCTTTGAGAACAAAGTGGAGCCAGGCTTCGACAGAGAACAACTTGCTGTAGTCATTCCATTACACCATTTGAAGCAAGGGGTCTGTCAATCTCCGAAAGGTCTTTAATCAATGTTTGTTGGAATCACCATCTCCATTATCCATCTCTCTCTCTCTCTCTCTCACGCTCTCTTCCCATCTGTCCCATGCATTCCCACTGTACGCTAACGTATGGGCCTCTGGGAGAAATGCATCCATTTCTGAACAAATGTAATTAAAGATGGCTGCCAAGGTAAGGTTAAGACATAGCATATTTTCTGAGCCTCCAAGAGAGAGAGGGATGGGGTTAAGACCTTGGCCTTGGGTTATGCTTTCCCTATTGTTCTAATCTGAGCTAAACAGAATGCCATACAGGTTAGTCTCTCAAAATCTCTCAACCATATGCAGTGTGTTTATAGTTTCATGTTGACCATGTTTAATGACTCTATAAAATCATATGTTACATCTCACTAATAGATGGATTTCTTTCCTCTCTTCTTGGCAATTCAAATTAAAACGGGAAGTATGATAATAAGCTGTAGCCTCTGAGTTCTCACGTGTGCTGCAATGAGAAATGTTAAGATTCAAGTACTGAGTGAGGAAAGAGATTCTTCAGACAATACAGACAATCTACGTCTGCCTGTGAGACACCTGTGAGTTCTTTTTCATTAGGCTAACAATATGGAATGGTTTGATCAAGAAATCCCTCTGTTCTAACAGTAAGCAGGGGGGGTTTCATCGACTTCTCTATCGTTACAAGGAGCTTCGTTTTTGAACTGTACAAAGGGTCTACTTTTTAACTGTCGGCTGAGTCAAGTCAAAGAAGCTTTACTTTTTAGCGGATACATTATTTAAACATTTAAGAGTGTGGCACTAAATCACCAACAGCTCTTTTATGCTCTACACTTATAAATAAGGGTACAGATATGGTACAGTATTGTTCCCTTGGGTGCAAAAATATCAAAATGCACATAATGTTCCTTTAGAGGTACACATAATGGTCTTAGGGTACATGTGCGGATAAATGTAATAAAATCAACAACAACAAAAAATTCACAGTGAAATGCTTACTTAGAAGCCCTTAACCAACAATGCAGTTTTAAGAAAATAGAGTTAAGAAAATATTTACTAAATAAACAAAAGTTTTTAAAAAATTACAAAAATATTATGAGGCTATATAAAGGGGGTCAATGTGCGAGGGTACAGGTTAGTTGAGGTAATTTGTACATGTAGGTAGGGGTAAAGTGACAATTCATAGATAATGAACAGCAAGTGGCAGCAATGGGAGAATATAATGGTAGGTTGAGTAATCACACTGACTCTCAAATAAAGCGGTACCCAGAGTACAAACCTATGATGTGTTCCCTCAATACCCACCATACTTTACAATGATTCATTTTTGCCACCTAAGGAACTAATGGCTTTGGCACTGGGGTGGTACCCTAAAAAGGCACATTTGTACCATAATCAATATCAAATCAAATTAAACTTTACTTGTCACATGCGCCGAATACAACAGGTGTAGACCTTACAGTGAAATGCTGACTTACAAACCCTTAACCAACAATGCAGTTCAAGAAAGAGTTTAAAAAAAAGGTTGAGGTGATATGTACATAGGTAGGGGTAAAAGTAACTAGGCAATCAGGATAGATAACAAACAGAGTAGCATCAGCGTATGTGAAGAGTGGGAGAGAGTGTCTATGTGTGAGTGTGTGTGTGTGTGTGTGTGTGTGTGTGTGTGTGTGTGTGTGTGTGTGTGTGTGTGTGTGTGTGTGTGTGTGTGTGTGTGTGTGTGTGTGTGTGTGTGTGTGTGTGTGTGTGTGTGTGTGTGTGTGTGTGTGTGTGTGTGTGTGTGTGTGTGTGTGTGTGTGAGCGTATGTTGTGTGTGTGTATATGTGTGTTGGAGTGTCAGTGTAGTATGTGTGAGTGTGTGGGTAGGGTCCAGTGAGTGTGTGGGTAGAGTCCAGTGAGTGTGTGAGTAGAGTCCAGTGAGTGTGTGGGCAGAGTCCAGTGAGTGTGTGGGTAGAGTCCAGTGAGTGTGTGGGTAGGGTCCAGTGAGTGTGTGGGTAGAGTCCAGTGAGTGTGTGGGTAGAGTCCAGTGAGTGTGTGGGCAGAGTCCAGTGAGTGTGTGGGTAGAGTCCAGTGAGTGTGTGGGTAGAGTCCAGTGAGTGTGTGGGTAGAGTCCAGTGAGTGTGTGGGTAGAGTCCAGTGAGTGTGTGGGTAGAGTCCAGTGAGTGACTATGCATAGATAATAGACAGCGTGTAGCAGCAGTGTAAAAACAAATGGGGGGACGGGGACGGGGGGCGGGGTCAATGTAAATAGTCCGGGTAGCCATTTGATAAATTGTTCTGCAGTCTTATGGCTTGGGGGTAGAAGCTGTTAAGGAGCCTTTTGGTCCTAGATTTGGTGCTCCGGTACCGCTTGTCGTGCGGTAGCAGAGCGAAAAGTCTATGACTTGGGTGACTGGAGTCTTTGACAGTTTTTGGGCCTTTCCTCTGACACCACCTAGTATAGAGGTCCTGGATGGCAGGAAGCTTGGCCCCAGTGATGTACTGGGCCGTACGCACTGCCCTCTGTAGTGCCTTACGGCCAGATGCCGAGCAATTAACATATCAGGTGGTGATGCAACCAGTCAGGATATCATTACCATATTTCCCAGCATGCTCGGAACCCATGCTTCAAGATTGTTTGGATCAAGCAAACTGGGATATGTTCCACGTAGCCTCTGAGAATAACATTGACGAATACACGGATACGGTGACTGAGTTCATCAGGAAGTGTATAGGAGATGTTGTACCCACTGTGACTATTAAAACCTACCCAAATCAGACACCGTGGATAGATGGCAGCACTCGCGCAAAACTGAAAGCGCGAACCACCGCATTTAACCATGGCAAGGTGACTGGGAATATGGCCAAATGCAAACAGTGTAGTTATTCCCTCCGTAAGGCAATCGAACATGGAAAGGCGTCAGTACAGAGACAAAGTGGAGTCACAATTCAACGGCTCAGACACGAGACACATGTGGCAGGGTCTACAGACAATCACAGACTACAAAGGAAAAACCAGCCACGTCGCCGTCTTGCCTGACAAGCTAAATATCTTCTTGCACCGACGCGGCCTGCTACCAAGGACTGTGGGCTCTCCTTCTCCGTGGTCGACGTGAGTAAGACATTTAAGCGTGTTAACCCTTGCAGGGCTGCCAACCCAGACGGCATCCCTAGCCGTGTCCTCAGAGCATAAGCAAACCAGCTCGCTAATACATTCAATCTCTCCCTATCCCAGTCTGCTGTCCCCACTTGTACCCAAGAAAGCAAAGGTAACTGAACTAAATTACTATCGCCCCGTAGCACTCACTTCTGTCATCCTAAAGTGCTTTGAGAGACTAGTTAAGGATCATATCACCTCTACCTTTCCTGACACCCTAGACCCATTTCAATTTGCTTACTGCCCCAATAGATCCACAGACGATACAATCACCGTCACTCTGCACACTGCCCTATCCCATCTGGACAAGAGGAATACCTACTGTATGTAAGAATGCTGTTCATTGACTATAGCTCAGCATTCAACACCATAGTACCCTCCAAGCTCATCATTAAGCTCGGGCACTGGGTCTGAACCCCGCCCTGTGCAACTGGGTACTGGACTTCCTGACGGGCCGCCCCAAGTGGTGAAGATTGGAAACAACACCTCCACTTTGCTGATCTTCAACATAGGGGCCCCACAAGGGTACGTGCTCAGCCCCCTCCTGTACTCCCTGTTCACCCATGACTCCGTGGCCACACACGCCTCCAACTCAATCATCAACACATCAGTAGTAGGACTTATTACGACACAGCCTACAGGGAGGAGGTGATGGCTCTGGGAGAGTGGTGCCAGGAAAATAACCTTTCACTCAACATCAACAAAACAAAGGAGCTAATCGTGGACTTCAGGAAACAGCAGAGGGAGCACGTCCTATCAACATCGATGGGACCACAGTGGAGAAGGTGGAAAGCTTCAAGTTCCTCGGTGTACACATCACTGACGATCTGAAATGGTCCACCCATACAGACAGAGTGATGAAGAAGGCGCAACAGCGCCTCTTCAACCTCAGGAGGCTTTAGAAATGTGGCTTGCCCCTAAAACCCTCACAAACTTTTACAGATGCACAAATGAGAGCATCTTGTTGGGCTGTATCACTGCCTTGTATGGCAACTGCACCGCCCACAATCGCAGGGCTCTCCAGAGGGTGGTGCGGTCTGCCCAACGCACCATCTGGGGCAAACTACCTGCCCTCCAGGACACATACAGCACCCGATGTCACAGGAAGGACACAAAAAGATCATCAAGGACACTACTGTACTGTTAGAGCTAGAAAAACACGCAAACAACCTCTACACCCGCAATAATATCTGTTAAATATGTGTATATGACCAATACAATTTGATTTGATTTCTACCGCATGTTAATTTTATATAAAATTGTTTTGCATTTACATATCTTGATTAATCTTATTCTACTCAAAGATAAATAACATAACAGTTTGTTAGACGTTTTACACCCGTTACTGTAATGCTTGTTCCAGTTTAAATGGCTTAGGTAGCCTCCTCACATGTCCCTAACCCTGGCAGTCATTACGAATGCAGGTTGCGGGTGAATAAAAATGCCAACTGTTAGATATCCTAACTCTTGCTGGATTCTAAAGGGAATTACACGTCGCAATACAAGCCAGCATAATATGAATTGCAGGTAGGGTTGGAAAATTCTGATAACGCTTCACAAATTTCTCAGGTTTTCCAAAAATCCCGGTTGGTAGATTCCTGGAAATGGAAGGGAATAAACAGGATCTGTTGGAACCCTACTTGCAGATGTGATTAAGTTAAAACTAGGCCTCATAATAAGGCCTTATGAGATATGTAAAGTAATGTTGAAAATAGATTTTTATTAAAACAAACAATTCAAAACTCACTTGGTGAAGGCCACAGGACTCTAATAAGAACAAGTTCTCTGTCACTAACAAATACAGACTTGTTTTGTGTGATTTGTTAAATTGGGTAACCTTTGTCTGTCAATAGTGTTGAAGTGAAGATTACATATCCATCTGTCCAAATATGAAAAAAAAAATAAAAAAAAGAGAACTTTCCAGGGAGTGTACTTACTTTTTCACATGACTGTAGCTACCATATTCTGACTTAATGTCAAGGGAACAGCTGTTTTAAATGACTGTGTCCATGCATTATTAATTTTTATATTGCCATCATTATACTGAAGGAACTTTCAATTCACATGACTGTACACATTCTTCTGTTAAAACTAACTCATTATATTACACACCGTATTATTTTGATAGATGAGTTTGGTAATATAGAACTATTCTGGCTAACATATGCTGTCTGTACAACCACGTTCCGATCCATATTAATGTATGGGAAAATACAATTTTACACAGGAAAGTTACAATGTAATTACATTTTTATCTTGGCCAAAAAAGTATATTTCCATGAAACTAGGCCTCAAAACAAGGCCTTATGAGATATGTAATATATTGTCATAAAACATATGCCTAGAAACTCACTTTGTGAACGCCACAGAAACAGGAACAAATTCAACAACCATGTCTCTGTCACTAACAAATACAGTCATGGGTGGTTACTCTACAATTCATTCAAAAAGGCATGCAATAGTGGGAATTTATATTGGAGTTGTGGCTTAGTGGGGGCGTGGCTTTCATGTAGTTTTTTTTTTGGGCCACCCGTGAGTGGAAGGATTGTACCAGTTTAATTTATCTATGGTAGACATTATTAATTGGACATTATTTGGAAAGGCATACACCTGTCTATATAAAGTACATGTCAGAGCAAAAACCAAGTCATGAGGTCAAAGGAATTGTCCGTAGAGTTCTGAGACAGGATTGTGTCGAGGCACAGATCTGGGGAAGGGTACCAAAAACTTTCTGCATCATTGAAGGTCCCCAAGAACACAGTGGCCTCCATCATTCTTAAATGGAAGAAGTTTAGAACCAACAAGGCTCTTCTTAGAGCTGGCCGCCCGGCCAAACTGAGCAATCGGGGGAGAAGGGCCTTATTCACTCTGACAGAGCTCCAGAGTTCCTTTGTGGAGATGCGATAACCTTCCAGAAGGACAACCATCTCTGCAGTACTCCATCAATCAGGACTTTATGGTAGAGAAGCCACTCCTCAGTAAAAGGCACATGACAGCCCGCTTGGAGTTTGCAAAAAGGCACCTAAAGGACTGTTAGACCATGAGAAACAAGATTCTCTGTTCTGATGGAAACAAGATTGAACTCTTTGGCCTGAATGCCAAGCGTCACGTCTGGAGGAAACCTGGCACCATCCCTACGGTGAAGCAAGGTGGTGGCAGCATCATACTGTTGGGATGTTTTTCAGCGGCAGGGTCTGGGAGACTAGTCAGTATTGAGGGAAAGATGAACGGAACAAAGTGCAGAGAGATACTTGATGAAAACCTGCTCCAGAACACTCAGGACCTCAGACTAGAGCGACACAGGACAACGACCCTAAGCACACAGCCAAGACAACACAGGAGTGGAGTATCTGCATGTTGTTGAGTGGCCCAACCAGAGCCCGGACTTGAACCCGATCTAACATCTCTGGAGGGACCTGAAAATAGCTGTGCAGCGACGCTCGAAATCAAACCTGACAGAGCTGGAGAGGATCTGCAGAGAAGAATGTGAGAAACTCCCCAAATACAGGTGTCTCAGGCTTGTAGCGTCATACCCAAGAAAACTGTCTGTAATCGCTGCCAAAGGGTCTGAATACTGAATACCGTTTTTATAATGTGTATATATATATATATATACACACATTTGCAAACATTTCTAAAAAACTGTTTTTGCTTTGTCATTATGGGGTATTGTGTGTAGATTGATGAGGGGGATTTAGTCAAGTTTATAATAATGCTGTAACGTAACAAAATGTGGAAAAAGTCCAGGGGTCTGAATACTTTCGGATTCACTGTGGTTAATTTACGCACATAGCAAATGATACCACTACATACTATGGCTGTAATCTCTGCAATATTCTGCAAAATCATACTTATTCTTTGTCCACACTCAAAGGTATTGTAATCATATCTGAACATATCCCAAAGATGTGGCTTCTCACTGAGAATGTTTTCCCTGTATTGTGCCATCTCCGTTTATGTGTGCCACATGTAAAGAGCCAAGTTGACTGACTCGTAACATGGGCTTTTTGAGATGACGCAGTGCCCGGGGCGTATTGACATCACTGCTGTAGGGGGTGAGGCCAGAGCACCAGGTTACTGATGGTTACTGCGGACAGTTATCGACTTCACTTTTGACGCTGGCGCCTAGTGTTGATGCCCCATGCCTATGCTGATGGAGTTGATTGAGAGGAAATCCTCCTGGTTCCTGGATTGAAATGGAAGAGGTTAAATAGTATTTGACATTAGAGTCTTACATAGACATCCTTTTTTATTTAATTTCCCTCCATCACCTCTCTGTGTGTTTACATTTGGAGTTCGTGTTTGCATTTATTAGTATATTGATAACTAGAGGTTTGAGACACAAACATTTGAGTAGTTATCAGTTTACTAAATCATGTAATCATCTAATTAGATTTTCTTCTTGAAAATCCAACCAAGAACATGAGTTCTGTCTATTACATCCTGTGTATTACATCCTGTGTATTACATCCTGTGTATTTCATCCTGTGTATTACATCCTGTGTATTACATGGTAGATAGCATACTGTACAATGCTGACTTTATCTCCCGAGATTCCATATTCTTTATTGAGACACAGATTGGAGTGGCAGGGGCATAATGTCAAGGTACAAACTTTGACTTGGTTGCAAAGTTTGATTGATGACCACAAATCACAGTCTGTCGCACGGTAAAATGGGATGGAGAGGGGCCTGTCAAGCAATCCAAATTATTGACTCATGTCGACAATAATAATGATCTATGAATATATTTTTCTTTATGAGAGGAAATGTCCAAACATGTAGGTGAGCAACATTTCCAAACATGTTCTCTATGGGTGGATAACATGCCCAAACCAATGATTAACATATACACTAGATGACTGATAGCAATGTACTGTGTACACGTTTGGTAGCAGCAATGTCTGTACATTCTGCCTGCCTTGCTTCTTCTTTTTACAAGAATCACAAACTCCAGCACAGCAGACATGTACTTTTGAACTGTAGACAGCCTGCAGCCATGAACTTGAATAATTACCTTTGACCGAGAGAAATAAGCAAGTTTGTGGCCGAGTCTTTAGATCTGTGGGAAATCGCTCAGACGTAGAGGATTTGCATACTCTTCTTCTTAAATAACGAGTTACTGAGGCCGGCTACACTTACAACGCAGCGTAGATTTCAAGGTCCACTGCACATCTGAGCAAAGACAAAAAGGGGTTAGTTCTTGAATTGTGATGAAACTTAGGATACCACTGTCTCTCTGAAATAAGTTAATACACATTACTCATTTTGTCGTAAAAGCATCTGAGAGAGAAAGAGAATGAAAGGCGGCGAAGAAGAAGAGAGAGGAACTGGCATTCAGGCAATCTAACTGTACACTATTTATTTAATTATAAAATTACTCAAAGGGATGAAATATTCATGGATTAATACGCAATTATTGTTGCTTTCTCAAATATTCATAAGCGGCAGAACGTTTCTGCATACCAATCATACTGTTGCAACTCGCACGGACAAAGAGAAGAGAAAGGTTTTGTAAGGACTCTCTGAAAGCAGCCTTATGTCTACCTGATATATAGAAAGGATTTTTCTTTGTTCATTCTACTTTTTTTTCATTCGCTTTTCTCTTACACGCTAGTTAGTTAATCACATCATATGTGATTAAGGTAATTTATGATGTGTTTCAAGTAGTGAGGAAAATCATCATTTATTAGCATTATATGACAGATACACTTGATGATATTGAATAAGTGGATATTCAGAGGTTGAATATGAGTGTTATCATATTCAAACTAAACCATTGATGTGAAGTTTTGCACGAAGTAAATACAAATGCTTCGCGTGCTATGACCTTCGACAAGAGAATATTGATTCCTAGAACCATTGAACACCTGGCTATTCATACTCTCATTTAAATTGGGGCAAACTGATATAAAAACAATACACTTCCAAACTAATGCAGTTGAATTCACACCCAGCAGACTGTACATATACCAGATTACAGCACAACAGATGTCAATACTTGCCATCGGCCTAATAGCAGTAGTGTGATGTAGAGAGAGAGAGAGAGAAAGATGGATTTTCACATTACATAATGATTTCTACCCTGATTCCTCCTTTTAAATCTATTATTTTACTTTTGTTCCAAGTCAAGGACTTCCTGAGGGGATCAATGGGGTGGCGGTCAAGTATTCCTTACTGTGGGTCCTTGATGTGCCTGTCGGATCCCAGCTCCCCCCAGCTCCCTCCCTTCTCCCCCCTCATGGCCACTGAGCAAGGGCAAGCCCACGGCACGATCAATCATCTGCAAATGGCTCACTTCCTGAAAAATAACATACAGTATGAAAACAGCTACATGCTGGTGGAGGGGTTCAAGTCTAAGGAATAGTGGTGGCTATTCAGCACGATAAATGTCCATTGGGTAGCTATTCAGCATGATAAATGTCCATTGGGTAGCTATTCAGCATGATAAATGTCCATTGGGTAGCTATTCAGCATGATAAATGTCCATTGGGTGGCTATTCAGCAGCCTGATGGTCTGGGGGTAGAAGCTATTGGCCAGTCTGTTAGATTTAGTCATGATGCTCCTGTACTGCCTGCATCTGAGTGATGGAAGTGGGGAGAACAGGCCATGGCTCAGGTGGCTGAAGTCCCTGATGATCTTCTTGGCCTTCCTACAACACCTGGTGTAGGTGTCTTGGAGGACAGGCAGTGTGCACCCAATGGTGCGTTCCACTGAGCATAACACCCTCTGTTGTGCCTTGCGGTCAGAGGCAGTAGAGTTGGTGTGTTTAAAATCATTTTAAAAAATGAAATGATAATCTAACTTTGTAAGGATTCGACAAAGTCAGTACTTGAGATATTATTAATTTCTTCCTCATTGCTTTGGGGCTTCTCGACTTTGATTCCTTTTTGGCACTGACACCTTGGGGAAAAAAAACGCCTTTCAATGCTGCTAAAGTGACAGTTCGCTTCTCAGTCAGTTTGGCTTCGGGTGAGAGGATTTCTAGCTCCATATATCGTGACATATTGACTTTTCTCATCTCCATGAGCATGCTATATATCTCTTCTCTGACTGGCATATGAATCAAACATAAACAGATTAACTCTAAATGCTTTTTTTCTACACATTCAAGGTGACAGACATTTCAAAGCATCTATTTTGCCATCAGAACATCATGTAACTGTTTAGATTGTACAACTACCTTTTTTAAAATGTCCACTGAAGAGACTGGTAAATTGAAGCCAGTATTTGGTTTATTACAGCTCTCCACTCTAATAAAACATAAACCCCCTTGCAATTAGCACAATTACTATTCTTTATACAGTCATGTGAAAAAGTAAGTACACCCCCTTGCCAGTGGTCTGGAATTTTCATTGGACAGTGGAATGATGTACTTCGAATTTCTTGAAAATGGAATGATGTTCTTCGAATTGCTTGGAAATGGATTTGTAACACCTCCCAGACTCATGGGCATCAATAATCTTTATTCTGAGGGCCTCGGGTAGGTCTTTTGATCTTTGAATGATGTGTTACCACACACACATATGGTTAAGACCAAACCAGACCAATTTTCTTATCTTTATGGAAGGAGATTCTCTCTAATGTTTTCTAATCATTTGTACTTGTTTTGGTGCCTAATTCTAATTTAGCCATTTTATGTGATGGTAAAGGTAGGGGTGTGCTAAGAGAAATGCATTTTTGTATAATTGAAAAGTTTCTTTTTTTTGTGTGTGATTTGTTAAATTGGGTAACCTTTAACTGTCAATAGTGTTGAAGTGAAGATTACATATCCATCTGTCCAAATATGTAAAAATAATTAAAATAAAAAAGAGAACTTTCCAGGGGGTGTACTTACTTTTTCACATGACTGTAGCTACCATATTCTGACTTAATGTCAAGGGAACAGCTGTTTTAAATGACTGTGTCCATGCATTATAATGTTTTATATTGCCATCATTATACTGAAGGAACTTTCAATTAGTTTGAACAAAATGTTCTGTCATTTGAGAAAAAGTTAGCTTATTTACGAAACAAAATCGTTTTCTTCCAAATAATTAATAATCTGTCAATCACTTAAAACATTGTTATCTGTTTGGGTATATTTGTTTGTTATTTGTTTGGGTATATTTAAAATGTTCTTAAGTGTATTTAGAGTTCAACGTCGATGTGAATTCTGTAAAGATTGTCTAATTAACAACTTTAATCAATTGGAAATGTAAAGAAGCAAATTATTGCAAAATGTTAAGTTATTATTCATTTTGGGATGACTATTAGCTATTCATTTACAAGGGCAAATCATTCATACTCTTCAGGAACAAATAGTATATGTGCTGCATCTGTCTACGATGGCTACATTTGAATGTTGATATGAAGATATTTAATAGCAGTTTTTTCTCGACAGTAAACCTTGTCAATAGTAAATAGTTTGCAGTATAATTCATTTATTTCTAAGGTAATATCTGAGGGAACAATTGCCATAGCCTCTCCCAGATAAACAACCACATTACAGTGTCACAGCCACAATAGGCCGATAACTGGTTTATCATGCAAATAGGCCGCATATTATGTGATGAACTCGCCCGATTCACAACCATGCCTGTTGGACTTATCCAGCGATAACAGGGCCAGAGAAATTAATGGGGTTTTTATGCAAAGGAGGGATAGCAGAGATTACCTTATTCAGAGAGACCCACAAAAGGTATTGAGTGATATGAGGTCAGATTCCAGGGTCTAATACTGTATCCAGCCAAGCCGATGGGGAATCCGCCTCAGATCTGCTCTCCATTTACAGTCACAGTAAATGGTACTTGAGGTTGAGTATTGGGGTGGCTGATATGGCACCAGATGTATATGGACTTTCTGTAAGGAGACATTTTCTAGCTGGCTTGATCAGGTACAGTGCATTCGGAAAGTATTCAGACCCCTTGACTTTTTCCACATTTTGTTACATTACAGCCTTATTCTAAAACTGATAAAATAAAACAAAATGTGGAAAAAGTCAAGCGGTTTGAATCATTTCCCAATGCACTGTATACTGAAGCTTTTACAGTCTTATGAAAAAGTTTGGGCACCCCTCTGAGGCTGCATAATAATTTACTCTGTCTTCACAGAAAAATATCACAGTGGCATGCCATTCATTTTCTAATAAAAGCTGAGTACTGGGGTATTGTCCAGACAAAGATTTTTAGTGTAGCAATATTAAGTTGTATGAAATTAAATCAGATGTGAAAAATAGGCTATGCAAAAATTTGGGCACCCTTGTCATTCTGTTGATTTGAATACCTGTAACTACTTAGCACACAATTGGTTTGGTGAGCTCATTAAGCCTTGAACCTCATAGACAAGTGCATCCAATCATGAGAAAATGTATTTAAGGTGGCCAATTTCAAGTTGTTGTTCTCTTTGACTCTCCTCTGAAGAGTGGCAACATGGGGGCCTCAAAACAACTCTCAAATGACCTGAAAACAAAGATTGTTCAACATTATGGTTTAGGGGAAGGCTACAAAAAGCTATCGCAGAGATGTAAGCTGTCAGTGTCCACTGTGAGGAACATAGTGAGGAAATGGAAGACCACAGACACAGCTTGTTAAGGCCAGAAGTGGCAGGCCAAGTAAAATATCGGAGAGGCAAAGGCGAAGGATGGTGAGAACGGTCAAAAACAGCCCACAGACCACCTCCAAAGACCTACAACATCATCTTGCTGCAGATGGTGTCACTGTGCATCGTTCAACAATTCAGCGCACTTTGCACAAGGAGAAGCTGTACGGGAGAGTGATGCGGAAGAAGCCTTTTCTGCACACACGCCACAAACAGAGTCGCTTGAGGTATGCAAACGCACATTTGGACAAGCCAGCTTCATTTTGGAATAAGGTGCTGTGAACTGATGAAACAAAGATTGAGTTATTTGGTCATAACAAGGGGCGTTGGACAAATTTATTTTCCCTCTTTGACACAATACAATCAGTGTGTATCTGGCCACATCTGTTCTCTCAGGCAGAAGCTGCAAGGTGAGATATCATACTTGTTCTGCCTCTGTTTGTGTGTGTGTGTGGGTGTGTGTGTGTGATTGCAACTGTATCAAAGCTTGTATGTTATTTTTGAATATTAATAAACCTAACCATGGCATTTTGACATTTGTTTTTGTGCCCATAAACACACAAGGTTGGAACATTCTTGAAAGTTCAATTACAGATATTTCAAAAAGTGAAGGGGCAAGATATGAAGTCAATACAGTGTTAAAGGTCACTTATGCCATGGATTCAATTACTCCTAGAGAGCCTGTGAAGTTGAACTGCTATATGTGACAGTGCTGTGCAAATACGGCGGCGTGATCGAGCTTTAGAGAACCTTGTAAAAGAGGACCTTTTCCCTCCCATGCTCTAAGTTTCTTTTTAGCTCCAGTTTAGACTTCAGAGTATATTGTGTTTTTAACCTTTAACCTTGGTTGCCCCAAGGGATCAGTGTCAAATACAGTGCAGTCCAGACATACCCGTATAAATAAATAAATACCTTTGTGTTTAAACAGTTTGTTATCACGATGAATGGGTGTAAAAAACCGTCATGTGCACCACTCTTAATGACAGAGGCTAATGAAGCATCCTGTAATGCTTGCATCTATACCTCAATTTACTGCTAAAGGAAAGAGCACTATGCTCAACAAGGCATAAGGTGGGTTAAAATTACAAATCACCAAATACATTAAACAATGTAAAACGTTAAGACAATTAGTAATCAGAACTACTTATTAACACTTACATCTTTTTTGCAATGAAGGGACGCTCAATTTTTATGTTTAGTACAACAAATATTCCTCTTCAAGTAGTTTCAAGCGTTATCATTCAGAAAACATAACGCAATTTAGTGTCAAAAAGTGAATAAAACCAAAGACAAGTTAAGTATTTTCAATTTAACAAGATAACCATATGGGTTGGGATGTCACTTTATTACATTAGGTATTGAACACTGAAATACTTTGAGATGGGTCATTCAAATGGTTCTAGGCAACGGGTTTCCAACTAAAAATTTAATTAGCAGAACTAATTACATTTTAAAGTGCATTAAACCAAAGAAAGGCCTCACGAATTGTTAAGTACCAAAGAAAACGTCAGTACCTTGAGCTGTCGTAAGACGTTTGTCAAAACCCCTTTTCTTCCAGCATAAAACCAGGGGGTTAAGGTAACTCGAGTGATGAGTGTGTTGCGTGTGTAGCCGTCTTTGCTAGCGACCTTGTCTGTAATAGTTTTACTTCTCAAAGATCTCTGGCCAAACAAGTCTTAGCCATGTGTGAATGGACTCCAGTGGGTGCATTTGAATTGCCTCTCCCCTTCACGGTTCACACAGGCAGGGCTATGTGAAGTACTTCTATCCTGGCGCTAGCTGAAGAAAGAGAAATAACAACTAAAATGGGCACAAGCCCAGAGAAAGAATGTCTGGAGAAGTCAGCTAACGACAGGAGTTTTTTTTTTTCAAATGCAGTAGGGAAAGAGGAGAAAAACATTGGACAAAGCCTTTCAAAACTCACAGTTCAAGGAACTTCTGTCACAGCAAGTTATTACTTTAATAAATGTATTTTGTTCAGGATTATTTGATAGCTCTGGCACAAGTCGACGTATGAACCTAACAAGCAAGGCTAGGGCCGTCTAAGCTAGAACAAGTCAGTCTGTCTGTTTGAGAAGGGAACACAACGTAATTTGTATTCTTGCCATGGCAAGCTACTGAAACACTGGACAGGATTTAGACAAACAATCAGGATCAGGCAAAACTTTATCCAAACAAAAGATTAAGTATGACACAAGTCAGAAAAATGTTTGAAGGAAATAAGGCACATAAGAGCTGTACTTTGGAATTGGATATACCATGTATTTGATAAGTGGAATCTAACAAAAACATGGATATTCAGGTGGGTTATGGGGAGTAGGTTGACATATTTATCAAGGGTTCAACAATACTGTGTCTGAACGCTAGGTAACGCTAGCGATTTTTGAACGCCTTGCAACTTTCAAAACGCTGGCTAGTGAAAATAATATCATGACAAAGAAAACATTCTACTGATAGATAAATGGCAACAAAAAAGGAAATCCATTATAATGTAATGCTCCAAATCATATTTCTAACAACGGCATAAAGACATTACGACTCAACAATCTAAGCAAGTGATTGTGATAACTAATACACCCAAGCTGCTGTCATCTTACGAGATACACATCTGAAGAAAAGCTCATCAGGACGAATGGTCGATATCTCAACATAACGCTCAGTGATTAAATCTTTTCTGTCCCTCCTGTTATTCATTATCATATAGAATACCTGATCTTGCACAGCATCACGTCTCGTCGCCGTGCCCCGATGTTATCGCTTGGCACTGTTGGAGGACAATACACAACAGGCACAGATTAACGCAAGATAAAAAAAAAAAAACTTCCAATTAATCAAAAGTTGAGTGGGAGAGACTTTCAATTTAATCTCTAAAAGAAGAATCCTTCATGTACTCTATTGCGCCATGTCAGACTTTAGGGGTTTAAGGGATTGTGATGAGGGCTCACCTCGTCTGGACAGAGGACAGTTATTGAGTGCACTTTTGTCCTATGTTCCAGGGGCAACTCGGTTAGGAAAATGTGCAGCTCTGCATTACATCTCAGTGCTCTATCTATCTACTTTACTGGAATGAAGTGGTCTGAGAGCTACTTTGCTATTGATGGCATTAACAGCTGGATGGACTAACAACTATGAACAATTGCAAGATAAAATGGTTGTTATAAATAATTCAAACAAGTATCAGGTATATAAGATGCCGATATTAGAAATGCTAATATCGCTACGCCATCATCAATGATAAATATCCACTTTAATCAAAGGGTGCTCATGTAGCACAACAGGGAGTTTTGCTGTTCAATGCCTCCAATAATTTAAAAAGGTTTACCCCATAAACATATCATACTTCCAAATATCAGCCAACAGTACTGTCAAGCGTTTGATTATACAATGCTAACATGTATGTCTCATTTTAGAATAACAACTCTTAAAATAGCTAACTGTGTAATGTGGCTGCATATTGTACTGAATCACACTTCACTAGAAAGCCCTTAACGACAGACGTATACAAGAAGTGTGACTTTTTTTTGTGAACAAATGTGTTCTACTTCTCAAATAACATGTAACAAATAACAAAACACAATTGTTCAACACATATACTATCACTCACACCCCCTTCCTCCTCAAGTAAGGCCTTTCTTTACTACGAGTGGAAGACCGCATTTAGCACGGCGTCAGGTCACTATGAATACCTAGTGATGACATACGGACTCGCCAATGCCCCAGCGGTATTCCAGTCGTTTCTGAATGAGGAATTTCGAGAGATGTCGGGGAGGTATGTTGTCGTGTATATTGATGACATACTAGTGTACTCCCCGACATTCTCAGAACACGTGACCCACGTTCGTGCTGTCCTCCAACGACTATTGCAGAATAAACTGTACGTCAAGGAGGAAAAATGAGCCTTCCACCAGACGGCAGTCTCTTTCCTCGGGTATCGTATTGCTCCGGAGGGGGTGAAGATGGAAGAGTTAAAGGTGGAGGCAGTAGGGTCATGGCCAGTTCCCAAAAACATCAAAGGGCTACAAAGCTTCCTCGGTTTCGCCAACTTACCGCCGGTTCATCAAGGGCTACAGTTCCATCGCCGCGCCACTCACGTCGTTGTTGAAAGGTAATCCTCAACGCATCACCTGGACCCCGGCGGCGGAGAAGGCATTCCTCGACCTGAAGGGCCGATTCACCGCGCCACTACTACGCCATCCAGACCCGCTCAAGCCCTTCACGGTCGAGGTCGACGCGTCGGAGGTCGGGGTAGGGGCGGTCCTCTCCCAGCTGCAGGGGAACCCTCCCCTGCTATACCCCTGTGCATACTATTCAAGGAAGCTGAGCGCTGCGGAGAGGAACTACGACGTGGGTGACCGAGAACTACTGGCGGTGAAGTTGGCGTTGGAGGAGTGGAGACATTGGCTAGAGGGTGCTCATGAGCAATTCACTGTCCTGACGCATCATCGGAACCTGGAGTACATCAGGGCAAACCGGCGCCTTAACCGCTGGACTTTGTTTTTTAAACGCTTTCAGTTCACCCTGACCTATCGCCCAGGAACGAAGAATGGCAGTGCGGACGCACTCTCCCGCATCCACGACCGGGGGGCAGAAATGAGGCAGGAGG
This sequence comes from Thymallus thymallus, assembly GCA_023634145.1. Taxonomy (NCBI): domain Eukaryota; kingdom Metazoa; phylum Chordata; class Actinopteri; order Salmoniformes; family Salmonidae; genus Thymallus; species Thymallus thymallus. The sequence continues at coordinate 28,613,955 of CM042404.1, forward strand.
TCCTGCCTCCAGCATGCATAGTAGGACCCGTCTCCTGGGACATAGATGCTGAGATTCTGCGGGCAGGGAGACGGGATCCTACCCCAGCAACATGCCCTCCGGGAAAGACATACGTCCCGCGGAGAGTGCGGGGAAGACTGGTAACCTGGGTGCACACAACACCGGCCACCGGACACCCAGGTATCAGTCGGACCCTGGAGGCGCTCCGGGAAAAAAATTGGTGGCCTGGCATGGGGAGGACTGTGCGACACTATGTACTGTCATGTGTAGTGTGCGCACAGTCAAAGGCGCCTGCCCCTACCAGTACCTCAGCGACCGTGGACACACATAGCGGTAGATTTCCTGACCGACCTACCGCCAGCAGAGGGGAAAACCACCATCGCCGTGGTAGTGGATAGATTTTCCAAGATGGTCCGATTCATACCACTACCCGGTCTCCCCTCTGCCCTCCAGTTCGCTGAGGTGCTATTCCAACAGGTCTTCCGATTGTATGGTCTTCCGGAGGACATCGTGTTTGACCGAGGTCCCCAGTTTACTTCCCGTGTGTGGAAAGCATTCATGTCCAAGCTGGGGGTCGCAGTCAGTCTCACATCCGGGTACCACCCTCAGGCAAACGGGCAAGCGGAGCGCACCAACCAAGAACTGGGGAGGTTCCTTCGATCCTATTGCATGGAACGGCCAGGTGAGTGGACCCGTTTCACTCCCTCAGATTATCTCTCATTGTCCCTAAATATCATTACTATAACATTATTTGATTATCTCTCATTGTCCCAAAATAACATAACTATAACATTATTTGATTATCTCTCATTGTCCCTAAATAACATTATGTTGGCAGTGAGCCAAACCCAATAACAGCAAACAATTTAATTGTATTTAGATGTGTGGTTGAAATATGTATCCCTGCATTTATATTCTACCACTAATTATACCCACGTATGCTTTCAAGAGTGTTTATTCTTTACAAGACACAAGGACAACTGAATAAATGTTTTACTTTACAATGTCTTCATGAGAGTATTTATATATATTTTTTAAATATGAACGCTCAAAATATAAATGCAGATGTAGCCTATTTGTCACCATCACAAATTCTGTTTACTAGCTCTATTGAAATGCCTGTGGAAATTGTATTCTCTATATATGTGAGACTGAGAGACTGTTTTCTGCATTCAAATGAATCCATGCCATTACCTGAGGCTTACCTGATATGAGAGACATGGAATTAGGGCGAATTTTCTCCCACTTCTCTGAAAATATCAATTTTTTCATAGTATTATCTCTTGTGACATAAGTGAAGTTTGCTCAAAATACCAGCTTCATACAGAGTGAGCAGATATAGCCATTGCTCTCCATAGGATAGAGACAAAGAATATAAATAGGAGTGACAATATCATAACGCTTGGTTTAAATTTTACACCCATAGAGAATTTATGTGATGCCTTCACTTTCAAAGGAGTTGATTCAAAATTCTCATGATGCAGAAGAACTCCAAAGTGTTTGTTCTAGTGACAGCAATGGTGAAAATGTTTCTTAGAGTGTACAGTATTTTTATATACAGTGAGTGCAGTATATACAGTGGGGAGAACAAGTATTTGATACACTGCCGATTTTGCAGGTTTTCCCACTTACAAAGCATGTAGAAGTCTGTAATTTTTATCATAGGTACTCTTCAACTCTGAGTGACGGAATCTAAAACAAAAATCCAGAAAATCACATTGTATGATTTTTAAGTAATTAATTTGCATTTTATTGCATGACATAAGTATTTGATACATCAGAAAAGCAGAACTTAATATTTGGTACAGAAACCTTTGTTTGCAATTACAGAGATCATACGTTTCCTGTAGTTCTTGACCAGGTTTGCACACACTGCAGCAGGGATTTTGGCCCACTCCTCCATACAGATCCTTCAGGTTTTGGGGCTGTAGCTGGGCAATATGGACTTTCAGCTCCTCCAAAGATTTTCTATTGGGTTCAGGTCTGAAGACTGGCTAGGCCACTCCAGGACTTTGAGATGCTTCTTACGGAGCCACTCCTCAGTCGCCCTGGCTGTGTGTTTCGGGTCGTTGTCATGCTGGAAGACCCAGCCACGACCCATCTTCAATGCTCTTACTGAGGGAAGGAGGTTGTTGGCCAAGATCTCGCGATACATGGCCCCATCCATCCTCCCCTTAATACGGTGCAGTCGTCCTGTCCCCTTTGCAGAAAAGCATCCCCAAAGAATGATGTTTCCACCTCCATGCTTCACGGTTGGGATGGTGTTCTTGGGGTTGTATTCATCCTTCTTCTTCCTCCAAACACGGCGAGTGGAGTTTAGACCAAAAAGCTCTATTTTTGTCTCATCAGACCACATGACCTTCTCCCATTCCTCCTCTGGATCATTCTGATGGTCATTGGCAAACTTCAGACGGGCCTGGACATGCGCTGGCTTGAGCAGTGGGACCTTGCGTGCGCTGCAGGATTTTAATCCATGACGGCGTAGTGTGTTACTAATGGTTTTCTTTGAGACTGTGGTCCCAGCTCTCTTCAGGTCATTGACCAGGTCCTGCCGTGTAGTTCTGGGCTGATCCCTCACCTTCCTCATGATCATTGATGCCCCACGAGGTGAGATCTTGCATGGTGCCCCAGACCGAGGGAGATTGACCGTCATCTTGAACTTCTTCCATTTTCTAATAATTGCGCCAACAGTTGTTGCTTTCTCACCAAGCTGCTTGCCTATTGTCCTGTCGCCCATCCCAGCCTTGTGCAGGTCTACAATTTTATCCCTGATGTCCTTACACAGCTCTCTGGTCTTGGCCATTGTGGAGAGGTTGGAGTCTGTTTGATTGAGTGTGTGGACAGGTGTCTTTTATACAGGTAACGAGTTCAAACAGGCGCAGTTAATACAGGTAATGAGTGGAGAACAGGAGGGCTTCTTAAAGAAAAACTAACAGGTCTGTGAGTGCCGGAATTCTTACTGGTTGGTAGGTGATCAAATACTTATGTCATGCAATAAAATGCAAATTAATTATTTAAAAATCATACAATGTGATTTTCTGGATTCTTGTTTTAGATTCCGTCTCTCACAGTTGAAGTGTACCTATGATAAAAATTACAGACCTCTACACGCTTTGTAAGTAGGAAAACCTGCAAAATCGGCAGTGTATCAAATACTTGTTCTCCCCACTGTATATACAGCGCATTCGGAAAGTATTCAGACCCCTTAACTTTTTCCATATTTTGTTACGTTACAGTCTTATTTAAAAATGTATTAATTAAATAGTTTTCCTCCTCAATCTACACACAACACCCCATAATGACAAAGGGAAAACAGTTTTTTACATAAGTATTCAGACCCTTTGCTGTGACACTCAAAATTGAGCTCAGGAACATCCTGTTACCATTGAACATCCTTGAGGTGTATCTACAACTTGATTGAAGTCTATCTGTGGTAAATACAATTGATTGGACATGATTTGGAAAGGCACACACCTATCTATATAAGGTCCCACATTTGACAGTTTATGTCAGAGCAAAAACCAAGCCATGAAGTTGGAATTGTCCTTTCGCGCTCCGAGACAGGATTGTGTCGAGGAATAGATCTGGGGAAGGACACCAAAAAATATCTGCAGCATTGAAGGTCCCCATGAACACGGTGGCCTCCATCATTCTTAAATGGAAGAAGTTTGGAACCACCAAGACTCTTCCTAGAGCTGGCCACCCAGCCAAATTGAGCAATCGGGGGAGCGGGGCCTTGGTCAGGGAGGTGACCAAGAACCAGATGGTAACTCTGACAGAGCTCCAGAGTTCCTCTGTGGAGATGGGAGAATCTTCCAGAAGGACAAACATCTCTGCAGCACTCTACCAATCACGCCAGACGGAAGCCACTCCTCAGTAAAAGGCACATGACAGCTCGCTTAGAGTTTGCCAAAAGGCACCTTAAGGACTCTCATACCATGAGAAAAATGATTATCTGGTCTGATGAAACCAAGATTGAACTCTTTGGTCTGAATGCCAAGCGTCACGTCTGGAGGAAACCTGGCACCATCCCTACGGTGAATGCTGTGGGGATGAATTTCAGCAGCAGGGACTGGGAGACTAGTCAGGATCGGGAGAAAGATGAACGGAGCAAAGAACATAGAGATCCTTGTTGAAAACCTGCTCTAGAGCGCTCAGGATCTCAGACTGGGGCGAAGGTTCACCTTCCAATAGGACAAGGAATTTCTTTCCTTCTTAATGCATTTGAGCCAGTCGGTGTGTTGTGACAAGGTGGGGGTGGTATACAGAAGATAGCCTTATTTGGTAAAAGACAGAGTCCATATTATGGCAAAAACAGCTCAAATAAGCAAAGCGAAACGACAGTACATCATTACTTTAAGAACATTGAACGTTTCTTCAAGTGCATTCGCAAAAACAGTCAGGCACTATGATGAAACTGGCTCTAATGAAGACCACAGGAAAGGAAGAACCAGAGTTACCTCTGCTGCAGAGGATAAGCTCATTAGAGTTACCAGCCTCAGAAATTGCAGCCAAAATAAATGCTTCACAGAGTTCAAGTAACAGACACATCTCAACATCAACTTGTTCAGAGGAGACTGCGTGAATCAGACCTTCATGGTCGAATTGCTGTTAAGAAACCACTACTAAAGGACACCAATAATAAGAAGAGACTTGCTTGGTCCAAGAAACACAAACAATGGATATTAGACCGGTGGAAAACGCAGTGTTTTTGAGAGACAAAGAGTAGGTGAACGGATGATCTCTGCATGTGTGGTTCCCACTGTGAAGCATGGATCTGGAGATGTGGTGGTGTGGGGGTGCTTTGCTGGTGAAACTGTTGGTGATTTATTTAGAATTCAAGGCACACTTGCATGGCTACCACAGCATTCTGCAGCGATACGCTATCCCATCTGGTTTGCGCTTAGTGGGAATATAATTTGTTTTTCAACAGGACAATGACCCAACACACCTCCAGGCTGTGTAAGGGCTATTTGACCAAGGAGAGTGATGTAGTGCTGCATCAGATGACCTGGCCTCCACAATCACCCAACCTTAACCAAATTAGGATGGTTTGGGATCAGTTGGACCACAGAGTGAAGGAAAAGCAGCCAACAAGCATTCCAGGTGAAGCTGCTTGAGAGAAGGCCAAGAGTGTGCAAAGCTGTCATCACGGCAAAAGGTGGCTACTTTGAAGAATCTAACATCTAAAATATATTTTGATTTGTTTAACACTTTTTTGGTTACTACGTGATTCCATGTGTTTTTTCATCGTTTTTATGTCTTCACTATTATTCTAAAATGTAGAAAATAGTAAAAATAAAGAAAAACCCTTGAATGAGAAGGTGTGTACAAACTTTTGACTGGTACTGGGTGGAATATATATATATATATAGCATATTCCACCCACAATGACATAGTACTTCTTGATATTTCAGTCCTATAATATCACTGAAAAGAGTTGCACGATATACTTCAAAAAACATTCTAAGGTTATATCTCAAGAGATCTGTCTAATTTGAAAGCTATTTTCAGATACACGTCCCCAAAGACTCAAACCATACACTGATCCAGGTTCATCACAGATAAGCATACACATTTCCACCAAAGGGCATGTGGCGATAATTGTACCATTGGAATATCTCTTTCAGAAACGCTGTCTTTGCACTATTATTTCTTTGTGCTTCTCTCTTCAGAAGAGTTATCGGGGGGGGGGGGGGGGGTTCAGTTCTAACATTACGATTGGAGGCTTCTGAATATACTTATAGATATAATTACAGCTTACAAACATCAATTTCACATACACACATAATTGAGAAAAAGAGTGGGAAGATGATTTAGGCATAATTAGAGGCTTTGCAGAGAAAGGAGACCTTGATGCCATGCCTAAGTGTTCCCCTTGCTAATGACCATCTTGTGGCGACTGGTATATAGTATTGAACTCATAGGAGGGGGGTTGGGAGATTTCGTTATACTGTTACATTTTAATAACATTGTAATAACGTTCTCATTTAACCTGCATTTAGCCAATATGGTCACATTACTCAAAATAAATCTGTTTCACCTGATGCCATGCCGAGGTTGTGTTTTTTATTCTGTTGCACCTGTGTAGATATATGTACTGTATATTTCGAGAATGATAACCTATTGTACATTTCCTTTGGCATCCACCATATTTGCTGTTGTTATGAAACCTTACACATTAAAAGGAAAAGGGGTTACTGACCCCCACTAGGTTGCTATTTTCTCCTGTTAGATCCAAACATAGCCACCGTGTGAATGTGTTTGTGTGTGTGTGTGTGTGTGTGTGTGTGTGTGCGTGTGTGTGTGTGTGTTTAGGGTCATTCAATATTGTGTGAATGAAGGGCGGATTGAATAAAGAGAAAATAATACCTTTAAAATTCCTTATTTTCATACAAATCTTGTGCAATTTATATCTATAGGCTACATTTAATTTTTTTATTTTACTAGGCAAGTCAGTTAAGAACATATTCTTATTTTCAATGACGGCCTAAGAACAGTGGGTTAACTGCCTTGTTCAGGGGCAGAACGACAGATTTTTACCTTGTCAGCTCGGGGATTTGATCCAGCAACCTTTCGGTTACGAGCCCAACACTCTAACCACTGGGCTACCTGCCGCCCCATTGAGGCGATTCTTTCACTATTTGAGGCTGGCATTAGTGCGTAAACCTAAGCTTTAGGGCCTAACTGTACACACGCCAAATAGCCTACAAGCCAATCCCCAAATGCTTTTGGGAAAGGCAGAAAAGTAATGTTTGGGAAAGATTTGGTGAAGTGGTAAAAGAGGATGATTATGTGTGCTGATTGTGAGGCTCTATAGATATTCAACAGTCACAAGATGGGGACTTCAAATAGGCCTATGGCACGTCAAGGAAACTGTAGCCTACTGTTCACATGGGTTGAATGGAAACTGAAATATGGACACTGACTGTAGGTGTATAACCTCTCACACAGCTTTAATATTAACCCCTGAAGAATCAAGCATTTCTTGCTGTAAAATTATACACCAAATGTAGGCTCGGGAACAGGAGTGGAGAATGCAATGAGTACAATGAGTAGGTGCTACATTTCAACCACATAAAATATCCATCCAAGCCTAACTGAAATCTTATCAGAAACATTTCTATTTCCTTACAACCGGTCAAACTGATGTCATTTTTGGAAATGTTGCATAGAAACTCTTTCATGTTTTTTTTTTTGTTATTGCATTTTGTCCCCGATCCCTAAACATATTTTTTCCATGAAAGGAGCAGAGATGAAAGAGAAAAACATAACGATGTCAACTTCACTGAACAAAAATATAAACGCAATATGCAACAATTTCAAAGTTTTTACGGAGTTAAAGTTCACATAAAAAAAATCTGTCAATTGAAGTAAGTAAATTAGGCCCTAATCTATGGATTTCACATGACTGGGAATATACTGTAGATATGGATCTGTTGGTCACAGATACCTTAAAAAATATATACAAGGGCATGGATCAGAAAACCAGTAAGTATCTGATGTGACCATAATTTGCCTCATGCAGCACGACACATCTCCTTCCCATAAAATTGATCAGGCTGTTGATTGTGGCCTGTGGAATGTTGTCCCACACTGGAACACACTGTCGTACACATTGTTCTAGAATATCCCAAACATGCTCAATGAGTGACATGTCTGGTGAGTATGCAGGCCATGGAAGAACTGGGACATTTTCAGCTTCCAGGAATTGTGTACAGATCCTTGCGACATTGGGCTGTGCATTATCTGGCTGAAACATGAGGTGATGGTGGCGGATAAGTGGCATGACAATGGGGCTCGGGATCTCGTCACGGTATCTCTGTGTGTTGAAATTGCCATTGATAAAATGCAATTGTGTACGTTGTCTGTAGCTTATGCATGCCCATACCATAACTCCACCGCCACCATGGGGCACTCTGTTTACAACGTTGACATCAGCAAACCGCTCTCCCACACAACGCCATATACGCTCTTTGCCATCTGCCCGGTGTAGTTGAAACCGGGATTCACCTGTGAAGAGCACACTTCTCCAGTGTGCCAGTGGTCATCGCAGGTGAGCATTTGTCCGCTGAATTCAGTTACGACGCCGAACTGCATTCAGGTCAAGACCCTGGTGAGGACGACGAGCAAGCAGATGAGCTTCCCTGAGACGGTTTCTGACAGAAATTCTACAGTTGTGCAAACCCACAGTTTCATCAGCTGTCCGGGTGGCTGGTCTCAGACGATCCCTCAGGTGAAGAAGCTGGATGTGGAGGTCCTGGGCTAGCGTGCTTACACGTGGTCTGAGGTTGTGAGGCCGGTTGGACGTACTGCCAAATTCTTTAAAACAACGTTGGAGGCGGCTTATAGTAGAGAAATTAACATTCAATTATCTGGCAACAGCTCTGGTGGACATTCCTGCAGTCAGCATGCCAATTGCACGCTCCCTCAAACCTTGAGACATCTGTGGCATTCTGTTGTGTGACAAAACTGCACATTTTAAAGTGGCCTTTTATTGTCCCCAGCACAAGGTGCACCTGCGTAATGATCATGCTGTTTAATCAGATTCTTGATATGCCACACCTGTCAGGTGGATGGAGTATCTTAGCAAAGGAGAACTGTTCACTAACAGGGATGTAAACAAATTTGTGCACAACATCTGAGAGAAATAAGCTTTTTGTGCGTATGGAACATTTCTCTGATCTTTTATGTCAGCTGATGATACATGGGACCAACACTTTAAATGTTGTGTTTATATTTTTGTTCAGTGTAGATTGAAGGATTCATTCTTTCAATGTATGCTATTATACATTTCGTATTTTTTTGTCTTCTAGGGCAAAGAGAAGCTACCTGTATCTAGTTATAGACAAGCAGACTAATTAATAACCTACCAAAACATATCCAAATCAAGCCAACAAAATCCTGCACCCCTTGTCAAAATATCGTTCCGCCATCTCTGACTGTAGCCTACAGTGTTAGCGTGTTAGGGTCGGGTGCGGGTGCAGATTTTCACATATAGTCGGGTGGTTGCGGGTGAACAAACAGCTGACCTACACCACTAGTATGCGTGCGTGTATGTTTTTGTGTGTATACTTGCTTGTGTGCTTGTGGCTTCTTACACTCTTCCTAGATCTAGTCACCCCTACTTTCCTCTCTGTATGCATCCTTTCACAGCTGGGTTTATAGGCGTTACTCAGTCATATACAGTATTTCTCAGCTTTTGATGCTGGGGCTTGAGTCCCAAAGTGCTGATGAGCTATCAACAAATAAATACTGAGACAGGTTTCTCATGGTGGTTTCAAATGCAGTGGGTGTAGGAAAGAGACCATGGGTTGCATGAAATATATACCAAAATTATCTGTTGAAATAAATCAGGAATTCATTTGTCAAGCTTTTGCTGCAGGCTCTGTTCCAGTAACTTTCCACCACCTGAATCTTTCTGTTCTGGCTATAAGTAGACATATGAATGCATGTGCTCAAACAGTCACACACACACACATGTGTAAACCCATGTATTTATATGCTCAAACATGCACACAATCATGCTCTGTATGCAAATGTATACTAGTATAGTATAGTCAAACCCACACTACATATCCTGTCTTTCAATCTCTCTCTTGCCCTCTCTCACCCCCTCCCTCTCTCTCTCGCTCTCTCACACCCTCCCTTCATCTCTCTCTCTCTCTCTCTCTCGCCCCCTCTCTCTCTCTCTCTCTCTCTCTCTCTCTCTCTCTCTCTCTCTCTCTCTCGCATCTCCCTCTCTCTCTCTCTCCCTCTCTTCTCTCTCTCTCACTCTCTCTCGCCCCTCCTTCTGACTCTCTCGCCCCCTCTCTCTCTCTCTCTCTCTCTCTCTCACCCCCTCTCTCTCTCACCCCATCCCTCTCTCTCTCTCTTCATACCACACACGCACATATCCTCTGTGTGTAAAATCTGGAGGGGCTGCTCTTCAGCACTCTGCAGTTTCTACCGGGGGATTTTATGCTGGCCCTGCAGATGGCAGAGAGGTAGGAGGCGTGATGGAGCAGTTTTCCTCGGATCGATACCCCCGGACCACGGTGCACAGAGGACAGCGGATTCGAGATCCCACCCCCCCACCTCTCCGCCTGCCTACCCCTCCAGTGTGAGGACCCTCTGCCATGGGTTAGGAGGGAGACAATGGCTTCATATGATTCATCCTTAATGCCAGGGAGTCTGGGCCGGGCCGGATAAGCGGGCCCTCATTAGTCATTCATCCCCAGGCCTCTAGACTCTGTCCGCCCTCCCATACCACACACACCTCTTCACACACATACTGTTCACACACACACACACACGGACACTCATATGGATCATACACAGCCCTTGCTTAATTGATTGCCTTAGATATGATGAAACAGGTCACAGCAGAAGACCCCACTGTTGGTGTGAGCACATCAAGGGTAGAAGGACCTGTGCCTGTCTCTACTGTATTGCAGGCCACCTCCACCTACCACCATTTTTGGAAGGGTTTTGTAATAGTTAAGTGGGTAGCTTTACTTTTAAAACAAGTATTGTAACTGCTCCAGGCAATCTCCATTGTAGATGCAGTCTACATGTTTGATTGTGTGCCAAGTCAGTTCTTAATATCTTTATTTCAAGGACTTGTATTGTCCTGTTACTCTGATTCCACTTAGATTCATTCTATGCCTGCAGGCCAGAAAAACTAGCAATTAACAAAGATAGCATGGTTACATCACTCGGTCCTGGGGCCTACCAGGGGTGCACATTTTGGCTATTGACCTAGCACTAAACAGATTAAAATAATCAACTCGTCATCAAAACCAAACCATTCACCCCTGAGAGGCCCCAGGACCGAGTTTGGGAAACCCTGACCTAATGCAATTGACCAAAATAACAGGCATGTGAGAAGAATATGTCAGACACAGGCATAGCTAACCCGGGTATGCCATAATTTGAGAGCGCCGAGTAGCAGAGACGAGCGATGAGAGTGCAGTGATTATACAGTAACAGTGCTGGTCTGAGGCTGGGCTGGCTGGCTGACTGTCTGACTAGAGGAAGAAGAAGACAATGTGTGGGAGGTTTATATAATGTCAAACTGCCACTACTGCCTGTGTTCCTGGTGCCATTATATCATGAGGTACAGTAATTATGGATCTCTCTGAAGTCCTAACAAGGGGAGAGAATGATTGTAAAGTGGACCCAACTAAAAGGGACCCAGCTTTCAAAGAAAGGAAATTCATGGGCCCAGTAGTAGTGAATGCTACAAGGACCCCTTGCTTCCCCTCAGGATACAATGTAAACTACCCAAAACCACATCACATGTTGTTCCCTTCATCTTGATTCTTTGAAGTTAATAATGTTGTAATTTCATAATTTTAGCATGTACCTCACCAATATTTTATTTAGCCAGACAAAAATCTCCCTGCATTTGTGTTGTTTTTTTCATTCAGCCGAGACTGTACTTCTCAGACCGCTGTGAAACGCTTGCTGCACATGCTGTGCCCTTGTTGTACTTTGGTTAGTAAAAAGGAAGGTATGTCTTCCAGGTTGTCACGTTCGTATAATGATCGGGAGACAGGAGCAGGAATGCGTAATAGTGGTTTTTTATTTCTACCCAAATTAAACCACGTATACAAAACACAAACAAAAGAGCGAGAAGTACCTTGAATAAATACACGGGCGAGACCCAAAACACAAGTACACAACGATACAACAAGGGGCGAGCACAGGTACTCACATGACCAACGGACATGGGAATAATAAATGAACCAGGACAATGGGTAACAGCGGACACAAATATAACAATCCTAATCAGGGAGGAATGGGAACCAGGTGTGTGTAATGAGGAAGTTCAATCACTCCTAGAGGCTGGTGACATAGACCTCCGGAACTGGTGCACGGAATTAGCAACAGTACCGGAGGGATCTGTGACAACCATCTGGCTGTTGTCTGAAAGAGTGACAATTTGGACATTCAGTCTGTTTGAATCACCGATACGTCATGGGAGCCATTCGGTGGATTTAAAGACACAAAAATTGCACGTTTTATTCACTTCTGTGGCAGCCTTCGTGTTTGGTTGAGAAAACGAAAATGTAGCCCAGTTCTCCTCTTCTGTTCTTTCATTGTCAAACACAACGGGAAACAAACCTTAGTACAGCACCAAAAATAACTGTCACTAGATGAATCATCGTGTGTGAATACCCCATATCTACGAACTGTGGGAGACCCTGAATCAATTAACAGATTCCAACTGTCGTTATGTCGTTATGACTACCTGCCACGGATTCCTCAGCCTCCGACAGTCTCCCAAAGACCTCTGTGAGTGACCGAGCAGAGACACGGCTGCCTGACAGGAAGTGACCAGATCAAGAGCATTACACTGTGACAGGAAGCGAAAGAGCACTCAACCGGTCTCATTTGAGGTGTTCCACCTATCTGGCCAGACCATTTCAAACCTGTCAGCCTGCGAGTTGTGAGGGCAGGTCATAGTCCTGTGAATTAGTCCCGGACCAGAGGAACCTTCTAACACAGCTCATTACCCTCTCCAGTTCCATCTCCAATAGAAATACTGCCATGGCCCCATAGGCACATATGCACTTAAAGCCACTTAAAAGGTGAGAAGAACTCTTGCTGAATCAACGTAACTATGAAACGTGTCAAACATTAGTTGGGATTCAGCCTAAAATCATAGCCATTCCTTTTGTAAATTGAATACAAATAGTTATCTTATAATATGAGCAAATCCAAGAGTACAGCCCTCTTGAAGACAATCAGAGTTCGCAAGAGCTTGACTGAAGTGTTTGATCAGACGGTACACTTTTCTTTCCATAATCACTCTCTGTGATCCCCCATATCAAATGAAAAGTCATAGCAGATGCTTCAATAATTGTTGGCAGGGATTTGATTATGGACCATCTGGTGAAATATGTAGCCCGTTGTGTCTTGAGATTCTTTACACGTTTCAGCTTGGTGTCGTTGCCTCCAAATGTATATCACGCTGGTGGATCTTGGGCCACAAACCCATTAATCATCGACGCACAAGTAAATGTGTGAATTATTAATCCTTTGGACTAACTCAAATTCATGAAAACTGTATAAATATGTTAAAACGTATATTTCCCGTGACGTTTTTAGCAATTTGCACAATAACATCAAACTTAAGTGCCATGTCCTATGAAGGACTATGAGTTAAAGGAAGAAAACATACACTGACATTCTACATGTTATCCTAGAGAATTTACGGGCATGTGTATGACAACATCCGGATTGGCATAGTGATCGACGAATGCCAAGTAATCCTTCATAATCTTTCATGAAAAACGAATGGTATTGCACATTGTGGAGCTGTTCTGTAATCCATACGCTAGTCTTATTAATATCCTGTTACCATAACTTCTAAAACTTTCAGCCCAAAAATACTATTTCAATTGATCTGGGACTTCTCTGTCTACTATGAAGAAATATTAGCATGATCAAAAGGACTTAATGACACATGGCTGAATGAACTGATGAGGATGAAATGGGTCCGTCTGTAATTATCCCAGTGGTCAACATGTTCATTATCTGAGTTTCTATGAGCTACCAAAAACCTAATATGCTTTGTCCGTAAAGCCGCGGTGTGGGGCCTTGCATCAGCCCAGATCAGATGAGGGATTAGTGGGTACAGTCAAGCTATCTCCTTTGTTTTAACCAGGGCCTTTAGTGAGGGGATTCAAAAGGGCTTAGATTCCATAGTTGAACAAAATGAGAGGTGTCAGGGAAGGCATAGAGGTCAGGACTTGTCGATTACTGATAGACTGGCCCGTGTGCCTCAAGACTATTCATCCTGACAACACACTCCTCCCACCGAGGCTGCCTCTGGTCCCAGATCAACACACTAGATTAGCGTAATGAGTCTCTGGTGGCTTTCACAGTCCAACACTTGAGGAGAGGGGAGGGGAGCGTTTCACCTCTGAGGAATGGTGGATGTGGCATGATGAATGTCCTAAACCCCTCTCGGGTAAAAACAGGAACTGTTTTCGAATGTCATTTTAGGACAGTCTAGAATGCGAAGGATAGCTGCATTTTGGATGGTATTTGAATCCAATGGTGACAGATTTGTGTTTTTGTATTCCAGATGGAGAAGAGTTCTAGGTCACCTGTTCAGCTGTGTGGTGAACAGTTGTTGCTGAAGATAAGCCTATTGCACAGATGCAACCTTTGCTTCCTTATGACAATTAGGAATGGCAGACTTATTAAATCGTTTAACATTGATTTCTGCTGGCATTTACTTACTGCCACTGATTAATTAATATCATCAAATGATATAAAACATAGTACATAGTGGTAACAACTCCCACTCACAGTAATATAACTTTACAAGTCATGGTAATTAGTATAATTTTATGACTACATTACAATTTAATTTTTGGCAATTAATAGTAAGTGTTTACCTAATTATTTCATGAAATAGGAACTTTAAAATGAGGAGCTTTAAAATGAGGGGGAACATTTCGGCTTCATACGGTATTTGTTCTGCACGGCAAATGAGAGGAAATTTGGTTTTGGTCACAGTTGGGTGTAGGCCTGTCTCTATTTCAGGCAAAAATATGTTTCTCAACATTTCATATGATTAATTGACTAACCAAGAATGATGTTTTAACATTAAATTAAATGTAACATTAAAAGATTAAAACAGATAGTGTTGGTACAGTAGACTACTGTACATTAGAATGTTTTCATTGTCAAAACATTTCTATTGTCTTAGTTAGAGAGGAGCGTTGCACCGAACCACTGTAGAATGATAATTGCTTCCCTGGTCTCCTGATATGTCATTAAATAATGTAGAAATTAGCCTCCAAAATTTAAAACTGAGGCTGCAAATCTCTTTAATAATGACCTATATGGCTCTAATGAGCTTCTCCAGACAATGAAGCCATCACTTCCGGATAGGGTTGCACAAATCCAGGCGTTCATTGGAGGCCGTCCAGCTCTGAGATAATGTGTTATTAATGTCTGGTCCGCAGTGGGTCGGGTTATATTACCAAAGTATTAATCACTAGGCAGATATATGGGCCATAATTTTTCAGTATAGAGGATTACATGAGAAACTACTCTAATGGGCCCCCTAAAAGATCTGTACAAAGCAGAATGTATACTCTACATACAGAGCTCATGTTCATGCCTTAGAATGTAGGTCCTACAAAATAACTGTAATTATGTTGCACATTTACTAGTGTTTCCGACTTTTATATGTTGACGTTTTGTTTGGCCACAACATATGGTTTAGATGCGAGATTTGACTCGAACAATAAACCGTGTCATACTGTTTAGGTTTGGCAACGGGAATCAATTACATTGAGACAATCCAGCATTGCAATGGAATACATTATTCGCCACAAAACGCTGTGGAAATCACAATCTCCCAGAAGGGGAATAAAGGAAGGATTCCTACAGGAATAGAAAAAGGATACATAGAAAAATGATATTTTTAGCTAGAAGAGCTGTTCTGCAGAGTGCAGTGCAGTAGTATTTGTTTAGCATATGGTTTATTACCGGGAATTGAGAGAGAATAATGAGTGTACTTCTTCTATGAAGTGTTAAACATCATTTTACAGTCTTTAGGGACATATATGAAGCCTATTTTGCATAAAATATGTGTGAATCATATAATCGTAAATAAACGTTTCTGTCAGTCTGGCCATCAAAAACAAATAGATGAATGATGGAAGTGTGATTCTGAATAATATATAATTAGTTAAAAGCCAGACACACTCACTTCTCACAATGCCCGCCTGCCGAGTCCTTATCCACGATAAAATCAAATCAAATCAGCATGCAGCAGTAAGACATTGATAGCACTTACATATTCTGGCAATAGTGCCACAGTCTCTTTTGAGGGCACTTAAAAAACACCAGGCATGCTTACTGTATGACACAAGGCTTTTACTCTTTGACATGCCTATTGTCTTGGGAAGTCAGCGCTACAGAGCCTGTCGCTCCAATGTCAGCTGTCAGTGGGGAGAGTAGTGTGAATACACTCATCATATGCTTGATCATGAAGGGACGTTGGATGGCTTTTGTGGGATGGGGAAGTGGCACCATGGGTGGCCAGTATGATAGATTGACAAGAGTTGAGGGAGTAAGAGGGGATCTAGGCAATGATGAAAGACCCTTTGTGTTGGAGCGCTGAGCCAGTGTCAAGGACGAGTTGTCAAAGACAGAGAGAGAGAGAGAGAGAGAGAGAGAGAGAGAGAGAGAGAGAGAGAGAGAGAGAGAGAGAGAGAGAGAGAGAGAGAGAGAGAGAGAGAGAGAGAGAGAGAGAGAGAGAGAGAAAGAATGAGGTGGAGAGCAAGAAAGAGAACCGTGAAAGAGGGAGAGTGAAAGACGAGAGGGTGGAAAGGTGAGAGATTTAAAATAGAGAGGTGTGGTTGAGGAGGACATGGGTGGACATGCTATATCAGAGTCGTCACAGGAAGCTCAGTGACCTCTCCCACTCGGGGTTATGCTAGGTGATGACAGGACGTCAACTGGGACTCCATTATGGTGCACTTTAATGCAAACTTGGTTGTCCTCCTTGAAACAAAATCAGCAGGTACTCACTAAAACACCATAGCAACACAAGAGTGCTTTCAAAAGTAATTGTTCCTTGACATCAGAATTCAAATTATACTGTAACTCTTGGACCATTAACCTATTCTAATCACAGAGCCTAGATTCTACTTACAGTAGGCCTGCTTCAAAAGACTTCTCAATTTGATTGCTCTGAAGTGGCTTTCTACAGCTAGCAATGTCAAGTGCAGTGCCAAAGTGTTGATTACCAAGCTTCGCCTTGTGAGCTCGTCACATTAAAGTAATTTAAAGGGACTGAAATGCAGTGTGAAGGGTGCTGCCTCAGAGGGACAGAGTATAGAGTGGGACTGGGCCTGGTGCTAGGGAGCTCTGTGTCTGCCACACAGCATTTGATTAATGGCACCACGGGCTTCCTCATCAAGAGGCAATAAAATAGAAGGCCATAAGTCAGGCATCATCCTAGGGCGTGTCAGGTGTTCAGGTCCTCTTATCTCACATAGGCTCCTCCAAGGCAGCTCAGCCCAAAACGATGCAGAGAGACCATCTATCTCACTCTCTATAATCCTTCCATTAAGTGTAGAGACATTGACCCTTCAAGATCAGAATACCCTTTTATATTTTAAATGGTAGCATGCCTGATTTTGAGATTGTTTAAATAGCCAGATTGTGTTATCAGAAAAATCTGGGCTTGGGTAATTCCAACATGTTTGTATTCGTGTCCCACTTCACATTCCCTCTTTCCTAACATTGTCTCATGGATCCTAGTAGGCTTTAATTCCTATTAAAAGGCTGTTTTGTTTTCCTCTGAACACAGATTTACATTTGTCAGTATCCTGACTAGTTCCAGAATCCCTAGGTAATTCTTCATGTTAGATTTGAATGAGTCTTTCTAATGCAGTCTTGCATAATTTAATCCAACAAGGACATTCCAATATTCTTTTCTCCTTTTTTTTATTTTTTATTTCTATTCTAATATGTGTAGTAGGCCTACAACTCATCTCAGCAGTCATGAAAAATAAATACGATAATAAAACACCTTTTGAATTTCATGAGCACACAGGGGCCAGTAACTGTAAGCTCTTCCATTGAAAAGCCTGTCTATAAGCCTCAATGATATACTGAATAGGATTGCGTGGCTGCTTTCTCCTTCTCACCTGGTCTCTCAATGTTCACACTTCGTCACTGAGAAAAATAGAAAGCAGCAGTCAATGTTTTCACTCCACATTACTGGGCTTCCACTGATCTAGAGTATTCCCTCAAGAACCAGACAATGTTTGTATGAGTTTCCTTGTTCAGTATATAAATATTTAATGTGTATTGACCTTCCTTGGCCTTTGGGCTAACCCACAAGTCCATTTGAAAATTCCCTGTAGCAACTGAGTATCCGTCTCCATCTCTCCAATCCCCAACCACCTATCACAACCACTACCTCCAGGAGATGTGCTGGCAATGGCCAGACTCATTCAATACATTTGCCTCAAGGTTCCTCAACATATGTTCTCCTTGTTCTTCATGTTTCTGTGTTTGTTATGTCACATTTCAAAGTTCAGAATTTGCGTAAGTTTGCACACAATTTCAGATATTTATTGTGATAAATCAAATCAAATCAAAATGTATTGGTGGCGTACACAGGTGTGCAGGTCTTATAGCATGTGCGGCGTAATGCTTATGTTACTATCTCAAACAGTGCAGTAGAATGTCTTGCAAATACAATACAAATGTACAAATCATCAAAACAAGAAATCAATAAATGACAGAACGAGTCCAATTAACAATCCAGGGGTAGATGTATTAGTGTGAGCATGTGTCAGAATCCAGAATATAAACATGTGGTGTGTATAGACAGTATATAATTATTGAAGGAAAATGGTACGTACAGTAGTAGTTATATTAGGATGAGCTATGTAGAGAATACAGCATATACATACACAATGAGTAAACAAGAGTATATGGGGTTACCAGCATTCAATGAGTCTATATATACTGTATATGGGGTATTAGTCTAAATGTGAAGGACAGAGTACCGGGCAGGTAGCCAGCTAGTGATGGCTGTTCAACAGTCTGATGACCTGGAGATAGAAGCTGTTTTTCAGTCTTTTTGGTCCTTGTTTTGGTACATCTGTAACATCTCTGTCTGTTAGATGGTAGCAGAGTGAACAGACCGTGACTGAGGTCCTTCATGATCTTCTTGGCCTTCCTTTGACACTGAGTGCTGTAAATGTCCTGGAGGGCAGGCAGCGTGCCTCCAGGGATGCGTTAGGCTGACCGCATAACTCTCTGGAGAGCCATGCGGTTATGGGCGGTGCAGCCTATCAGAATGCTCTCAATAGTGCATCTGTAGAAGTGTGTGAGGGTCGTAGAGCCATGCAGAATTTATTTAGCCGCCTGAAGTTGAATAGGCGCTGTTGCGCCTTCTTCACCATGGTGTCATGTGGTTGGACCATTTCATGTCCTCAGTAATGTGCACGCCAAGGAACTTTTGACCCTGTCCACTGTGGCCCCGTCGATGTGTCTCCTGTAGTCCACGATCAGCTCCTTTGCTTTTTTTACTTTGAGGGAGATGTTATTTTCCTGCCACCACTCTGCCAGGGCTCTAACCTCCTCCCTGTAGGCTGTCTTGTCGTTGTTGGTAATCTGGTCTACCATGTCGTGTCGTCAAAACACTTGATGATTGAGTTGGAGTAGTGCGTAGACAAGCAGTCGTGGGTGAACAGGGAGTACAGGAGGGGGCTGAGAACACACCCCTGGGGGGCCGCTTGTTGAGGATCAGTGTGGCGGAGGTATTGTTGCCTTTCCTCACCACCTGAGGTTGACCCGTCAAGATGTCTAGGACCCAGTTGCACAGGGAGGTGTTCAGACCCAGGGCCTTGAGCTTAGTGACAAGCTTGGAGGGTACTATGGTTTTGAAAGCAGAGCTGTAGTCAATGAACAGCATTCTCAAATAGGTATTCCTCTTTTCCAGGTGGGATAGGGCAGTGTGCAGAGCAACAGCAATTGCGTTATCTGTAAGAATAGTTTTCCTCTATGAACCAGCCAACTATAATCAGCATGTCATGTAGAGCATGAATGGTTCTCTAACAGTTTCCTTGGCAGCCAAACAACCTGGTCTCAGAGCATTTTGTATTATTCTGTAGCTAAATTTGAAACACGTTTGGTATGGTTAAATAAAACATATGGTTACTTAAGGAGAAGGGTGGTTGATCGGGGTTAGGGCTGTGGTGGTCATGACATTTTGTCAGCCGGTTATTGTTACGTAAAAGACCGCTGGCCTCACGGTAATTGACCGTTAACGTAGATAATCTTCAGGCGTCCATGCATGCAAGCTGCAATGAAGCCGCTGATGTGAGCCTTTGGAACATCTCAATTTAAAAAGTATAATAAATCAATTTCATACACACCATCAAAATAAATCCATTATTTATTTTAGTCAGGTCTAAAGAAAAATTATGATATGAATAACATTTATTTTAGAAGAACAGAATATGAGTTGGCCTACTGTATGTTATCTGGCTATGCTTCATGCCATAGGCTGTAGGCTTGTTCATTTAGCTGACAAGATATACTGATAAGTCCCTTGACATTTTTTTATATTATATGAATTGATTGTATGAAGAATCTAATTGAATTTAGCTGAATAAAATAGAAAGGATATTTTTCCCATTCCGGAGCAAGTGCGCATATGAAGTGGCTATGTTGAGCGTAAAAGTGATCATTTGAAACAATAACTTTTTGCTAAATTTAGAGTTATTTGGCAACTTTTGTTGTGTTGTGAATGATACAAACCTTAGAATTACTTAGAAGTAAAAAGATATATGGGCTGCGCGACTATAGGCTATTGATGATTAGAGAAAGTTGTAAAAAAGAATGAGCTCATTTAGTATGAGATATTACGTTTCGTATGGTATGTATTCATTTGAGGATGGCCATCACCCATTTCTTATGATATGTTACTAAATACAATTCATATGATATGTTATGAATTTGCAAAACGTATCATATTCTACGAATTCTGGCTAGGTGGCTAACGTTAGCTAGGTGGCTAAAGTTAGCTAACTCACTAACGATAGGCTAGGGGTTAGGGTTAAGGGGTAGGGTTAAGGTTAGGGTTAGGGTTAGGGGAAGGGTTAGCTAAAAGGGTGAAGGTTAAGGTTAGGGGAAGGGTTACTGTAGTTGCAAAGAAGTTAAAAAGTGGAAAGTAGTTGAAAAGTTGCTAATTAGCTAAAATGCACAAGTTGTCCGTGATGAGATTCAAACTTGCAACCTTTGGGTTGCTAGACGTTTGCGTTGTACGCCCACGCATTCACCCCGACTAGGTCTGTTGACATGACCATTTTACCGACACAACAACAGTCATGAGTCATGACTGCAGTAAAAATCCACATGACCGTCGAGTCACAGTGATCTCCTGTTATGCACTCAGGACAAAAACCATTAGGATGTTACCCTAACAACCATTAGGTCGCTAATGGCCTGGTACTCTGGGCTCTATTGTCCCTTTAACCACTCTGACATCAATGCAAATGCAATGAAAATCACATCAAACACTTATCATCAAAACAGTATCATGCTTTTAAAACTCACCTCACTGTGATGATCAATTTGAAAAAATAAGTTCAAAAGCAGGTTTAAACTGAGTGTAAAACATTTTCATTATTTCAAAGCCTAAAACATCGAAATGGAGAAAGCTTTCTAAGGTGTTGATTAATTCAAAACACCCATACGCATATTAGAGCTTATGCATATGCATAGTCTTATGAGCCCACGTCTGAAAAAAAAAACCTGAGTTAAAAGTATGACTGTGCTGTTATACAATACATTGCCTAAAGCATATTACCATGGCAGAAAAACATAAAACAAAATTGAATTAAGATGTCTTCAGTACATAATTGGTCTAGCCTATACTCTGTATTATACTGGATGGACTGGGTTACCTTATTCTATGCACAAAAATGTATATCCACGAGTCTGGGAGAGAACGCATATCCCTAGGCGATGCTGTTAGTTCATTGATTGTGCAGGCTGGCTTACATTTAGCTCACAATTACAGTGATTTTGTATATGATTTTGAATAGCCTAGTAATAGGGAATTTTTTATATTTTCATAATTAATAGGCTGACACATACCTTCAGCTACAGAATATCTCACCACCATGCGTTTCAAATTCCTCCTCTCTCTCTCATTTATGCCTTTCTCAAGCGCGCAGTGGGGCTGTCAACAGTTTAGTGAAATATGTTTCTTTGCGAATACATACTATCGATGTTCCCGAACAGATTTCAATTGATTTCCTAAATTAAGCCCTGGGTAGCTGCAGGAACCGGGTTGGAGAGCCCATGGCATACAGGGTTTGGGCGGAATATCACCTGTTGCGCAGCGAGAGCAAGCTCCTCAAACAGTGGTTGATGTGTACAGTGTTCTTATATTTATTTCTCAGCTGCTCATATTAAGCACAGCTCCGCGAAGCAGCCTATCTTGCATCATTGAGAAACAGACCAGCGGGAAAGCGCGCGGCCTCCATTTGCTATTCAAGTACATGTCTTTTTTCCCCTGGCCCTGTTCCTGCCCATTTGGTAAGGCCATTCTAAATCGAAACTAATTTGACCCGTGAAGGCTCTTCATAGGAAGAAGAGTAGGACCATCCTCCTCAGTGAATTTCATACAAATAAAAATTGTAAATATTTAAAAAAGTTATCCTTTTTAAATAAAACGATGCTAAATATATTCACATCACCAAATAATTTATTAAAACACACGTTTTGCAATGGATGTCTACAGTAGCCTCAACAGCACTCTGTAGGGTAACACAATGGTGTAGCCAGAGGACAGCTAACTTAAGTACTCCTCTAGGTACATTGACTTCAATACAAAACCTAGGAAGCTCATGGTTTTCACCCCCTTCCATAGACTTACACAGTAATTATGACAACTTCTGTAGGACGTCCTCCAACCTATCAGAGCTCTTGCAGCATGAACTGACATGCTGTCCACCCAATCAAAGGATAAGATAATGAATCTAGCTAGTTTGCACTGCAGTGCATAAAATGTTGTGAGAAGTTGACTCAAAGAGAGAGAAAGACAATAGTTGAACAGTTTTTAACAAATTAATTTCTTAAGAAATGAAATAGAAAGCAAGAGAGAGATTGAGAGTTTTTTTTACTTTCACTTACTTTGCTAGCAAATATAGCTAGCTAGTTTAGCCTACTCAAACATCCTGCTCAAACAGAGGGATGCTATGTTAGTGTCGTATCTCTGGCTTTGATTAAATGTGAGACATGCTAGTTACCTAACTTTTAATTTATTATGTGATTGAATTAAACCATGCAACAATTAACTCATTAATAACCTGGGGCACCACGGAAGCATTAATTTATATCAGGGCTGTCCAACCCTGTTCCAGGAGAGCTACCATCCTGCAGGTTTTCACTCAAACCCTCATCTAACGCAGCTGATTCTAATTAGCTGCTTGAAAAGCTAAATCTGGTTTGTTACAACTGGGGTTGGAGTGAAAACCTACAAGAGGGTAGCTCTCCAGGAACAGGGTTGGACAGCCCTGATATAAATGAATGATTTATATTTATATAGAGCAGTTATCTCCCGAATCTGCTCTCTTAAAGATCTGAAGATGTTATATCAAATAGCAGTCAATTATTTAATCGTTACCTCATTATCAGCCTCATTCTGAACATTGTAAGATCTAAATCTGCACAAATCCTAGCGAACATGTTGAAATCAGCATCCACAAATTGTCTTAATGATTTATTTACTTGCTAAAGAATCACGCAGAATTACATATATATACACATAATGGATTATACATCGATTACTCAGTCACATCAGGAAAAGAAGATGGAAGACTCTGGTCCATGGGAGAGTCTTTCTGGTTGTAGTGTCTGTAGAGAGATTGTCTGTGTTCATCTTAGGGCGCGTTCCAACTGCAGTCTGCTAACCACGAACACTAAGATCTAATCACTTCTTCTTCAGTGTCTACAGTTCAGAGTTCATACCAAGTTGCCATAATCGGCTTAATTCGTTAGATAGAGTTGTGGTTCAATTTAGCCCTTGTTAATCACATGGACCACAGTCCTAGCATCATCGGGAACTGACGTTAACTTTCGTCAATGGGCTTTTGTACTAGGGAGAGAAGGGCGTGTTTCATAGCTCTCAACCAATGTCTGCTCACCTGGGTGTGGCTACTGATTGTGCAACGCCTACTATGAAAGCACTTTTCTCATTTATAAGGGTTAGAAATTACATTTAATCATTTCACAAATAGTTTCATATTCAAACATATACATTGCATAACAATTACATGTAAATCTGATGACTAGAATGTGTAGAATATATGGTTTATGTTCTCCTGTGGTCAGATCTAATGTACTAGACAACAACTGATTTGACATAATATTCTTTAAATAACAACAGACACGTGGTTGGGTTATAAAAGTATTTTTCATTGCCCAACCTATCGATGTTACCATACCTTCTCTGTGGTAGCAAAGGGCTTTTCCAGAGTCCATCCTGTAGAACGGTTTGAGAGAGGGGGGGGGGGGGGGCGGGGAGAGTGAGAGAGACCCCCCCTCCACCCAACAAGGCAAGTCGTGACCCCCCCTCCACCCAACAAGGCAATTAGCTAGCTGGCTATGACTATCCAATACTATACTGGAACTTCTCCAAATGGTTTTATAAATGTATTGCCACCGGGGCCGCTGGTGTAACTGCTAAACTGCTTACTGACTATACACTGTAATGTTACTACATGATTTTAGCGGGTTTACTAACGTTTTAGTTCTATTAGCCATGTTGACTATGATGTTACTTTAGCAAATATGGTGACAACGATTTAGACTGTGTGTAGCGGTTATGATATGGTTTTGCTTGGAAAGGTTTTTTCATCTGATCACATACAACTGATGTCTATTGCATTGAAGTCCACAAATGAAGGGAAAAGGTGAGAGGAGGAGAAGGCATAGATGACAGAAGGAATACTATTTGGCTTCTATGAAAGTGAGCAGTGTTTACACGTGATCAGGGGTGTATTCATTCCTCCAATTCTGTTGAAAAATTTTTCTTAAACGGAAGCAAACCTAACGAAATGGGGATAAACATACCTGAATTTGTCGAATAGAAACTCTCGTTTGCAACTGTTGGACTAACGATTACACCCTAGATCAGCTAGATGCAGGAAAGAGTGTGCAAGGCAGCATTGAATGTGTCACTGTCAGTCCATGTGTCAAGTTCAAATTAAGAATAAGTTCTAGAATACTAACCCAAAACTGAAATGTAATCTTCCAGGGAACATATTTTATATCCTGTCACCGGTAACAGCAATTAGAGCTGCAAGTCTCTTGGGGTATGTCTCTATAAGCTTGGCACATCTAGCCACTGGGATTTTTGCCCATTCTTCAAGGCAAAACTGCTCCAGCTCCTTCAAGTTGGATGAGTTCCGCTGGTGTACAGCCATTTGTAAGTCATAACACAGATTCTCAATTGGATTGAGGTCTAGGCTTTGACTAGGCCATTCAAAGACATTTAAATGTTTCCCCTTAAACCACTCGAGTGTTGCTTTAGCAGTATGCTTAGGGTCATTGTCCTGCTGGAAGGTGAACCTCCGTCCCAGTCTCAAATCTCAGGAACACTGAAACAGGTTTCCCTCAAGAATGTCCCTTCCTTCAATTCTGAGCAGTTTCCCAGTCTCCACAACTTTGTCCCTGAGCTGTTTGGAGAGCTCCTTGGTCTTCATGGTGCTGCTTGCTTGGTGGTGCCCCGTGCTTAGTGGTTTTGCAGACTCTGGGGCCTTTCAGAACAGGTGTATATATACTCATGTGACAGATCATATGACACTTAGATTGCACACAGGTGGACTTTATTTAACTAATTATGTGACTTCTGAAGGTGATTGGTTTCTTCATAGCAAAGGGGGGGGGGATACATACAGTACAGAATGTATGCACCACTTTTCCGTTCTTTTTTCCATTTCACTTCACCAATATGGACTATTTTGTGTATATCCATTACATGAAATCCAAAAAAAAATCTATTTAAATTACAGGTTGCAATGCAAAAAAAAACAGGAAAAACGCCATTAGGGATTAATACTTTTGTAAGGCACTGTGTACCTTACAAGAACAGTATTTCATTTTTTGGGACAAACATTCTAACACAGGTTTGTAAACAATGTTTACCTTGACCTCAATACCTTGTTTATTAATGATATCATGAAAGAAAGATATTGATTTTCATCCTAATAGCCCATGCATCCATCCATTCGTCTGTCAAACTAAATCAGCATCAGTTGAATTCAAAAACTAAAACGCTATTCGTAGTCCATTTCTCTCGACCTGTGTGCACCTACTTTGTCAACTTTAATTCATAGGCTAGGTTGTAGCAACCTCATGATGGGTACAGGGACAATATGAGTATCATGCAGTAGCCAAAACCTAACACATTTAACTGGGTGAATGGAATATGAATGACAGTCATCCAATATGCTGTAATAGAAATAAGGCCATGCTCATTAAAAAAACGAAATCATCCTGCCTCATCTTGAACGGCACCGACCGCCACTGAATTTGACATTAGTAAAGACAAGATTAAATTGAGAATAGCCTGATGGGTTACAATATGATCACTTGACGAGAGAACAGCCGTGCAGCCTGAGGCAAGGAACAGAGCTCAAGCTTTTTTTCACTTTCTCAAGTCATCAGTAGCCTATAGTCGCACCATGCAGCCCATATGTGTTTAGATTTCTAAGACATTCTACAGTTTGTATCATTCGTAACTAAAGTTGCCAAATAACTCCAAATCTAACGTATAGGTCCTGTTTCAAATGATCACTTTTACGCTCAATATAGCCACTTCATATGCGCACTTGCTCCGGAATGCCACAAGATATTGTTTCTATTTTATTCAGCTAAGTTCAGTTATATTCTTCTTACTATAAAATCATATAATATGAAATAATCGCACAGGACTTATAAGCATATTTTGTCAGCTAAATTAACGCGAGCTATTCTAAAATACATTTTCTTCATATAATAACGTTTCTTTAGACCTGACAAAAATAAATAATGGATTTATTGTGATTGTGTATATTAAATTAATTTATTGGACTTTTTTAATGTAGATATTCCAAAGGTACACATCAGCGGCTTGAATGCAGCTTGTATGCATGGAGGCCTGGAGATGCTAAACCTGCTTATGTTAATTATCGGGCAATTACTGGGAAACCAGAAGTCTTTTGCACGACAATAACTGGCTGACAGAATTTCATGAACACCACAGCCCTAACCTCGACCAACCAGTCTCCTCCATAAGTAATCATCTGTCTTATGTAACCATACCAAACGTAACACATCATACTAAATGAAGTGGTTCGGATTTGCGTACAGAATAATACGAAATGCTCTGAGACCAGGTTGAGCTGAAAGTTGGCTTTGCGATTTCTATGACAAATAAGCTGTGAGAGGCTCTGTAACCATTATAACTGATATAACTCTACGGCCATTTATAACATTGATGTAGTGTGTAATCAAGTCAACTATGTCTGGCTAATGGGCTATCAAACTAGCCATCAGAAAATCATGCCTGCACAATAGACAATGTTAAAATATTTGTGTCATGATCTAATTTAAGTTTCGATCCGTTGTTATTACTGCTTATGAGTTCAGGTGTATAACGCAAGTGACATCATGAATTAGGCTGAAAAAGCTTCCCGCTGTCCGACCATAAGCTCAGTTGAGGCCTTTTAGCGTGCATCCTTCTCATTCAGTTCTGGACAAGCCTGACATGTGATTGCGTGAAATTGCATTTGGAATCCAGTGGGGAAATAATGCAATGTGTCTGAAGTGGCTGTCCCATAATAGTTGGTTTGAGCTGCGCAAGCCGTTTGTATATATCTTTGTCCTTAGGGAGTCTGAGCCGAGCCCGTCATACACGTAATTGGGGCTAAATCTGATAAAATGATTCATCATTTAGAGGGTCTTTTAGCAAGCAGCCATTGAGACACGTTACAATAGAGGTTTGCATTCATCTTAATGGCAATTTGCACATTCCTGCTCGGCTCTTAAGCAAATCCCCTGACATGTTCCTGTTTGCTTGAGTTTGACTGAACGATCAGTCGGTTGGAAACTAGCTAGACGTTAGGGTAATGCTGGTAAGGCTACAGTCATAACATCCTGTACGGGCAAATAGTGAGGAAGAAAAAAATGTAAACAAATCAAGAAAAAAATAGAGAATGCCTTGACCCTAGTAAACAATGCTTGTAGTTAGAACACCAGAGAGGCAGCCAGCAGCATAGTCCCTAAGTCCAGTACAAAATGGTCAATTAGTGAGGTCATTAAAAACAAACAATAACATCAAGCAAATTTAGACCATTTCCTAATGGTGCCTTTTTTATGTTCAGCTGCCATTATGAAAGCAGCCTAATTGCCCCAAGCCAGCTCAGATTATCTCGGTGTGAGACGGCAGCACTAATAGGACCGTTCTCTCTACCTCTGAGATGGTCCTGTGTAGCTCAAATGGTAGAGGATGGCGCTTGCTGTGCCATGGTTGTGGGTTTGATTCCCATGGGGGACCAGTATGAACATGAATGCACTAACTAACTAACTGTAAGTTGCTCTGGATAAGAGTGTCTGCTAAATGACTAAAATATAAAGTCAATGGTCACTGCAAAACCCCCTCAAAAGGGCCCTTTCTGAGAAGCATCCCTGCTGGTTTCTCTGTAAGGCATATTCAGGCTCCCTTTCAGTAAGCTTTCTACTGGAGCAGACAAGACCAAGTGTTAGAAGCAGCACACCATGATATCTCCTAAACACACACATTGCTTAGAATGAATAAGGGTTCTTGGGATGAATGGAGTAGTCTGTGCTGTTTAATGGTACCTTTCTTCCAGGTACAATAATGAAGAGACCCAGCCATCCTTGGGCAAGTTGGTGCTTTGTTTCTCCCAGCTGATGCATTGGTCAAGAGGGTATAGTCAAATGCTGTTGCTTGTCTTGGAAGAGAAAGGCCCGATTTTGGAAAACTTTATTGAAGTGTCAAGTAATGCATTGCCTCAGGATTCCAGTTTATGCTTTATGATGACATGGCTGCAGATAATGTGTCATTTGTAATCAAACAGCCTGCCCTGGGGATATGTCAACCTACATGCATGTATGATTTGTAGTGTGGCTCACATGACAGTCAGGATGAAGGAAGGAAGCAGTAGTCTAAAGATTAAGAATAGAGAATGAATATGTCCAATACACCATTCAAACAAGAACCAAGACAGTTTGTCTCTCTTACACTTTACTGTTCAAACCACATCCCACAAAAAAAGTAATCTATCTATGAAAAATCTCAACAATCCTTGGAACCTTTGAATCCACCAATGATAATGACGTCATGGTATCATTTTATAAAGCGTGGTGTGCGTCCGTGTGGCCTTCTGACACGTCTTGGACCAGAAGGAACTCATCCGACTGGGCCCTGTGGAAATCCATTAACTGTCTCCTTCAGAGGGAAACGTCAAACGGATGGGAAGCTAGGTAACACCTGCTGGAGGTGATCATTAATAAGCAGCCCGCTGCCCTGTCAGTGCTTGGCTTTTAACAAATGTGCCATATCGAATGGGAAGAAGGGGAAGGATTCGGGTCGATGGGTGAATGAGTGCAGCCATTGTGCATTATTATTCTGATGAACGGTCCTGAACAGATGTGTGGCATCGTTGTTGTTGATGCAGAACAGAGAAGTTGCCTCTTTTGATGTGGAAGTAAAGTTTGGCGTAGTCAGACGGATATATCTGAAGCAGGTGTGGTTTGACAGTTGTGTTGTTTACGCTACGTGTCAGTGATTGTGAGCTGCTTGGCTTATTCTGCCATTGTAGGTCCTTGGATGTCAGACCCTTTACAATCCTTTTTAGACCCTTTGTAGTCCTGTGTTATTTATTCTTTCACCTTGTCCACAGCTAGCTTGCTGTTGCTAGCTAATGTGTCCTTTTTAGCTAGCTAGCTTGCTGTTGCTAGCTAATGTGCCCTTTTTAGCTAGCTAGCTTGCTGTTGCTAGCTAATGTGTCCTTTTTAGCTAGCTAGCTTGCTGTTGCTAGCTAATTTGTCCTCGGATATAAAAATTGGGTTGTTATTTTACCTGAAATGGTCCTCTACTCCGACAATGAATCCGCAGATAAAACGGTCAACCGAAATCGTTTCTAGTCATCTCTCCTCCTTCCTTCAGGCTTCTATTTCTTCTTTGGGACTTTATATTGCGATTGGCAACTAACTTTCATAATAACGTACATTACCACAGCGGACCAGTTCATCTTTCAATCACCCACGTGGGTATATGCTCCTAAAAACCAATGAGGAGATGGGAGTGGCAGGACTTGCAGCGCGATCTGCGTCACAAATAAAATCAATTTCTATTTTAGCGCCTGGCAACGCAGACGCGCACAGTGTACAGTATATAAGAGTAAAAATATTGATATATCTAAGTCGACTCCTGCACTTTCATCATGCTATTGTACTATGTACTTGTTTGCATGTATAGATTTGCTCACCTTTCCTCTTTTTCGACAGTGTGCGTTTCTCCATCTCATTTTGATTCCTACGCACCTGGAACTGACACTATTTTGTATAAAGGACCTTAAAAGAGTACAGACAGCCTCCTCTCATTTTCATTATTAGGTTACCAAGACAACCATCGCACAAGGATTACTACCAAGGCAAGCCAAGCCTGAAAGGAGATGAATGTGCAAAACTTACAATTATGGCTATGACTATAACTGTTCCCCGAAGGAGAGAACGAGGTACAACACAGCTATGGGGAGTTCACATGCTAGATCCCTCTACTGAAGTGTCATGACCGTCCTGTGAGGATCCAAATGGGTCAGATCAGGTTTGCAATGAATAAACTTCAACCAGACCACCTCTCACCCGCAGAGGGGGGGTGGAGGGAACTGGTGTGGGGGGTTAACACCTCACGCCCTGTTGTACAGTGGTTCCTCCTTTAAAGGTTGCAAGCTTTTGCTGCAGGATTTAGAGGTACCCAGCGTCACGACTACATTGCTCCAGACCACCACAGGGGGGAGTTAGATATACCTACAGTATGTGAATAACAATAGGCGATCTCAGTTAGCCAATGCGAGAAAAGCAGTGAATGAAAGAAAAAATGTGCTTGATCAGCCGAGGCAGGGGCAGTACAGGTAAATAGAGGAGGAAAAGGTGGTAGCCGGCAGCAGCGCGTCAAGACGCAAATTAGTTGAGATGAATGACAGCTAGCAGTGAGAAACCAGACAGCATCCAGCCAGTCAAACGTGGCATTTATTCCACGTCACAAATAAACCAACCTGTACCAACTTGTAAACTGGACTGAAAATCACCATAGACCCCACCAACCAGGGATTCTGTAAATCTGTCATGATAGAATGTGCACACTGTGAAGGGATGATCGTGATGCACTTAGGAGGAATGTTTACACTTCCTCCAGGATTGCAGGAATGCTCCTTGGGAGATGTGGCATTTGATAAAAATGTGAGGATGATTCTTCTAGCCCACGAACTTGGACTTGGTTACGTGTAACCGGTGTGAAACGGATAGATAGTTAGCGGTGCGCGCTAGTGGCGTTTCAAACGGTGACATCACTCGCCCTAAGACCTTGAAGTAGTTGCAAGGGCTGTGGCTTTTGTGGAGCGATGGATGACGATGCTTCGAGGGTGACTGTTGAAGATGTGTGCAGAGGGTCCCTAGTTTGAGCCCAGGTAGGGGCGAGGAGAGGGACGGAATCAAATCTTTCACATAATCAGCTTTAGTCCCCCCACAAATGTATTTCAAAATAACCTAAAAGCATGTTTTAAGATGTATTTCTCTCAGCTATAGTAGCTGAGGCTATGGTTTTAGTTAACCTTTATTTAACCAGGCAAGTCAGTTAAGAACAAATTTACAATGACGGCCTACACATCATATGAAGAATAGCATCACAAATGAATACATAAATACCACTTGAAGTTTGATGATGACTTGATCATTTGAATCAGCTGTGTAGTGCTAAAGGCATAAACAAAAATGTTTGAGTCCCCAGAACCAGGACTGAGAACCACAGCTCTTCATTGCTATGCTGAATTCTTGACGCACTGTTCGCAGGACAATCGACTAGCAGGTTTACTACACATTGTAACTTGTAGACCACAAACATGATCTAAGTAAAGGCTGATTTGTAATTCATATATACAGGATATATTAAAAAATAATAATAACAGAAGACAGAAAGGGACAGAGGTAAGAACAGAGGAGCAGGGGAGACAGCATATGATTAATGAATTAGTGCTACCCTAATATTCTCTCAGTTCATCATAATTACATAGTGTCTCTAGCGGTGTCTCCTAACCAGCCTTGGGCCCCCAGTTGACCCGAAGGTTATCTTAAGAGCGGGTGAGGTGGTGAATTCTCACAACCTAACAGTCTATTTGCAGGACAATGGATTAGCAGGTTTAATAGCCCGGCTAATGTAGGTGTGAAAGAAAAAATCCCCCAACGTGCAATGTTGAATCACACTGCTGTATTTGAACCAGAAACCAAAGACAACGCGCTATCAACTAGTGCACATCTCAGCTACATAGTAAATTACTACAATGTCAATCCAAGATTTTACATTACATTTATAACTCAATATCACAGACCAGATTTGCCCGAACAAAAAATGCATGTGGACTGGCGGTTTTGTTTCTCTCCGTCGCCCACACGCACTTTAAACATCTGGATCATAAAAGCATTTAAATGTTTTGACCAATCTGCTCATGTTGTGTGTCTTCAATTATTTGTGACATTGTGGTTGCAATGAATAGCATTTCTAATTAAATATCACAGACCAGATTTGCACTAACAAAACATTTATAAAGCATTATATAAAAAAACATTTATCGAATTAAATTATATAATTGTACAACTGTTTTTTTTTATTTACAGTAGTGATAGACAGCTGGAGGCATTTTGAAAACATGCCGTGACCATAAGCTCAATAAACATATACATTTTCAAACAGTTTTAAAACATTAAGATAAATATTGTAAAGAAACAGGGAGGGAGCTGGTTTCAAACTCTCAACCATCGGGCCCAAAGCCCAGTGCTGTGCCATGAAGGTCTGATGTGTGATATGCATATTAACAGTAGAATATCCGGGACTCAACAAGTAGCCTACCAATACCCACCAGTATAATAAATCAATTGTATACACACAATCACAAAAACATCCAGAGATATTTTGTTTAGGAAGGTCATAAAAAAACGAAAGTAAGACAATTTTCTTTCAAAATAACAGAAAAGCATGTTTGAAGATGTATTTCTCTGTGCTCTAGTAGCTGAGGCTATGGTTTTATTTAACCTTTATTTGCTTCATGTCAACAAAATGAATTAGCTTGTTATGCTCTTTCAGATAGTGTATGGCAATCTAAACGTCTGACCTGCATGGACATCTGTACTGTAAAATTATTTGGGAAAGAAAGCAAGCTCCAACAAGCTTGAAAAAGACACCCTCAAAGATGCCCTCTGGTGGTTTCAATGAGCATTAACAGCATTAAAGGCAAAAATGCCAGACAGTAAAATACTATGCTGTTCCATACCGAAGCATCTTGCAAGCCATGCAGCAGTATGCTGCAACTTTTAAACGAGCAACCACTGTAGATCAAACAGAGGAAATCCAGGGTCTCCCTCTCCAAATTCCCAAAGGAATGTTCTTTGTTAACATACTTTTTCCAGCCTAACTCTAATATGTTCTAAAGCGAACATAGAGCATGGGGAATGGTCAGAGAAGGTCTATAGAAAACAAATGTCATATTGTTGTTATTTTGTGATGTCATTAAAAATATTATAGTAACTGTAACTTGAAAAGTATACACATTATATGTGTAAAGTGTCCATCCGATGCGTTGTGTATGAAATACGAAAAAGTATTTTTGTAAAAATATGAATGTGATTTTAGGAGCCATAAGAAACTATGTACTTGTTTGTCTCCTATAAACTGCATAGTAAGTAGCCACGCCCCGAGTGAGGTCAGAGAGAGATTCAGCCTGACGGAACCACCCCTTTTGACCAGAGTAAAAGGATTGGTTAAGAATTAACATATCAATCCAGAAAGACGTCAAGCTGCAGCTCACGTTCAAAGTGTTTCGAAACCTGAATCTCAACACAAGGTGCAGAAGAAAACTTCCCTCCCGGATAATCATTGGTACGGCTGATTGGCTGTCCTACGTACATTTTAGACCATTCGACTACTCTCTTCACCCCACTGGGGACCATCGACATGGCTTGCTAGCCTATCTTCAAAGAAGCAACAACAATAGAAGATGGTTGGGGGAACTTTTGAAAAATCAGAGACTTACAAGCGTGCCGCGCAAAGGCCCAACCAACCCCCTTTCCAAGAGGGCCTGGTTCCGACAGAAATGCACGAAGAACCAAGACATTTGCACATAAATACATTCATGATTTATTACTCGGTTCGTGTGCAAAGTATATGATTACTGTGAGAGTAGTTTCTAAATGTACCAAAGTATTATGTCCCTCTCTACCTCCCCTCTCTATTTCCTTTGTAACAAGCCGCCATATTGTGTCAGTCAGCCAGGGACCTGTTTCCAGTCAATAACCTGTACAGTGTGTGTGACTTTATGCTATGTTATTATTTAGTTAGCTAGTAAATAACTAATTAAACCAATGTGTGTGGTACTGAATCATAAGTAAGGCTCATATTTTTTCAGATACAAGGAGGATACGACGTTCAGAAGGATGATATGATTTTAGGTTGTTGTTTTACTTGTGAAGCACAGCTGAGTGAGCATACATTTAAATAATTTGCTTTTTAAAAATTGCCTGCATCTAATGGTCAGTCTCAGTGTAAGGGGGATACTTTCTTCCAGATGATGGCGAAACTCAAGTCACACCGCAAGTTAAATATTCCTCGATATTAAAAAAGACCCAAGCTGCTAATATTAACAAGAACACAAGCCTATAAACACACTGTCCTCCTCATTTATTACTGCTGCAGTGCTTCTTGTAGCGCTAAATGGAAATATTAAGAACACGCATTTTATGGCTTATAAAAGTGTTGAATAGAAAGTGTTGACAGTGCTGAGTAAAAATGTAAACATAAAAACAGCCTCTTTTTGCTGTATTCGTTGACAGTCTCTCTCTAGTCATGGTTTTAAACGTTTTTCAGTATCAACTTAAATAAACAAATATATATTTATTTTATGCCTGCTACATTACTGCAGACACGGTCATCTGAGCCATCCGATTGGCCAGCGGTAGGTCTATAGTGCACCTTTCTCTCTGGGCCATGGTTCCAAATGGCAGCAGTGCACCTACCGCCAATACCCTGAGACGAATACAAAAAAATAGGAACACAAGGCTTTATTGTTGGGTTTTTTACAGAAATGTTTTGCGATCGGCTAGGAATGCCTTGGAGATCGTGGTGACCACTGCTGTAGAATGTTGACCATGGGGTACCAGTATGAAAATGTATGCACTCACTACTGTAAGTCGCTCTGGATAAGAGCGTCTGCTAAATGACTCAAATGTAAATGTAAATTCAATCTGGTGCTTCTCTCTGAGGGCTGATATTTCTGCAGCAGTAGTACCTGGGCTACGCGCATGCGCAGCTTAGATGGAACATTGCTTTTGGTACCCATGAATACCATGGAACTTGGTGTAGAAACAATGTGTTCAAGTGCCGACGTTTGCCTAATACCTGGTCGACTCTGGGTTCGAGGGCTTCGGCTACCAGTGTCGTACCCCGATTGGCCGTGTGTCACGGTGGCAATGAGACAGGACCCGAGGCGCAGAGCTGTGATAGAAAGCCATTATTTTTATTAGGTAACAAAAACAACAAACCCACAAACCCACACAACCGTACCGTTGACACCGCACCTTGTAAGAGATTATCATGGCCAGTAGTCATAGGTACCGTTGACACAGCACCTTGTAAGAGATTATCATGGGCAGCAGTCATAGGTACTGTTGACACCGCACCTTGTAAGAGATTATCATGGCCAGCAGTCATAGGTACCGTTGACACCGCACCTTGTAAGAGATTATCATGGCCAGAAGTCATAGGTACCGTTGACACCACACCTTGTAAGAGATTATCATGGCCAGCAGTCATAGGTACTGTTGACACCGCATGTTGTAAGGCAGCAGTCATAGGTACCATTGACACCGCATGTTGTAAGCCAGCAGTCATAGGTACCGTTGACACCGCACCTTGTAAGCCAGCAGTCATAGGTACCGTTGACACCACACATTGTAAGCCAGCAGTCATAGGTACCGTTGACACCGCACTTGTAAGCCGGCTGGAAAAGGGACAGACAGCTCTGAAAAACTGAGTGTGTGTGTCTAGCTCTCTCTCTATAGATTTCTCTCTCCCTGTTTTTCTATCTCTATTTCTCTCTCCCTCTCTCTGAAACACAACTGCAAGGTGTGATACCACAGAGGGCCAGCATGCAAATAAGCCTATACTCCTGCAGGGAGAATATGTGGGAAACCAAATTGGATCGAATGTAATTCAGTTCACAAGAGGAATGAATCAATAATGCTGAGAAATGGCTTTCAGAGAGATGAGAGTGCCCCCTTGCCTTGTTTATAATGCTCCTGTTTGGAGTGCAATCTTGGTTGATAAGTCATGCTTCTCCATGCTGCAGCGAGGTGGTCAGAAGTTATAGTTATTGCCGGCTGATGCCTGACTTCTTCCTTTGTTGTCATTTAGACAGTACAGCACTTCAGATAGAATGGTTTTCTGTTTGGAATCTCTCAACTGTGTTTCTGTGCTGACTTGACACTCAGTCTAAGGATGGGAGTTTGTTGCCACCACTTCACGGTTGTACACTACACAAATTTGCTCAAATGTGTTTTATCAAGAAGAGTACCACCGGATAACTTCTGACACACACAGAAACACACAAACACACACGCACAACAATAAAACTTTATCTAGCGTACAGAAAGTTTCTGAAGGAATTTTGTGATACTATCTTTAATATACAACAAACTGTACACTGAGTTGTTGTTTGGTAAGACTGATCAAACCACTCTCTATTTCTCCACCACCTGATAATCAAATGCACATAAATGTAACGGAGGATTTGCACGATTTATTGGCTTCTTTCACCCTATGTTTTTGTTTTCGCTATACTGTACAGTACATACAGTCCAATCGCATGTGTAGTTCAGCATTTGTTTACTACTTCAAAATGCCGTCAAAACAAACACATACAAGAGCAGGAAACCGAATCAATAGCCCACTCAACCCAAATATCTTATCCAATTTAGTGTGTAATCTAATCTCTCATGTGTAGTGTTGATTAATGTATGTTCAGCTACATATCTTCTGGCAGACCTTTATCATACACTGTGTGTTTATGTAAACTGGCGCCTTATGGTGTGTGGTTTTCCCAGGCTGGGGGGTAGAGCTGGATCCATTAGCAACCATTAGTGTGGGTCCTGAAGAGGTCCCCTCTGTGTCTAAGGCTGATAAGAGCTTCTTCAGGCAGGAGGGAGAATTGGGAAGGATGGTGGAAGGCAGACAGGCAGGCAGGGAAGGCGGGAGAGAAGGAGGCAGTGGTGGCTGGAAGCCTTCCCTAATGACAGGCTCTGCTCTGCTCTGCTCTCCCCTCACGCCTAGCTGGGAGAGAGGGAGCCTCTGGGGGGCCATGTGAGAGGAAGAGAAGGAGGAAGAGAGGGAGAGGGGGGAGAGGAAGAGGAGAGGAAGAGGAGTAGGTCCTGAAGATGAACAAAAGCGGCTAAGAAGAAGGGAAGTAGGGGAGAGGGTAAATTGATCCGTTTTTACATTCAGCATCACGCCGTCAAGGGAAATATCTACATATATTTTAGGATGTTGTGTATCAGGATGTTGAGTATCTCAGGAAATATTCTAAATTAATGACCAACATTACAGATTTGAAAACATAGCTTGTCCAAAAAAAGTGGTTTCTTGGCAAAAACCTACCCCGGTATGTTGTAAATTGAGCTGTGGGATAGGGTAAGTTAAGCCACCTACATTGGGTGGCAGGTAGCCTAGCGGTTAGAGCATTGGGCCAGTAACCGAAAGGTTGCTGGTTTGAAAACCCCAGCCAACAAGGTGAAATAACCTGTCGATGTGTCATTGAGCAAGGCACTTAACTCTAATTAGCTCCAGGGGCGTTGTACTACCATGGCTGAGCCTGTAGGTAGGCCGTCATTGTAAATAAGAACTTGTTATTAACTGACTTGCTTAATTAAATAAAGGTTAAATAAATAATATATAAACACACGTCTGTAATGAAATATTACCACTAACTTTAAAACCATGTCTATCTTTATTTCCCAAACACAATTCAACACAATCACCATCCCTTTTTTGTATATTGATCATATTTTAACAGTCTTAACACCTAACAAACACTTTGTACTTTCTTTTAACACTTTTAACATAGTCCAGGCCCCTGATGTTACCTCATATCCCAGCGATAATGCCTTGCATTATGCAAAACAAGGCAAACATTTTGACTGTATTACCCCACACAGCCACAAGGATGCTTAAAGAGACTTCAACTGACATATAGAACAATCTTTAAATAATCTACTTTGGTTTAGATACAAGCATCATGAAACTTGTATCTAAGTTTTTTTGACCTACTTGCTTACCACTTTTTCCATGTGGTTTATTCCTTCACAGACTCCATAAAATTATTATGACCTCTTCCTAATTATTCAGTAAAATTATACATTTGTTGTATGGTTTTATAGAAACAAGGGTGGCTCAATTTACCCCTTTGGCTCAACTTTCCCCACTCTCCCCTATAAAAAGGAGTTAGAGAGATTTGTGTGTGAGGGAAATGATATTAGGCGTGGGGAGCAGACGATGACATGGAGGTGACAGGGTGAGGAGGAGGGTCACAGGTTCAACCAGAGAGCCATGGCAGGGGAGATGTACTGTACAGTAGTGATGCAGCTCTCATGCCGAGGGCTTTTATCCTTTCCTTTGTCAGGTTAATCTCATGTCATTATCTCTTGGCAGTCACTGTGATGACTGCAGTGCCTGAGAGAGGGGCCACAGACAGACATGCAGCTTGGTGCCCTGCGAAGACGGTAAGATGTGAGCTGTCTGCCGTCGTCAAGTGGAATCTGTGAAAAACAAGCGTGTATGAGGGTGTGTCAGGGCGACTTGGGCCTACTAGCCACGCTTCTTTTCATGTTTCAGAGAAGAGCGAGAGTAAAAGATCGAGCTGGAGAGAGAGTAAACAATAATCAGAGCACTATGGGCTGCCGCTCTCGCAAAAACAATGGATTGGAATTTAATGGGTTGGTCATGCTCACTCAGATCCAATGCAACAGCGGCCCCAATGGTCACCAGAGGGCCTGAGTGCAATCAGAACTTGTTTTGGAGCACTGA
Organism: Thymallus thymallus; assembly: GCA_023634145.1. NCBI lineage: Eukaryota > Metazoa > Chordata > Actinopteri > Salmoniformes > Salmonidae > Thymallus > Thymallus thymallus. Next base: position 28,652,851 of record CM042404.1, read on the forward strand.
TTGTCTAATAGGTGGATAGTTAGAGGCCTGACACCCCCTGCATTGGAAATATAGTGGCCGAGCCTGTGGAAAGTTACTTAAGTATTTTACACATATTAAAATAGAAGTCTGAGAACTGTAGAGCTCCAGAAAAACACACATTCAGTATATACATGTACACACCTTTTCTATTCATATACTGTCCATAATGTCTATGCTCTCACATTGCTTATTCTAATATTTATATATTTCTTAATTCCTTTTATTTATTTGGTTTGGATTTGCGTGTAGTTTTCGTATTGTTAGCTATCACCGCTACATGTGCGATAACATCTGCAAAATGTGTACTCGACAATATTTTATTTATTTCATTTGACACTGTTACGCCCCTCCAATGGCTCGGGAGAGGAGGAGGACACAACTGCCCAAGGCCACACCCTCTGGATGAGGGACCAGGTGTGATGTTATGTGCACTAACTAAACAGAAGAATGCCACAACAATAAGTACCATTATACTTATTATTTACTTAAAACATTTATCATTTAACAACGCACACAATCACATTACATCGTCACAATCAGGGAAGGGGGACAGCAGGTAAAGGGGTTAGGAGTAGGGCGGTGCCAGCGGTCTGTCAGGGAAGGAGGACAGCAGGTAAAGGGGTTAGGAGTAGGGCAGTGCCAGCGGTCTGTCAGGGAAGGAGGACAGCAGGTAAAGGGGTTAGGAGTAGGGCAGTGCCAGCGGTCTGTCAGGGAAGGGGGACAGCAGGTAAAGGGTTTAGGAGTAGGGCGGTGCCAGCGGTCTGTCAGGGAAGGAGGACAGCAGGTAAAGGGGTTAGGAGTAGGGCAGTGCCAGCGGTCTGTCAGGGAAGGAGGACAGCAGGTAAAGGGTTTAGGAGTAGGGCAGTGCCAGCGGTCTGTCAGGGAAGGAGGACAGCAGGTAAAGGGTTTAGGAGTAGGGCAGTGCCAGCGGTCTGTCAGGGAAGGAGGACAGCAGGTAAAGGGTTTAGGAGTAGGGCGGTGCCAACGGTCTGTCAGGGAAGGGGGACAGCAGGTAAAGGGTTTAGGAGTAGGGCAGTGCCAGCGGTCTGTCAGGGAAGGAGGACAGCAGGTAAAGGGTTTAGGAGTAGGGCAGTGCCAGCGGTCTGTCAGGGAAGGGGGACAGCAGGTAAAGGGTTTAGGAGTAGGGCAGTGCCAGCGGTCTGTCAGGGAAGGAGGACAGCAGGTAAAGGGTTTAGGAGTAGGGCGGTGCCAACGGTCTGTCAGGGAAGGGGGACAGCAGGTAAAGGGTTTAGGAGTAGGGCAGTGCCAGCGGTCTGTCAGGGAAGGAGGACAGCAGGTAAAGGGTTTAGGAGTAGGGCAGTGCCAGCGGTCTGTCAGGGAAGGGGGACAGCAGGTAAAGGGTTTAGGAGTAGGGCAGTGCCAGCGGTCTGTCAGGGAAGGAGGACAGCAGGTAAAGGGTTTAGGAGTAGGGCGGTGCCAACGGTCTGTCAGGGAAGGGGGACAGCAGGTAAAGGGTTTAGGAGTAGGGCAGTGCCAGCGGTCTGTCAGGGAAGGGGGACAGCAGGTAAAGGGTTTAGGAGTAGGGCAGTGCCAGCGGTCTGTCAGGGAAGGGGGACAGCAGGTAAAGGGGTTAGGAGTAGGGCAGTGCCAGCGGTCTGTCAAAGCAAAGAACCCATACAAAAAGACCCTGAACTTCCCTACACCTCTAAACCCTGCCTGTCACAAACGACCCTAAACACAAACTTACCTCACTGCTACAATAACACTGGGCGACAGCCGCTGGCTTCTAGCCTAATGTATATAACAGTGGGTTACCTACGGGTGTATGTAAACCCCAGGGTATCTCACCTAGCCCTACTCCACAGACTACTAGGATAAGGACCAGGTCTACACACAGCAGTGTATTAAACAAATCAGGTAGTCAGTTATACTAAAGTCACTATCAGAGTAACAGTAAAACACTAGTGGCATTCAAGTCATACACACAAAAACACTCTAGCAGTTATACATCTCAAACACGTCAACAAATCTACCTCCCTCCCTACCTAACCTAACCAAACACAAACTAACACCATTTATAGTACGATGAGCCACACTTGATTGGCTGATGAGCGTGATGGTCACACATACGTCGTCAACCGCAACTCACCACACCTGGGAAGGGGACAGACTAGAACAGAGACAATGAGAGAAAACACAGCCAGGATCACCTGGGAATAACACAGAGGTTGATAGAGGGAGACCGAAAACAAGCGGGCACATAAGGACATCCAAACACAGGGAGATTGTCAAGGGACGTAAAAGACACACAAATGCCTTCCTACACTCACACTCACACGCACACACACACACACGCGCGCACACACACACACACACACACGCACAGCCAAGAATTATACAATACAGTAGACTGCTCGAGTACGGTAGCCTGCCTATCACTCAGCAGAGCACACAATGCTGCTGTGTAGCGGTTATCTCTCTGGTGCGTCTGTGCAGCTTCTGTCTTCAGACTATCAGACCGAATAGCGGTGACAGCCACACTTCATCAGGCCAGGCACAAGTTTTAGTCAGACAATGTGTGACCACTACATGCTCACTGTACTAACAGGCTGGTAGAATACACTGAGTCAGTGAGGTAATTCTACATTTCACTCCATGGGTAGTTTCACAACAATAGAATATCATGGGAATGATGAGGCCACTGTATAATCTATGATCTAGACTCGACATGTACCTAGTGTGCTGTATACCAAAGAAATGTCAATGTCTAAAGCGAATTGCCACCGTCCTCTATTTCTCCCCCATCAAATCATGTTTTTGCTTATTCCCCCCCCCCCACCCCAACCTACAGCAATCTCTAAAAAGCAATTGAGAGCTTTGAGATTGTTGTACCTCAGTCTGTTTGTGGGAGGGTTGTTGTGACCATGTGACAAGATGGATGTTTGGAGGCATCCTAGTGGAAAACATGATTCCACTTCACACTTAATGGACTGGCAAGCCTCGTCTAAGAGTCTTGAAGAGAAGAATGTGAGGGGCGCCCAGCCCAGGTGCCTATACAATACTATCCAACACTTATGACATCCAAACACAACGCCCATCTCATCTGTTCTCACTGGCACTGCTTGGCCAACACTGGGATGGGGTGTTGCCACAAACGCGTACAGTGTTATACAATATGGCTAGACGGCTAGATGAATCATCCAAGTGTATAAAAACGTATAATTTCCTACTATTATGTAACAGTCATATTACAGTATATGCATAGAAGCTAATATATTTTTTTTATATAGGACAAGCACTTTGAAAGACCAATACAGAACGTTTTGTTATTTTTAACCATGAAAATTAATGCATTGGTTATTTCCAATAACTGGAATTTCTCTGTCCTGTTTGCGGTCAAACCCAGGGAATCTTTCAATATCTTCAAAGCAGCCCTGGTCTCATCTCACATCTCCCCACCACTACAAAGTGCCTAACGCACACGCACCCACACACACACACACACACCGACTGCTTCAAACCTTTTTTTAAAGTTCCCCAAACCTGAGGAGCCAAGCATCAACAAAGCGAGTCGAGAGGGGAGGCAGGCTGGCCTGACCTGACCTCCATAGCGATGGGGTGACTTTGATATTCCCCGGGTGTGCGTTCAAGTGGTCAGATTAAAAGCCTTTTATTCACAACAACCTTTCTCTGTCTCCTTCCTGGGAGAAATCTCTCATCATTTCCTTCGATGCAATGACAGGACTTCCCTGGAAACAAAAGCCCAAGTGGCAGGTTGACAAAAAGTCAATATGGAAGACCTGTTTGTATTTGAGCACATGCACTGAACTCTTTGTTTATCACAGTTAACCTGAGCGGGAGGGCACACCCCAACAGACAGGCAAAAGTAGTTTTGCATTACCTTGTCTTCACTTATCTGCTATATGCATTTGCAACATAGTGTTGTTGGCTAACTATGTGTGCATCTATTTCTCAATTGCCTGAAAAGCTGCCAATCAGCTGAAGAGTCAGTTTTTCTATCCTTGGCCCAGGCCTGATTTCTCATCATAAGAAGATCTGAAATGTTCTATATAGATCCAAGGATTAGTTTTATTTTTTACTCTAAGACATTTAAAGGGTGCATGTTTGTCTGCCAAAGAGATAAAAATAGAGAAAAAGTCTGAGTAATACATATCATGAAGAAAAGCTTGTGGGGATTTTTATTTGAACATTTCTCTTCAGAATTATATGAGGATCAGGGTTAATCTGTTTGCTATCTCTAATAAATGCAGTTTCTTATTCATAACCTATTTTGTAAAGAGACTATGAACAACACAGTTGAAGGAATGTGATTTACTTTGCCACTGACATTGGCAAAACATTTTATATTTCTGACTGTTGTGGTGAAAGCATATGACTACCCTTTCATCAGCAGGTCAGTTGACAGTGACTTGGTACTGTATGACACAGACTGCTTTGAGTCCCTCTCCACGTCTTTGACACACAGACGCTGGCCATTATCACGTCCTGTCCGTGTGGATATGACCTCTCACCTCTGGATGTGTCCCAGTTGTGTGAAAGAGAGATGCCATCCTATCTGTCTTTTCATAGTCTACTGTACACACACGTAGACTTTCAGTGGGGGACCCAGACATTAAAGTGGGCCAGAAGCATTACAACACAGACTAGTTCTCCCTTGCTTTCCCTGGAGCAATGCCTTCTCTGTCTTCCACAGGGTGCATATCTGTGGTCAGTATACAATTATAACAACCAAAGGCATTATCATATCTGGATGCTATTTCTTTGTGCACCTTCCAAGGACTAATCAAGTGTGTGTATTGTGTTTGCATGTGTCCATAATGCATGCATGTGTGTGTCTGCATGTGTGTTTATTTGTATGATGTAATTGCATGATAAATAGGCTATAGCTTGGTCATACATACTTGCTCGATATACTATTTGATCTGCTGATTTTTGATTAAAGAAAAATAAAGACAAGTTACCTGGAGGATTGATTGGCTCCAGCTTCCAGTTGTAATAGTGTCCAAATAGATACTGACCACCAGGGGGATCTGTAGCAATTATGTTCGCCACAGCTAACACGCTGCCAAAACAAAATAAATGTACACATACATGTTATTAAATCATTGCACCCACACTGATTGTGCGCGCCAACGAGCGTCTGCGTTGCCAGGCGCTAAAATAGAAGTTGGTTCTATTTCTTATGCCTCTCCCATCTCCTCATTGGCTTTTAGGACCTGGTTCAGAGTTTGTTCTGATGTTTCAACCTGCATGTTGGTGATCGCGTTTGGTTGTAACAGGGAATTAATGGGTCATTGAAATCATTTCATTACCTCATCTTCATTACAATTCATCTTTCACATCAACTACAGCAGGATACAAAGGCTACTTTTTTCATGGAAACATGAAAAAGTATATTAGTGGTTCATGCAGAGTGATTTTCTTTAAACATAATATGCAACATTTAGCAGATGCTTTTATCCAAAGAGATTCTCAGTCATGCATGCATTTTAGGTATGGGTGTTCTCAGGAATCAAACCAACTACCCTGGCGTTACAAATGCCATGCTCTACCAACTGAGCTACAACAGATCACTACATAAGACATCTGATAATTAATGTCCAAAGGCCATTTTCTCAGCCTTTGGGCAATATTCTATAATATAATGAGATCATCTCTCTAGTGTAAACTGTATAGGACATTATTCTGTAATAGAATGAGATCATCTCTCTAGTGTAAACTGTATTGGACATTATTCTGTAATAGAATGAGATCATCTCTCTAGTGTAAACTGTATGGGACATTATTCTGTAATAGAATGAGATCATCTCTCTAGTGTAAACTGTATTGGACATTATTCTGTAATAGAATGAGATCATCTCTCTAGTGTAAACTGTATTGGACATTATTCTGTAATAGAATGAGATCATCTCTCTAGTGTAAACTGTATGGGACATTATTCTGTAATAGAATGAGATCATCTCTCTAGTGTAAACTGTATTGGACATTATTCTGTAATAGAATGAGATCATCTCTCTAGTGTATACTGTATTGGCACAGCATCTAAGTTGTATGATTGAACATGCATAACATGCATAACTTGGCATGACTAAAAACTAAGTACATGTAACAATCTGCAAGCTACAGTAAGCGCCTGCAAATTCTGCAATCAAACACAGTGCTTCAGGTAGACTCACACACACAACACATATACACACACACACACACACACACACACACACACACACACACACACACACACACACACACACACACACACACACACACACACACACACACACACACACACACACACACACACACACACACACACACTCCCTGAGTTCCCCAATCCCCCACCCCTCCTTGGCTTAGATAATGCATGAAATCATAATAATTCCATTGGGATGCACATTAACACGTGTGCTGTTCCCTAAATTAATTCTGGCAGTACTGTCACCGGCCTGGGGTTTGTTGTCATCCGATTGGTTTACGCCGGCTCGTGAGCAACATCCCCATCTGCCACTGCCTCTCTCTCTCTCCCTCCGCCGAAACGCTTTGCTCTGCGCTCAGGCCTCCTCATTCATTCTAATTAATCCAATTGAATAGAAGCAACTTGTTTACGAGGGGCAGGGCTGCTTTGCATTCCATGAGTGAAGCCAGTTGTCTTCACAGACAGGCAGAGGTTTACCCAGAGACACTCTCTCACTCAGTTGTCTTCACAGACAGGCAGATGTTTGCCCAGAGACACTCTCTCACTCAGTTGTCTTCACAGACAGGCAGATGTTTACCCAGAGACACTCTCTCACTCAGTTGTCTTCACAGACAGGCATATGTTTACCCAGAGACACTCTCTCACTCATCTGCCTTTTTGTTTCTCTTCCTAGTTATTTATTCCATATTATTCCATATCTCAGCCTGCAGGGAGGAAACCACGGACTGGGAAATGTACCAATCATGTTTTAGCCATGACTAACAAGGTTTGCTGATTGAAGGGAATAAAATTATTTAACAAATAATTTTAGTAAGCTAATATTTATGGGGGAGTGAGGACATTTTGAAGCAGCGAGGGAGGGGTGGATTAGGTAGAATCATAGCTTGGGAATATTTATGTCCATGGTGTTTGAGCAAATACATTATTAAAGTGCTCTTTGATGCTACCAAAACAGTTAAAAGCTTTTACAATAAGTTCTAATGTATTATACTTTTCATAGAGGCTAAGTCCCTGGCTTCAAGACAATATAATATGAGCTATGCACAATTTTATTTCTGGATATTGGATTTTCGCAATGCGTCACGACCAAATAGTACAAGATGGTGGCACTCAAAGACAATTCTAAATGTATGGCCTCTCCACTCGGATGTGTTCTTAGTGACAATTTCTACTGAGGTGTATTTTTTGGTCCTTGTTAATTCTCCTTTGAGCTGTTTCATTTTAATCTCAGCCAAAGGGCAAATGAAATATATATCACATGCTGAGAGCAAACACTGAATATGGATTTGTTTTTACTCTTCGATTTTTCTCAGATAGCAAAGAAAATTCTCTGTATTCAGTGGGAGAAAGAGGGAGAGTCAGTCGTAGGCAGATAGAGGGGGGTTTTGCTTAGAAAAATGACTCATTGATTGAAGCAAACGTTTTACCTCTTAACCAGAAAAATGAAATGGAGAAAACTCTAGGGCGAATGCATCTGTATCTATATGATTGATCGAGTAATATCAGAGCCCAAAAAAACCTGAACATCCCTTTTTTCAGCAGGAATCTCACACCCGCTCAGCATTCAAATCCGGGCTGAAGACTTCCCACAAACCTCTTGGCTGGCCTCATAGTGAGTTTGAACGGCACTATTTGGGTTTACTTTTTGGCTATCTATTACAGTGTAAGCTTTTACTTATCTACAATACCTTCAATAGAACTGGGACGGACGATAAACCGAAAATGATCGATACTGATCATACCGACCACTTATCACAGGCATTTTGCTGATATTGTTTATTATGATAAGTAGCCTAGACTAGAGAAATCTGAAGTTTTCAATCAAATATGTTTGCTAATATGGATTATTGTTAAATGGGACAATTTGTCAGGATTAGTGTTCAGAGAGATCCCATTTAAGGGTGCTCCCTGCCCACGTGTGTGTGGGTAAATAAAGATGTCGAACCACCACTGCTCTGCGCCTTGGGTTCTGTCCTCCACTCGCCGTGATACAATTGGTGGCTACAACCATCAAATACGGATTTTTGTCCATATCGCCATATAGCATTACCCAGTTACATTATGTGAATGTTAAGGTCAATATGCATCCACATAACTTCCATGCACGCCAACCTTTTCTCAGTCAGGGCTTTACCTACCTTGATACCAGAGGAGGTCGTTTATGGGCATCAGGAGGAAAGCTGCCATATGTCACAAACGTTTTTTTGTCACATAAATGGAGGTGTATTACCCTGGGCCTTTCCTGTGTCCCTGCACTCTAATTAGGCTCCTATAGCAGCCCCTCTATGACACACAAAGAATACAGTCTTAGTAAGATTGCCCGCCTACACACACCTCTGCAACCCAGCAGTCACCACAGACAATGGAAAGCCTCAATGTATACGGTATTTCGGGTCTCTCAATTCATTCCCTCTGGTGAATGTATGTGGGCTTATGTTCTAAAAAGGAAGTAAATCATTGTTTATATGTGGAAATGTGATATAGCTTTAGGACTTAAATGTACACTTCTGAATTGTTGAAAAGAGTAGTTGACTGTAGGGTGAGAGCAGATTCTCTCTGTTCGATGCTGACAAACAAAGACGAAAAGAAGAACTGAATACAGACTTGGTTGAAACACCCACTGCTTTAAACTTGACCTTGGCTACAGCTAACAGTAGCATGCTGCCGCTTTTTAGTGAGAAACATAATATGTAGGAGAGAGCTTCAAGGCCACAAACACATCAGCCTCTTTTCTCTTTTCTCATCCATTGGTGAAGGGCATTTCCATGGAAAAGGACACGAGCACCAACATGTGAAGTGCATAAGAGAATATCAAATTGGGTGTCAAATGAATGCTAAGAGGATTTCTTTTAATGAAGGCATAGATACATTTTTCATTCATTTTCTTTCATTCCATCTTAAAAATTAAGCATAAGTAAAGGCTTTGATTTCTGAATAAACCGATGGAAAAGGGGTCTTAGAAAACATCTATCAGAAATACATCAAAACACAATGATGTTAACCTAAAGACCCCTGCCAACTAATATCAACACTTATATTTTGTTTTGGAGAAATGGTTTAGTTTAAGAAATAATGGTAGACCTACCAATGTATTACAGTGATTGTACTGATATCAATTTTGTTTATTAATTATTAAGTGATCAAAACTCATAATTACCAAAAAATCTGTAACGGAATTACTGCAACTGAATTGGCTACAATGGGAAATCATAAGTCTCAAACCACAGTTGGGTTTGAAAACAACAAACCTAAGTATTCCGTACTGCCTACGAATTCTGAAACAATCTACTCAGAAAAAAACTAACTTCAGTAGGACTACTTACAGTGGTAGCCTACACACTTCAATGAAGAAGATCAACTGTCTGTTCACCTAAATACTGTCGTCTGCATAGAGCAAAAACTTTAAATTATAATAACCTATCCAGTAGGCCTAATTAAATGAGAGATGGGACGAATGGTAGCCCATCCCAACTTGTTGTAGACCTATAGGCTATTTCGCGAGAAGCCTATGAAACAATCACAGTCAGAAAATGTGAGGAATTTATTCTCCAATAATCATGGAAATTAAATAAATAATAGGAAATGTATTTCAAAATATTTTAGAATCCAAATATAAATACATTTTCACTCTTTTGGCAAATGATTGCATCTTGTTATGATTGAATCTTGTTATTACATTTAGCTAGGCCTAGCTGTTCTTTTGTTATGATTGCATCTTGTTATTAGACAAAGTAGACAGTAACAGACCAGACACAATATCTATGCTGCAATAGTCTATGTGCCGGGGGGCTAGGGTCAGTTTGTTAAATCTCATGTTATTGTGCTCAGTAGACATATTCCTATATTTCTCTGCATGCTTCGTCTGGAAGTGTCGGGACATTGTCAAAGACTCCAGTTACCCTAGTCATAGACTGTTCTCTCTGCTACCTCATGGAAAGCGGTACCGGAGCACCAAATTTAGGTCCAAAAGGCTTCTTAACAGCTTCTACCCCCAAGTCATCAGACTACTGAACAGATAATTAAAGGTCCACCGGACCCCTCTTTTACGTTGCTGCTACTCTCTGTTTATTATCTATGCATAGTCACTTTAACTCTACCTACATGTACATATTACCTCAATTACCTCAACTAACCGGTGCCCCCACACATTGACTCTGTACCGGTACCCCTGTATAAAGCCTCGCTGTTGTTATTTTACTGCTGCTGTTTAATTACTAGTTACTTTTTTTATTTTTTATAACTTTATAACTTAAAGCATTGTTGGTTAAGGGTTTGTAAGTAAGCATTTCACTGTAAGGTCTACACCTGTTGTATTCGGCGCATGTGACAAATACAATTTGATTTGATTTGGTTTGTTAAGTTGTAGTCTTTCAAGACAGCGATGCTCTCTTTGCACACTAAGCACACATTTTTCCCTGATACCTCAATAAATAAATATTTCGATGTCTACTCTTGCTGGAACACCCTACATTCATTGTCTACTTTCCTTGTCTTTGAAATCTTTGAAAAAAATGTTTTGCGCAATTTCTAGCTAGCTACTATTTGTAACTGTGACGTGTGTGTCAGCCTGTAAGTCACTCTCTGTCCTCGTACAGTTGTTATTTATACGTGCCTTCAAAATAAATGTCCCACAAGCGGTGGAAGTTAAATCATTACACAAAGGCAAGTATTCATTGGGCTTTCAATTTGAATAACAAATATGTTTTTCAAAACTTTACTATTGAAAATTCTTTATGTGATCTGAGCATGATTCCGCGGGCCGTATTAAATCAGGTCGTGGGCCGCATACGGTCCCCGGGCCGGCCTTTGCCCAGGCCTGCTGTAGACTGTATCACTTAAAGCTGTTCTATTGATTCTACTTACTGCACAGTGTGTATGTGTGTGTGTGTCTGTGTGTGTGTAAATGGTGAAATCCCTGAGCAGTTTCCTTCCTCTCCGGCAACTGCTCAGAGGGATATTCAATGTATGTTCATTATATATTTTTACCCATCTACCAATAGGTGCCCTTCTTTGTGAGGCATTAGAAAACCTCCCTGATCTTTGTGTTTTGAAAATCACTGCTACACTGACGGACCTTAAAGATAATTATATACTGAACCAAAATATAAACGCAACAAGTGTTGGTCCCATGTTTCATGAGCTGAAATAAAAGATCAGAGAAATGTTCCAAAACGCACAAAAAGTGTTTTTCTCTCAAATTCTGTTCACAAATTTGTTTACATCCCTTTTAGTGAGCATTTCTCCTTTGCCAAGATAATCCATCCACCTGACAGGTGTGTCATATAAAGAAGCTGATTAAACAGCATGATCATTACGCAGGTGCACCTTGTTCTGGGGACAATAAAAAGCCACTTTAAAATGTCCAGTTTTGTCACACAACACAGATGTCTCAAGTTTTGAGGGCGCGTGCAATTAGCATGCTGACTGCAGCGATGTCCACCAGAGCTGTTGGCAGAGAATGTAATGTTAATTTATCTACCATAAGCTACCTCCAACATAGTTTAAAAGAATTCGGCAGGACTTCCAACCGGCCTATCAACCGCAGACCACATGTAACCACGCCAGCCCAGGACCTCCACATCCGGCTTCTTCACCTGCGGGATCGTCTGAGATCAGCCACCTTCGATGGCCACTGGCAATTTGGAGAAGTGTGTTCTTCACGGATGAGTCCCGGTTTCAACTGTACCAGGCAGATGGCAGACAGTGTGTATGGCGTCGTGTGGGTTTGCTGATGTCAACGTTGTGAACAGAGTGCCCCATGGTGGCGGTGGGGTTACGGTATGGGCAGGCATAAACTATGGACAACGAACACAATCGCGTGTTATCGATGGTATCGTGACAAGATCCCGAGCCCCATTGTCATGCCATTCATCCGCCGCCATCGCCTCACGTTTCAGCCAGATAATGCACGGCCCAATGTCGCAAGGATCTGTACACAATTCCTTGAAGCTGAAAATGTCCCAGTTCTTCCATGGCCTGCCTACTCACCAGACACGTCACCAATTGTGCACGTTTGCTCTGGATCAACATGTACGACAGCTAGTTCCAGTTCCCGACAATATCCAGTAACTTCGCACAGCCATTGAAGAGGAGTGGGACATCATTCCACAAGCCATAATCAACAGCGTTATCAACTCTATGCGAAGGAGATGTGGTGCGCTGCATGAGGCAAATGGTGGTCACACCAGATACTGACTGGTTTTTCTTATCCTCCTTTTTTTTTTAAAAGGTATCTGTGACCAACAGATGAATACAGTATCTGTATTCCCAGTCATGTGAAATCCATAGATTAGGGCCTAATACATTTATTTAAATGTACTGATTTCCTTATACGAACTGTAACTCAGTAACATCTTTGAAAAATGTTGCATGTTGCATTTATATTTTTGTTCAGTTTATGTGTTGGGTACAGATATGCAGTAGTCAAAAATCATGTTAAACACTATTATTGCACACAGAATGAATCTATGCAACTTATTATGTGACTTAAGCAAATGTTTACTTCCAAACCTATTTAGGCTTGCCATAACGAAGGGTTTTTAATACTTATTGACTCAAGACTCAGCTTTTAACTTTTAATTAATGTGTAAAACTTTCTAAATAGATCATTCCAAACATAATGCCACAAAATCTCAATTTAATCCATTTCAAATTCAGGCTGTAACGAGGAAAAAGTCAAGCGGTGTGAATACTTGACACTATGTGTAATATAACTGAGGGCTTGGATACACAACATTAGCTTCTAGTAACACAACAGCACATACTCCTATTCTTCTGGAGCCTAATCTAAACTTTGCATCCAACTAACAAACTAGGATACGTTTCATGAGGGACATTGAGGTTGTATGAGTGAGTATCTTAACTACCTACATTTTGTTAAACGTTTTCTGATTCCAATTTGGAGCAATTTTCTACAAGGTTCTGCTTAAAAGGTAGAGCCTCAAACATTAACTGTTTCTGAAATCAATTTCATTCAACTTTTGTATCTATTTAACAGCAAAAAAAAAGGCCTAGGAACAGTACCTTGTTCGGGAGCAGAACACCAGATTTTTACTTTGTCAGCTCAGGGATTCAATCCAGCAACCTTTGGGCCCAACGCTCTAACCACTCGACTACCTGCCACCCCATGTCTGCTGGTAAATAGCTCTCAAAGAAAACAAATTAATTGGATACTTTATTTCTCCTAGTCTTTGTGTCTTCTCCAGACATTAATCAGTTTGCCTCTACACTGCCACATCTGCGATACCCAAGCCTGTGATGACACTAGACAATGGAGAAGTCCAGGCTGCTCTGGAATACAATAGAACACAGGGTGACAAAAGGCTGACTGGGAATTATCATTCTAAAGGGGAATAACTGTGTAATTTGTCTCTAGTTAACCCAGACAGTTAACCTATATGTGTTTTACCGTTGTTAATCCAAGAAAATACAAAAAGGTGAAAGTGATAAGCCCTTTATAATCAAATGCAGCGCACTTACTAGCTTCATACAGGCCAATTAGGCCTACATACATAATACCACCAGAAGTACTCTGGTATGGACTCTATGTAATCCAAAGTGAGACCAAACAAATTGGACACTAATTGAAGTCCAGATGGAAATTAATTGAAAGCCAAACTGGACATCAAAGCTCCATGGACAGGATCAGGAAGGGAGAGAGAGGAGCCAAGGAGGAGAGAGACAGGAGGAGGACGAGGAGCTGGGGAAGAGTGGCCTTATCACTCCCACAGACAGGTCACACGTCAGCCAAGAGGTCTGTGTGCATTTTGACCAAATGGGATTTGCTTCGAGCACATAGCCCAGCCCATAAAATCGAGTATTGCCCAAATCCCAGCTACTTTATGAGTGTGCAGTGAGGTGTGTGTGTGTGTAGTGTGTGGGTAATGTGTGTGTGTGTGTGTAGTGTTAGTGTGCACACTTTCTTTGGGTGTGCGCATGTGCATCTGTGCGTGTCTGTGTGTGTACAAAGTGCATGAGTCTGTACACGGTCTGTGCACCAGCTCAAGGGCAGTAGACAACCTTGTCTGCACTGGAGTGCCTCAGGGTGTAAAGGTATTGGGGTGAGGCAGCTTAAGCTGGGAGAGGAAGTAGCTGCAGCCATGCTTACATCCAGTGGGAGAGAAAACATTTTTGCTATATCAGATTTTTCTGGCAATTGTCACGTAGGGACTTTAATGGGAGGAAGGAGGTTTAACATGCTTTTTACATTTGAAAATGAAACCATTTGGATTTTTGTTTATAATGAAATCATGGTGTCTGAGAAAGGCCTGGAAAATTGCCAAAGACTCCTGTATCTTGTTATTATATTTAGCCAGGCCTAGCTGTTCTTTTGTTATGATTGCATCTTGTTATTATATTTAGATAGGCTACCTGTTCACAAGGCTACTGCTAGGCTACTTTTGCATTCTTGCAATGCAAGACTTCAAGCCATAACAGAAGAGGATAGACAAAGGAGACAGTAACAGACAAGACACAGACAGCAACAGACAAGACACAGACAGCAACAGACAAGACACAGACAGCAACAGACAAGACACCGACAGCAACAGACAAGACACAGAGGAAGTGCAAAGGAGGGCAGATGGCGTGAGAACAGAAGTGGGTTGAGCACACAGTAGACTATCACTTCCAGCTGCTCTATAGGGTTCTAATGCGTTTGAATTTGCACAGATTATAAGAAGTGAAATACAGACAGTGAAAAAGTAAAACAGGGTTTACAAAGAATTTGCTGGTGAGGTGAAAAGGCCTGTGAAATTACTATTAAAACAATTGTTTACTTTGACACTTTTTACAACCAGGACGAAAGATGAGGGTAGACAAGAGACAGCAACATGGAATACCAAGAGACAGCAACAGAAAAGGGCAGACAAGAGAGACAGTGACAGACGACATAGAGAAAGCATTGGAGAGAGGCAGAGGAGGGGTGAGCACACGGTAGACCTGGGTAATTATTTTCCATGGAGGCCCACATTAGAATATATTTCTGCCATCGCGGGCCAGAATCGTGAATGACTGTGTTAACAGATATATCTACTGTAAATCACGTCCAGATATGCTACTTATTTTACTTGTTTAACATGCACAGAAATAAACCACATCCATGTTCTCTTTTTGGTAGGTATTTTCATTATTAAACGTGCAGTGAACTACACAGAGGGAAAAGTACACTGTGCATTCAGCACCACGGACAGAACTCTTGTTAACGGGTGACGCACAAAAACACAAGAAAGAGAGAGAGCTCCACATTACATTTGAACTACTCAATACGTGTGAGGAGTGAAGTCTCTGACGGGCATCGACTAGAGCAGCTCAAGTTGCAGGTCAGTGGGAGCGTTATCCACATTGAAGGTGAAAAGGAGAGGAAACCAACAGCATGTCATTTTCCAACACTTTGAAATCCTCAAAACGACCGTTCAAAGCACGCAGCAGTGATGTATACTTCTCCCACTGGTCATCTGATAGGGAACAGACTAGTAGTGTCGGAAGGTGGGTGAGATTGTTGGCTTCTACTTGGCCATCTCACGTTTCTGTGGTAGGGGAGATCTGCATGACCCGGCTCTGTCTCTTCCAACAGGAGGCAAACTGCCTGTGGTTTAAAGATTTTGCTCTCATTTTCAAACAGCTCTTTCTTTTTGGGGCAAAGTATTGCTGCAGAGTCAATTAAACATTATTTAATGAATTTGTCCTCAGCGAATGGCTTGCTATGTTTAGCAATTTTGTGGAACAGTACATAGCTAGCTCTCGCAATTCCGTCATTTGCTGAATGCAGTCTTGTGGAAAGTCCTTGCTTTTGCAACTGAGAAAGCTCTTTCGATGCACTTGCCCTCTGCTCAGTAGACATATTCCTATAATTTCACCTGGAAGTGTTGTCAAAGACTCCAGTTACGTTAGTCATAGACTGTTCTCTCTGCTACCTCCAGGAAGGAGGTTTAACATGCTTTTTACATTTGTACCACAAACCATTTTGAAAAAAGATTATAATGAAATCATGGTGTCTGAGAAAGGCCTGAGAAATTGCCAAAGACTCCAGCCACCCTAGACATAGACTGTTGTCCACGCTCCCCTCCGGCAGGTGGTACAGGTGTATCAAGGCTCAGACCAACAGTCTCCTAAACAGCTTCTATCCCGTGGCCATAAGACTGTTTACTGGCTAACAATTACTGTTCTCTGTCTCCCACACACTATCTACATTGACTCTATGCCCATCCACAGGTCTCTACCCACTCAGACACAACCTATGCTGCTGCTAAAATTATTACTGATTAGATGTACTACTCCATTACGCTGCTGTCCATTGATTCTAGCTTCCCATTAACATAAGTATTATCTATTTATCCCACTGCTGGTCACTATTACTCCTGTTATTTGACTCTAATTGTAGTTCTTGAATGGTTTTTCTTCTTACTTTCTTCTATTTTCTATTATTATCTATATTATTATTATTATTATTATAAATATTTGTAGTATTATTGTTATTATTGTTATTATTATTTACTATATTTTATTATTATTATTATTATCATTATTGTTATTATCTATATTATTATTATCTATATTATCATTATTGTTATTATCTATATTATTAATATTATCTATATTATTATTATCATTATTATTATTGTCTATATTTTTTATTTTTTTATCTATATTATTATTATCTATATTATTATTATCTATATTATTATTATTATCTATATTATTATCATTATTATTATTATCTATATTATTATTATTATCACTGCATATTTGGGAAAGAGATCTCAAGGTATGAACTTCACTGTACTGTTTTACATCTGTTGTATTCTGTGCACGTGGCAAATAAACTTTTAAATTTAACTGACTCCACTGTGACTTGGAAAAGTTAGAAGTGCTATCTCAAATCAAGATGAAGGATTTATTTTTTATGTTTTTATTTCACCTTTATTTAACCAGGTAGGCCAGTTGAGAACAAGTACTCATTTGCAACTGCGACCTGGCCAAGACAAAGCAAAGCAGTGCGACAAAAAACTACACAGAGTTACACATGAGAATAAACAAACGTACAGTCAATAACACAATAGAGAATCTATATACAGAGTGTGCAAATGTAGTGCAGAATGCTAGGAAGGTAGGACAATAAATAGGCCATAGTGGCGAGATGATTTACAAATTAGAATTAACACTGGAGTGATAGATGTCCAAATGATGATGTGCAAATAGAGATACTGGGGTGCAAAATGAGCTAAAATAATAAATATGGGGATGAGGTAGTAGGGTGGGCTATTTACAGAAGGGCTATATACAGGTGCAGTGATCGATAAGCAGCTCTGACAGCTGATGCTTAAAGTTAGTGAGGGAGATAGGAACCTCTAGCTTCAAGGATTTTTGCAGTTCGTTCCAGTCATTGGCAGCAGAGAACTGGAAGGAATGGCGGCCAAAGGAGGTATTGGCTTTGGGGATGACCAGTGAAATATACCTGCTGGAGCGCATGCTACGGGTGGGTGTTGCTATGGTGGCCAGCAAGCTGAGATAAGGTGGGGATTTACCTAGTAAGGACTTGTAGATGACCTGGAGCCAGTGGGTTTGGCGACGAATATGTAGTGAGGGCCAGCCAACGAGAGAATACAGGTCGCAGTGGTGGGTTGTATATGGGGCTTTGGTAACAAAACGGATGGCACTGTGATAGATTACATCCAATTTGCTGAGTAGAGTGTTGGAGGCTATTTTGTAAATGACATTGCCGAAGTCAAGGATCGGTAGGATCCGTTTTACAAGGGCATGTTTGGCAGCATGAGTGAAGGAGGCTTTGTTGCGAAATAGGAAGCCGATTCTAGATTTAATTTTGGATTGGAGATGGTTAATGTGTGTCTGGAAGTTGAGTTTACAGTCTAACCAGACGCCTAGGTATTTGTAGGTGTCCACGTATTCTAAGTCAGACCCGTCGAGAGTAGTGATGATAGTCCGGTGGGCGGGTGCGGGCAGCGTTCGATTGAAAGCATGCATTTCGTTTTACTAGCATTTAAGAGCAGTTGGAGGCCACGGAAGGAGTGTTGTATGGTATTGAAGCTTGTTTGAAGGTTAGTTAACACAGTGTCCAAAGAGGGTCCAGATGTATACAGAATGGTGTCGTCTGCGTAAAGATGGATCAGAGAGTAACCATCAGCGAGAGCAACATCGTTGATGTATATAGAGAATAGGGTTGAACCAAGAATTGAACCCTGTGGCACCCCCATAGAGACTGCCAGAGGACCGGACAACAGGCCCTCCGATTTGACACACTGAACTCTGTCTGAGAAGTAGTTGGAGAACTAGGCAAGGTAGTCACTTGAGAAACCAAGGCTGTTGAGTCTGCCAATAAGAATGCGGTGATTGATAGAGTCGATGAAGACGGCTGCACAGTATTGTCTTCTATCGATGGCGGTTATGATATCATTTAGTACCTTGAGCGTAGCTGAGGTGCACCCATGACCAGCTTGCATAGCAGAGAAGGTACAGTGGGATTCGAAGTGGTCAGTGATCTGTTTATTAACTTGGCTTTCGAAGACTTTAGAAAGGCAAGGCAGGATGGATATAGGTCTATAACAGTTTGGGTCTAGAGTGTCTCCCCCTTTGAAGAGGGGGATGACCGCGGCAGCTTTCCAATCTCTAGGGATCTCAGACGATACGAAAGAGAACAGGCTAGTAATTGGGGTTGCAACAATTTGGGCTGATAATTTTAGAAAGAAAGGGTCCAGATTGTCTAGCCCAGCAGATTTATAGGGGTCCAGATTTAGCAGCTCTTTCAGAACATCAGCTGTCTGGATTTGGGTGAAGGAGAAGTGGGTGGGCTTGGGCAGGTTGCTGCGGGGGGTACAGAGCTGTTGGCCGGGGTAGGGGTAGCCAGGTGGAAAGCATGGCCAGCTGTAGCAAAATGATCATTGAAATTTTCGATTATCGTGAATTTATCGGTGGTGACAGTGTTTCCTAGCCTCAATGCAGTGGGCAACTATGAGGAGATGCTCTTATTCTCCATGGACTTTAGTGTCCCAGAACTTTTTGGAATTAGTACTACAGGATGCACATTTCTGTTTGAAAAAGCTGGCCTTTGCTTTTCTAACTGACTGTGTATATTTGTTCCTGACTTCCCTGAAAAGTTGCATATCGAGGGGGCTATTCGATGCTAATTCAGTGCGCCACAGGATATTTTTGTGTTGGTCAAGTCTGGGGTGCAGTCAAGTCTGGGGTGAACCAAGGGCTATATCTGTTCTTAGTTCTAAGTTTTTTGCTTATTTAGGATGGTGAGGAAAGCACTTTTAAAGAACAACCAGGCATCCTCTACTGACGGGATGAGGTCAATTTTCTTCCAGGATACTCTGGCCAGATCAATGTTTTTAGGGAGCGTTTGACAGTGATTAGTGATGGTCGTTTGACCGCAGCCCTATTACGAACGCAGGCAATGAGACAGTGATCGCTGAGATCCTGGTTGAAAAGTTAGTTAGGATGATATCTATGATGGTACCCATGTTTAGGGATTTAGGGTTGTACCTGGTAGGCTCCTTGATAACTTGTGTGAGATTGAGGGCGTCTATCTTAGATTGAAGGACAGCCTGGGAGTTAAGCATATCCCAGTTTAAGTCACCTAATAGTACAAACTCTGAAGATAGATGGGGGCAATAAATTCACATATGGAGTCCAGGGCACAGCTGGGGGCTGAAGGGGGTCTGTAACAGGTGGCAACAATGAGAGACTTATTTCTGGAAAGGTGGATTTTTTAAGAGTAGAAGCTCAAACTGTTTGGGCACAGACCTGGACAGTATGACAGTTTATCTCTGCAGTAGATTGCAACTCCGCCTCCTTTTGCAGTTCTATCTTGACGGGAAATATTGTAGTTGGGGATGGAAATTTCTGAATTTTTGGTGGCCTTCCTGAGCCAGGATTCAGACACAGCTAGGACATTGGGGTTGGCGGAGTGTGCTAAGCAGTGAATAAATCAAACTTAGGTAGGAGGCTTCTGATGTTAACATGCAAGAAACCAAGGCTTTTACGGTTACAGAAGTCACCAAATGAGAGCGCCTGGGGAATAGGTGTAGTGCTGGGGGCTACAGGACCTGGGTTTACCTCTACATCACCAGAGGAACAGAGGAGGAGTAGGATAAGGGTACGGCTAAAGGCTTTAAGAACTGGACGTCTAGTGCGTTGGGTACAGAGAATAAAAGGAGCAGATTTCTGGGCGTGGTGGAATAAATTGAGGAGCATCTTGACTTACTATCTCTAAAGCCTGTTCAGAACAAACTGATTCCAATGTTTGCAGAGCATTTCCATTTTCCATATACTCATACTGTACTTTTAGTGTTCACAGAGTGGTTGGCATCTAATGTGCTGCATTACCGCCCCCAACTGAAATGTAGTATAGATCCATTACACTTTGTGATAGAAAATGGGAACGGGGAAAAAAGAAAAAACCCATCACCAACAGCCTGAGAGGATGGGACACTACCACTCAACACACACTTCTGAAATCAAATCTCATACCACCAAGTACTTCTCTGCAGCTGCCACCCCAACATCTATTTTCTGTGATTTACGTCCCATTTCTGCGGTACAGTTGATAACCGTTGCTATGAATGCTAAGAAGCCAACCTTACTGAAGCATACAGTGCCTTCAGAAACTATTCAGACCCCTTGACTTTTTCCACATTTTGTTAAGTTACAGCCTTATTCGAAAATTCATTAAATTGTTTTATCCCTCATCAATCTACACACAACACCCCATAATGATGAAGCAAAAACTGGTTTTAAGAAATTTTCACAAATGTATAAAAAAAAAAAAAAACTGAAATATCACCTTTACATAAGTAAGAAGCTTTACTCAGTACTTTGTTGAAGCACCTTTGTCAGCGATTATAGCATAAATTCTTCTTGGGTGTGACGCTACAAGCTTGGCACACCTGTATTTGGGGAGTTTCTTACATTCTTCTCTGCAGATCCTGTCAAGCTCTGTCAGATTTTATGGGGAGCATTGCTGCACAGCTATTTTCAGGTCTCTCCAGACATATTTGATTGGGTTCAAGACCAGGCTCTGGCTGGGCCACTCAAGGGCATTCAGAGACTTGTCCCGAAGCCACTCCTGCATTGTCTTGGTTGTGTGCTTAGGGTCGTTGTCCTGTTGGAAGGTGAACCTTCGCCCAAGTCTGAGGTCCTGAGTGCTCTGGAGCAGGATTCCATCAAGGATCTCTCTGTTCATCTTTCCCTCGATCTGACTAGTCTCCCAGTCCCTGAAGATGAAAAACATCACCACAGCATGATGCTGCCACCCCCATGCTTCACCGTAGGGATGGTGCCAAGTTTCCTCCATACGTGACGTATGGCATTCAGGCCAAAGAGCTCAATCTTGGTTTCATCAGACCAAATAATCTGTTTCTCATGGTCAGAGAGTCTTTAGGTGCCTTTTGACAAACTCCAAGCGGGCTGTCATGTGCCTTTTACTCAGGAGTGGCTTCTGTCTGGCCACTCAACCATAATGGCCTGATTGGTGGAGTGCTGCAGAGATGGTCATCCTTCTGGAAGGTTCTCCCATCTCCACAGAGTAACTCTGGAGCTCTGTCAGAGTGACCATCAGGTTCTTGGTTACCTCCCTGGCGACCAGCTCTAGTTAAAGTCTTTGTGGTTCCAAACTGTCAACTGTGGGGCCTTGCATAGACAGGTGTGTGCCTTTTCAAATCATTTAGTTTACAGGTGGATTCCAATGAAGTTGTAGAAACATCTCAAGGATGATCAATGGAAACAGGATGCACCCGAGCTCAATTTCGAGTCTCAAAAGGTCTGAATACTTATGTAATGAACCCAATCGAACATCCATCTACCAGCATGTTACATGTGCAACCAGAGGGGAAAAAAACTTTACTCCAAAACACAGAGAAGCGTACAAAACTCTCCCTCGCCCTCCATTTGGCAAATCTGACCATAACTCTATCCTCCTGATTCCCGCTTACAAGCAAAAACTAAATCAGGAAGTACCAGTGACTCGGTCAATAAAGAAGTGGTCAGATGATGCATCCAAAGGAGATGATTGTGGACTAATGAAAAAGGAGGACCGAGCAAGACCCCATTCACATCAACAGGGCTGTAGTGGAGCAGGTTGAGAGCATCACCAACAAACTATCATGGTACAAACACACCAAGACAGTCGTGAAGAGGGCACAACAAAGCCTATTCCCCCTCAGGATAATGAAAAGATTTGGCATGGGGCCAAGCTTCCTGCTGTCCAAGACATCTATACCAGGCGGTGTCAGAGGAAGGCCCTAAAAATTGTCTCCAGCCAACCTAATCATAAACTGTTCTCTCTGCTACACTCTTAGAAAAAAACATATTCGGCTGTCCCCATAGGAGAACCTTTTAAAGAACCCTTTTTGGTTCCAAGTAGAACCATTGTGGGTTCCATATAGAACCCTCTGTGGAAATGGTTCTACATGGCACAAACAATGGTTCTACTTGGGACCAAAAAGGATTCTACCTGGAACCAAAAAGGGTTCTACCTGGAACCAAAAAGGGTTCTCCAAAGGTTTCTCCTATGGGGACAGCCAAAGAACCCTTTTAGGTTCTAGATAGCACTGTTTGTTCAAAGAGTGTACCGCACGGCAAGCGGTACCAGAGCGCCAAGTCTAGGTCCAAAAGGCTTCTTAACAGCTTCTATCTCCAAGCCATAAGACTCCTGAACAGCTAATCAAATGGCTACCCGGACTATTTACATTAATCAAATGGCTACCTCCCAGCTTTACGCTGCTGCTACTCTCTGTTTATTAACCACTTTAACTCTACCTATATGTACTGTACATACTGCCTGAATTACCTCGACTAACCGGTGCCACCGCACATTGACTCTACCGGTACCCCCTGTATATAGCCTCGCTGTTGTTATTATTATTATTATTTCTACTTATCTGTTTTTTATCTTTTTTTCTTAAAACTGCATTGTTGGTTAAGGGCTTGTAAGTAAGCATTTCACTGTAAGGTTATTTGTCGCATGCAACATATATAATTTGATTTGATTTTGATTTGATACAGAAGATATTTTGGTAAAAGCCATATTTGGTAAAAGACCAAGTCCATATTATGTCAAGAACAGCTAAAATAAGAAAAGACATCATTACTTTAAGACATGAAGGTCAGTCAATACAGAAAATTTAAAGAGCTTTTAAAGTTTCTTCAAGTGCAGTCGCAAAAACCATCAAGCTCTATGATGAAACTGGCTCTCATGAGGACTGCCACATGAAAGGAAGAAATAGAGTTACCTCTGCTGCAGAGGATAAGTTCATTAGAGTTACCAGACTCAGAAACTGTGGCCCAAATAAATTCTTCACAGAGTTCAAGTAACAGACACATCTCAACATCAACTGTTCAGAGGAGACTCAGGCCTTCATGGTCAAATTGCTGCAAAGAAATCACTACTAAAGGACACCAATAAGAAGAAGAGTCTTGCTTGGGCCAAGAAACACAAGAAAAGGACATTAGACCGGTGAAAATCTGTCCTTAGGTCTGATGAGTCCAAATTCTTGACTTTTGGTTCCAACCGCCGTGTCTTTGTGAGACACAGAGTAGGTGAACGGATGATCTCTGCATGTGTGGTTCCCACCGTTAAGCATGGAGGAGGAGGTGTGATGGTGTGGGGGTGCTTTGCTGGTGACACTGTTCCTGATTTATTTAGAATTCAAGGCACACTTAACCAGCATGGCTACCACAGTATTCTGCAGCGATACGCCATCCCATCTGGTTTGTGCTTAGTGGGACTATCATTTGTTTTTCAACATGACAATGACCCAGGGATATTTGACCAATAAGGGCTATTTGACCAAGAAGGAGAGTGATGGAGTACTCAGCATATGTGGGAACTCCTTCAAGACTGTTGGAAAAGCATTCCAGGTGAAACTAGTTGAGAGAATACCAAGAGTGTGCACGACTGTCATCAAGGCAAAGGGTGGCAACTTTGAAGAATCTCAAATATAAAATATATTTTGTTTTGTTTAACAATTTTTTGGTTACTACATGATTCCATAAGTGTTATGTCATAGTTTTGATGTCTTCACTATTATTCAACAACGTAGAAAACTGTAAAAAAATAAATAAAGGAAAACCCTTGAATGAATAGGTGTGTCCAAACTGGTACTGTTTATCATAGACAAAATTTAGCCAGCTACATTTCCTAATGTTTTGCTTGAAGTTAATCTTGCATTTTAACTTGCTACCGGAGAAAAACTACACTAGAGGAAAGTAACATTACCAGAGAAAAGTAACCTATTCAATGACCCAATGAGGAGAGCACAGATATTTCATCTGAGTGGATAAGTGCAACTGAAGAACAAAATTTGTCCTTTTACATTCATGATTTGGAGCAAACCCTGACTGAAGCCGAGCAGAATTTATAGTAAGAACCATTACATTTTTAGATCTGCATTTCCAAAACGCAGCAAGATATTTTTTCTGCGTTTCATCTTTCCTTTTCTGAGTGAAAAACGCAGAATCCTTTGTTGAGTCCCCTGATAATAGAAATGTGGGTCGATTTATGGACAAAATTCTAACTTAATCAACCTTTAACAATATAAACATTGAAATGGATACCCAGTAAGTAAGCTAACGTTAATGCCTAATGTTAGCTAACTGCCTGGGCCACTCTACAGTTAGCCAGCTAAATCAGAATAAAAAATGTGTTCATTAAATCAAAACCTAGCTAGCCTACTAGTTCAAAGACAACACTGGAACATGCAAGAACCCCAATAACATTTTCCCCAGGTCAAGTAAGTTATCAAAGTGATTAGGCCTCTGCCATCCTACACCTTCATTAAAATCTACAATATGAATTAACATTTTATTCCTGTTTTAATATGTTGAGAGAAACATATTCATATGATATTGGTAACAGAGCAATTTCTAGAGATTAGCTCTTGAGAATTTCTCTACTTTTGGACTGTTTAGAACCTTAGTTGTTTATATAAGGCTTGTCAACTGTTATTATACTAATATTATTCTCTCTACAAACAGTAGAATGTCTGTCTGTTCATGACATCATATTGTAACCCCGACAATAACATCCATTGATGAGCATCCTGTACTCTGTTTCTTCATGCGTTCCTCTCCGTGTTGTCATCTTCAGAGACCCACTGGAAGTGGAGGATTCGGCAACATGGGACAATCTGGCAGCATCTGCTGGTTGTCACAGGAAACTGCATTCATACAGTACATAGAATTTTGTTTCTTACCCTTTCTTTCATAACCGCTTTTCTAAAATGACTGTGTAGGTGAATGACATATGGGGAAACCCTATCAAATCCTTTCACCTATGATGAATCTCAAGGGAATGTAAACCATGAAGTAGGCCCATCATTGTAAGAGCACAGGACAGACGACCAATGATGGGGGTCGATCTTTGTCAGTCAAGTGCACTCAGACAAATGACAGGTCAGTAGACACTGTTCTAGGGTAAATGCAATGCTGCAGTAGGGCCATGTGGGACAGGGTAAACATTACCTTCTGAGATCGTTTCCTGCTTTGTTTGCCCTATTCAAATTAAATAGCTTCAACCATGTCATATGGACTAGGAAAGGATATTATAATGGGAAGACTAATGTATAGGGCGGTGAAATATGAATATTTCTATAAAAACTCCAATAAAGGAATAGAATTGTGAAAAGACCTGGAATTATATTATATATCGTGGAAATACAAAAGATACTTGGGGAATTTACATACCAAATCAAATGTGATTTATTTGTCACATGCGCCGAACACAACAGGTGTAGACCTTACAAGCCCTTAACCAACAATGCAGTACTAAGAAAAATAAGAAAGTATTAACTAAAATGAAGTAAAAAAAAAAGAAGAAAAAGTTAAAACGAAAGAGCATAAATAAAATAGTAGCGAGGCTATATACAGGTGGTACCGGTACAGAGTCAATGTACGGGGGCAATGCAAATAGTCTGGGTAGCCATTTGATTAGCTGTTCAGGAGTCTTATGGCTTTGGCAATTTTTAAGGCCTTCCTCTGACACCGCCTGGTATAGAGGTCCTGGATGGCCCCAGAAAACTGGCCCCAGTGATGTACTGGGCCGTACGCACTACCCTCTGTAATGCCTTGCGGTTGGAGGCCGAGCAGTTGCCGTACCAGGCATTGTCGTGCCCTCTTCACGACTGTCTTGGTGTGTTTGGACCATGATAGTTTGTTGGTGATGTGGACACCAAGGAACTTGAAGCTCTCAACCTGCTCCACTACAGCCCCGTCGATGAGAATGGGGGTGTGCTTGGTCCTCCTTTTCCTGTAGTCCACAATCATATCCTTTGTCTTGATCACGCTGAGGGAGAGGTTGTTATCCTGGCACCACACGGCCAGGTCTCTGACCTCCTCCCTATAGGCTGTCTCATCGTTGTCGGTGATAAGGCCTACCACTGTTGTGTTGTCTGCAAACTTAATGATGGTGTTGGAGTCGTGCCTGGCCATGCAGTACAGAAGGCACCCCTTGTACATTTCAACAATTTCCTAGTTTCAAGTCAAAGGACCATAGTTGGAAATCAAGCTTGTGCTACATTTTAAAGATGCAGTCTGAGATCTTTAGCAGTTACACATTCGTAACATACTGTATATATGTATTGGAATTCGTAACTCATCATAAGAATTTTTTATTGTTAGTTTTAGGATGTAACATATCATATGAAATGGATGATGTAGTCCACAGTAGTGCAACATTGTCAAGGGCCCGTTGTGGCTCGTGAGCACTACTTCCAAAACTATTGGCTGAAATTATATATTTATTTAAAACTCTTAAATAATCATTAACTGTCTCCTGGGACTGAACATACCTTGAGCTCAACAAGGTTCTGGGAAAGCTATTACTGCTATGGGCTAATGTGCTAATCATATATAAAATCATGAACTAGACCGTACTGTGGGGCTAGAACCAGGGTGTGTTTTCCAGTAATACAGTACAGTGGCTATCTTTACTTGATAGGTACTGTAATGTAAGTGGTACTGCGTGTTTCAGTGGAAGTACTAAGAAACACAATGGTGGAGTGACAATCAGTGTTCTAATTAAGGCAATGCTCTTCACGGTCTATAAACACACATGCACGCAAGCACTCACACATAAAGTACAGTAACTCTATGAAGCAGAAACAGCAACACTCAGACAAAACATCCAATGACAATTGATTGTGGGGTGTTTGTCCGTAAACAGTCATTGTGTGAGCGGCTGCCAGCCTTGAAAACAAAATATTTGGTGGAACCTTAAACACTCAACAACTTCTGTTTCTAGAACCAAAAATTTGCATTTTGTCCAATATTCTTCCAGAGTTTGGACTCCTACATGGTTCAATGTACCAACAACT
Organism: Thymallus thymallus; assembly: GCA_023634145.1. Classification (NCBI taxonomy): domain Eukaryota; kingdom Metazoa; phylum Chordata; class Actinopteri; order Salmoniformes; family Salmonidae; genus Thymallus; species Thymallus thymallus. The sequence continues at coordinate 28,680,376 of CM042404.1, forward strand.
GCAATGATGTTGTCATTTAAATAAACATTTAGAAAACGTGTTTGAAGTGAATGGGTTCAGGTATAAGTCAACCTGTAATATGGTTTGCCCTGTTGAAGCGCCCGTAAGCGTTTTAGTTATTGTTAGACCCCCTAAGGGCAGAAACTCTTACGATTGGTTCAGTCAGGCGTCCAATCAAAATGGTGCAGAGGCGGGAGCTGGGCAGAGGCGTGAGCGGGAGCTCAAAATGAAGAGGACACTGGGAGTGACTGGTTTGAGCAGGCTGATTACCCACTCCCGAGTGGTGCGGTGGTCTACGGCACTGCATCTCAGTGCAAGAGGCATCACTGCAGTCTCTGGTTTGAATCCAGGCTGTATCACATCTGTCCGTGATTGGGAGTCCCATAGGGCGGCACATAATTGGCCCAACGCCATCTGGGGTAGGCCTTCATTGTGAATAAGAATTTGTTCCTAACTGACTTGCCTAGTTAATTTTAAGAAAAGAGCTTGGAGTCGACTACGGTTGTAACAAAGTTGTATCTTTGTTTTGGGACTGATTTGGCACAACTGTATTGTGACTGGTCGGCATGGCGTATAGTTCAGGGGGTAGAGTTAGAGCAGTCGATATTGATAATGATTATAATACCAGTGATGACCAGCAATTTACACCTGTTGTAAGGAGGAGTAACAGGAGTAAAATAAATCAACGGAGGTGATGAAAGGATGAATACTGCTGGGGAAACATTGAGTAGTATTGAGAGTAGACTTGTAACGTGCAGGACTACTCTAGACAAAGAGGTTGGAGTAGAACGTTATAGTTATGGTAGTGTTCCCATAACCAGCAAGTACTGAAGTCGGAAGTTTAGATACCTTAGCCAAATACATTTAAACTCAGTTTTTCACAATTCATGACATTTAATCCTAGTAAAAATTCTTAGGTCTTAGGTCAGTTAGGATCACCACTTTATTTTAAGAATGTGAAATGTCAGAATAATAGTAGAGAGAATGATTTATTTCAGCTTTTATTCATCAGACCATAGGACATTTCTCCAAAAAGTACGATCTTTGTCCCCATGTGCAAATTGCTCCCAAGGAGGCAAATATAAAAATGTAGTAGGCACCTCCCGAGTGGCGCAGCGGTCTAAGGCACAGCATTGCAGTGCAAGCTGCTTTACTACAGATCCTTTGCCTCTCCTGAGTCCGTACGGGATTTGCAGCGAAAGGACAAGACTGTAACTACTACAAATTGGATATGATGAAAGAAAAAAAAAAAATTTGAAACTGGACTCACTAAATGGGGGTCAGGTGAAATATCACATTCACAGTGCTGTGGCTAAACTGAGGGAGGTAAGTGTTGGGATGCCGTTGGCAGTTACCATGGAAGAAGTTAAGGCTTCCTTGAAAGGAGGAAAAGTTACTGAAGCAAAAAGGACTGCATGCAAACAGAGTGGCGGTCAAGTGGACACTACAACTGTACCGTTACACTCGGAGGGGAAACTGCCAAATAAAGTGCAGCTAAGATTACTTAGTTATCCGGTAAGAGAGTATGTGCCGCCTCCACATCGGTGCTTCAAGTGCCAACGGATGGGGCATGTTGCTAGTGTGTGCAAAGGTAAAATGAGCAAAGTGTGGTGGGGATCACGAGTATGGGAAATGTGGACCTGATACTAAGGTTAAATGTTACAACTGTTGCAGAGAACATATGGAGGATATGAAGTACAACAGAAAGCCATGGAAGTGCAGATGTACAAAATTATAAACAATGTATCCTATGCTGAGGCTGCTCAGAATGTGAATAACAAACCTAGTGTTTAAAATGCTCCAGATACAACAGATCAGCAGGTATTGGCTGCTCCGAGGACGCCTGTGGAGTTTCAGCCTGTTGGTAATGTGACGTGCGAGCATAAATGCTTGATTACAGAGAAAACCATGGTAGTAGATGGTGAAGACCTCTTGGCCTCCCTGTGTAGGGCAATCAAAATGACTGCTAAACATACGAGCAGGACTGCATGAATAATAGAAGTAGTGAAGGAAGCCAAAGATATTCTGGGGATTTCTGAATTATACACCGAATGCGGAACCAAAGTGGTTCCAAAGACCATGAATGTGTAGCGGTGGAGATTTGTAGAGCAGGGGGTAATATCACACAGCTCAATTACTATAATCCTTGTAAACCCATCTCTGTATCTGAAATAGACATAGTTGCGAGACCCTGTTCAGGTGATGAGGAGATCTGGTCTGGAGATTTCTGTGCGCTACCACGGATGCCAATGGTTTAGTGGTTGAACATTTTAAAGAGGGGAAGGGACTAGTTTGTATAAAATGATGGTCGAGTGGGATGTGAAAATGTAAATTTCGGAAAAATAATTAATTTATGCAGCCCACTCAATCACTTTTCATAGCTACTGTTTACAGGCCTCCTGGGGCATATACAGCGTTCCTCACTGAGTACCCTGAATTCCTATCAGACCTCGTGGTCATGGCAAATAATATTAAAAAGATGTAATTCAATATTCACATCAAGTCCACAGACCCACTCCAAAAGACTTTACGAAGCCATCATCGACTCAGTGGGTTTTGTCCAACATGTCTCGGGAGCTACGCATTGCCACAATCATTACCTGGATCTAGTTTTGTCCTGTGGAGTAGATATTTTTGGTATAAATGTTGGATGACCATCTTATGTTTGCAATTGCAACCAATAATTAGCTCAGATCCCAATCAAGGATTATCAAAAGCCACACTATAACTTCTCAGACAACCCAAAGAACCCTAGATGCCCTTCCAGAATAAAAACAATCCAAAATAAATGTTTGATACTGTCACAAAGCTAACTAAAAAGCAGCATTCCCCAAGTGAGGACAGTCTTCAACTTAACAGTGATGAATTCAAGAACTTCTTAGACAAAAAGATAATGATCTTTAGAAAGCAAATTACGGAATTGTCTTTGAATACGAGTATTTCTCCAAAACTCAGTTATCCTGAGTCTGCACAGAATTGCCTGTTTTTTTTTTGTCGTTATAGCATTAGAAAGATGGTCCTTATCATGGGGTTTCAAGTTATTCGTGTCTACATCTTGCCACGTGTTGTTCACTAACATAAATATAAAGGAAGATGTCAGTGTTTTAATAGGTAGGTAGGTAGGTAGGTAGGTAGGTAGGTAGGTAGGTAGGTAGGTAGGTAGGTACTTTATTGATCCCCGTGGGGAAATTACTTATTATATGGACAACAAATAGAAAGGGTTTGATGAAAAGCTTACATGGTGATGTCAATAGTTGGGCATGATTGGGGGGGCAGATAGGCAATCTTTATAGTCGGTGCTTAACTTGGGCCGGAGCTCACCGGAGTATCAACACCTCAAATGTTCTACTGATTGAGCTCCTGCACCACTTATAGAATATTAGCTCTAAAGTATTGTGGAGCTCCTGCACCTAAATATAAACGGTACCCAAAATGAGTACTGGCACCTATTTCAGTCCAAGTACTGTTTATCGTACTTTTGGAATCGATTGTCCATTGACTATGGGTGCTTTGTATATATGTACGTAGTTCTGTGGCTATTACATTGCTGTCGCACCTTGATAGGATGCAAGTGAGGGCACTCAGGGTGTGCGATGATGGTGTGTCACGGCGGGGTATGTAAACAGACCAAGGTGCAGCGCAGTCGTAGTTCGACATATATATTTAATTAAATAATATATTACATGAAGGACTAACATAAACACAAGACAAGTACTTACACGAAACTCACGTCAACTGACATAGAAGACAACGAACCACACACAGGTGTGGAACATACAAACATAAGAAGGCTCCCCAATTAGAGACAATGCTTAGCAGCTGCCTCCAATTGGGGAACCAACACAAAACACCACACAGAACTAGATCAACTAGATCTGTCAGGCTCTGACCATGGCTAAATAGATGAGCCAAAGGCTTCTCTATGGCCAGAGCCTGACAGTACCCCCCCCCCCCCCCAAAGGCGCGGACTCCCGACCGCAAGACAATAAACACAATTACATGGGGGGAGGGTTAGGGAGGGAAAATATCGTTGGTGCGTGGAGCCGGCACAGGTTGAACCGGACTGGTGACACGCACTTCAGGGCGAGTGCGGGAGCCGGCACGGGACGTACCGGACTGGAGAGGCGCACTGGAGACTTGGTGTGGAAGGCTGGCACTGAACGACCCGGACTGGGGATGCACACTGTGGGCACCATTAACGCCAACTCAGTCTTCTCGTTTTCGATGTCCTCCCAATTCCGCCTGAATAGCTCCATTATGCTCCTGAAAACTCCAGTCAGGTACTGCTCCTCTTCCTCCGGATCAGTCCCCCATCGGTGCTCCTCCTCCTCTCGACTCCACATGGAGAATGGTACTGGCTCTTCCTTCTCTCGGCCAGACCTCCACCCACCCCCCAAAAAAAAATGCACTTGGGGTTGCCTTTGGCCTGATCGTCGTTGTGAGCCACATGTGGAACATAACTAATATAAGTAGGATCCCTAATTAGAGACAACACTTAGCAGCTGCCTCTAATTAGAGACCCAACACAAAACACCACATAGAACTAGACAACCTAGATCTGTCAGACTCTGACCATGGCTAAATAGAGGAGCCAAAGGCCAGAGCCTGACATGGTGCCTTTAAAACTACACCAGTTCAGGCTTTACAAGTAGATACTGGGGAAATGCAACTATCCCTTAGATGAGATAAGCTAGCCCTTGCATACTGGGCAAGACTGAAGGGTAGTACTGCTGATCATCCTACGCTGAGAGTATTGGAAGATTGCTGGCAATATGAACGACATCAAAAGAGGGATTTTGGCCCAGAGATTGATAAAAGGGTTGATGAATACAGACTATTAATGGGCCATCTGTGGCAATTGGAAACGTGCCATCGTGGTTTTTCTACAAGACCACATGTTGATCTTAGCCTGATCAAAGAAAATAAATAGTGGTGTGAAGAAGATAATGTAGGAGCAATAGTGGAACAATATATTAGTAATTGAATGGAAGACAGGAGCAGGTGTGTTTATTCCTGAGTGTGATGTTACTCTATGTAAGTGACTAACTTAATTTAGCTGTATATTCAACAGAAATGGTTGTGATAATTGTTGGATTACAATGGATAGAGGAGGTGCGACCAAGAAGAATAGTAATATGTTCAGACTGCATCAGTTTTGTGTAGTTTAAGATGTGGAAATGTATGGTTAGAAATAATGATGCTGTTGGGGTTACAAATACACAGTATTGAAATTCAGTTCTGTTGGATTTCTGCTCATACAGGAGTTAATGGAAATGATACAGTAGATATACAGTGCCTACATTACAGCCTTATTCTAAAATTGATAAAATACTTTTTGCTCAATCTACACACAATACTCCAAAATGAAAAATGTATTAAATGTATTAAAAACAGAATTACCTTATTCACATAAGTATTCAGACCCTTTGCTATGAGACACAAAATTGAGCTCAGGTGCATCCTGTTTCCATTGATCATCCTTGAGTCCACCTGTGGTAAATTCAATTGATTAGACATGGAAAGACACACACCTATCTAAGGTCTCACAGTTGACAGTGCTTGTCAGAGCAAAAAAACAAGCCATGAGGTCGAAGGAATTGTCCGCACAGCTCCGTGACAGGATTGTGTCGAGGCACAGATCTGGGGAAAGGTACCAAAACATTTATGCAGCATTGAAGGTCCCCAAGAACACAGTGGCCTCCATCATTCTTAAATGGAAGCAGTTTGGAACTTGGAGTTTGCCAAAAGGAACCTAAAGGACTCTCTGACCATGAGAAACAAGATTCTGTCGTCTGATGAAACCAAGATTGAACACTTTGGCCTGAATGCCAAGCGTGACGTCTGGAAGAAACCTGGCACCATCCCTATTGTGAAGCATGGTGGTGGCAGCATTATGCTGTGGGGATGTTTTTCAGCGGCAGGTACTAGGAGAATAGTCAGCATCGAGGGAAAGATGAACGGAGCAAAGTACTGAGAGAACTTTGATGAAAACCTCCTCAGACTATTGTGAAGGTTCACCATCCAACAGGACAACGACCCTAAGCACACAGCCAAGACAACGCAGCAATGACTTCGGGGCAAGTCTCTGAATGTCCTTGATTGGCCCACCAGCGCCTGGACTTGAACCCGATCGAACATCTCTGGAGAGACCTGAAAATAGCTGTGCAGCGACGCTCCACCTCCAACCAGACAGAGCTTGAGAGGATCTGCAGAGAAAAATGGGAGAAACTCCCTGAATACAGGTGTGTCAAGCTTATAGCATCATTCCCAAGAAGACACAAGGCTGTAATCACTGCCAAAGGCTTCAACAAAATAATGACTAAAGGTTCTGAATACTTGCAGTGTATGTAGATGTGATATTTCCAAATACATTTGCAAAAATTTCTAAAAACATGTTTTTGCTTTGTCATTGTGGGGTTTTGTGTGTAGATTGATTAGTGGGAAAAAAACAATTTTATGAATTTTAGAATAAGGCTGTAACCTAACAACATGTGGAAATGTTAAGGGCTCTGAATACTTTCCGAATGTACTGTATTACCCTTTATTGTGTTACAGCCTGAATTCAAAATTGATTAAATTGTTTAGTTTTTTGTTTACCCCATAATGACTAGGTTAAAACAGGTTTTAGAAATGTTTGCAATTTTATTGAAAATGAAATACTGAAATATCTCACACCACTGAGTCAATACTTTTTGGAAGCACCTTTGTCAGTGATTACAGCTGTGAGTCTTTCTGTGTAAAAAATGTTTTACTTGTTTCCACTTTGACATTATGGGGTATTGTTGTAGGCCAGTGACAAAAAAATCACAGTTTTATCGATTTTCAATTCAGGCTGTAACACAATTTTTTGGGGAAAAAATCAAGGGGCATGAATATTTTCTGAAGGCATTGTAATAGCAAAAAAACGCAGGGAAGAATAATATTGTGGCTATACAGGTACAGTTGGGTAGAGGATAAATTAAAACATTGATTCTGAAAAATCGGTTCGATTCTGGCATAGACAATGGTAGGAAAGTAGTAAGGGGATGCATTTTAATAGTACAAGGAAATATGTACGGGAGATACGGAATTTAATTCCTCTTTGAAATTGATAAGGAAACATGGGACTGGAATGTGTACACATGTACAACCTTGCTGCTTTGAGGGCACCTATGAATGTTTCAAAAGTGCATAACGCTTTTGAGAAAATGTCCCTGGTATGTTTTGGTACACCTTCTGGAGAGCTCATCTTTGTCTACACCCATTCAGCATCGTTCACAACCTCTTAAGCCTTAGCCCCACCCATCTCTTTAAGGACTCACATGTGAGGCCATGTGCTACACAGAGTGAGTAAGGTAGTGTAGTTCACATGTTCATGAAATACAATAGATGGCCGTAATCACACCCAGACACACCTGGCGAACTTGATGGGTCATGTAATCGTCTTTTGTTTAGACATGTAGCTATCTAGCTAGCTAGCTAAACAATTAACCATAATCCCAACCTATACAGTACTAGAAATACAAATTGATTTTCATAGCTAACCACCATTCATGAAATGCTGTAGTATGAATCTGCAAGTAGCTATAGCCAACCAACTAGGTTCAATGTTAACTAGCTAAAATTAGGCTATGACTAGCAATGCAAATGGATTTCTGAGATACTGATAATACTGCTACACAGACCATACATGTAACGTTAGCTAGTGAGCCAACCAGCTAACTTGCAATGAAATATAACTTCTGACAAAATTAGAAACGTATAATATTTGAAAATGTAGCTAGACTCTTTCCCATATACATGGATGAATGCTTCACGGCAGACTGGAACCCCTTTAACTAGGTCAGACGTCCTGTGTCTTATGTCGTTTCCAATTTGTTTGTACAGCTTGCTTGGCCCGTTGTGTTAAGTTACTCTGGTTCACACTGACCATGTGCAATGCCGTAAGAATCATCAGATCTTTCTCCCACTCTGTCATGGAGGCAATCAAATGCCAAAATTTTCTCCATCTCCTTCTCATACTTTGCTTCCACAGGGCATTCAACTGATTTCAAAACAATAACCCTGTTGTTCGCCATTTCTTCCCTATCACTGTCATAAGAATACTCTACAATGTCTGGTTCAGTTAAAATGTTTTTACTTTTCCTCATCGTCTGATTCATTTTCAGAGCCAGAGAGAACCAGCATGGCTCAATCGTCCTCCAGAAAGTAGTCCATCATAACTTTTCCTACTGATCTTTGTCGAAAGCACCTGCTAAATTTAGGGCAGCAATGTTGTTTAGAGCAGTAGCAACACTTTTGCAGTTCTCCATGGCTACTATATCTTTAAAAAAAAAGCTGCAGTAGCAGGGATTATCTACACATACTAAGCAGCTCATGTTATAACCAGAAGCATCCTACATGGCAGACCAATCTGAACTCATCTCTTGGCATGTCCAGCCCATCCGTTATCTCAGTCAATCATAGCTTTTTCTGTGGCTAAACCAACTAGATTAGTAATTTAGCAATTGTATTCGTATTTACAGATGGCATACAAGTTTTTTATTAAGGCACAAGAAGACATTTCTGGCCCAAAACGCATTTTGAGTAAAAAACATAATGAGTTAAAATGCCTCTCCTGTGAATTAGTGAGGTGCGACATACGCCTAGCTTCCTGAAACAGTATTCAATCATTATTCATACGGTATTTGTTATATCTTATCTTTGCATTGAGTTGGATGAATCCTCTGATGACTCTGGGTCATCAGATAGCTCATCCTCCTCAGGGTTCCAGGATCGATCTTCAGTCTAACTGGATTCAGGGCTGGAGTCCTCACTTGGTTCAGGGATGGCCATAGGGGTGGAGGGTCTAATGTCAAACGCCATCAAAGGACCTGTCTGGACAGCTATAATAGAAATGATTATGAGTAGTTTTGAGTAGTTTCTACCAATGAGTAGTTTTGTAATACCACATGCTTGTTGTAGTAGTAGCTAAACTCTAGATAGGGCTAACATGTGGTCAATCACTGCCATTGGTAACTTGCATTAATGCAACAGTCAATGCTGAAGTCACAGTTGGTGCATAATACAGTTCCACATAACCACCTGATGAACGGTGTAGAGTCCTCAGGTTAGATTGTGTTCCAAGCTGCTTCAGATCCAGGTAGCACACGTGTTTCTCACTGCCATGTTGCTAACTTAACGTTAGACATGTCATATTAGCTAGAGAAACGTTCATAGGTACCCTCAAAGGAGCAAGGTTGTATAGTTTCCCCTAGTGCGGGAGAAAGTTGAGCTAGCTTAGCTAACTTAGTAGCCAGATAGTTTTATCTTATCTATGAAATGTGGAATTCCAAGTAGGACGCCTGCTATTGGTAGCTATTGGTAGCTATTTACTGTAGCTAATTTAACATTGTAAACTAAAATAGTGCAGCTATTAGCTAGCTTCCTGGCTAATGTAGCAACATAGCTGGCAACTAAAGACAAATTTTGCATTTAGTATCTAATCAATGGATAGCTAGCTAAAACCCAGTGCAAAACAAGCAAATGTGAAAACTTGCTAGCTTAAAGATGCACTATTACAGAAATCGTTCCGCCATTTCCTGGTTGCTAAAATTCTAATAGTTTGCCTAATTTCAGTTTGTGTGAAAAACAAGTAAGTATAGAGTAGAGAATAATTGTACCATCTAAACCACTGTGAAATATATTTTCCAGAACTTGTATTTTCAGATCATTGAAGCTGGTGTGTCTATGCTGCAATAGTCTATGTGCCGAGGGCTAGGGTCAGTCTGTTATATCTGGTGTAATTCTCCTGTCTTATCTGGTGTCCTGTGTGAATTTAAGTATGCTCCCTCTAATTCTCCCTCTCTCCCTCTCTCCCTCCCGGAGGACCTGAGCCATAGAATGACAGATCTATAACTTACATTTATATGTGAATTTGTTCAGGTAGCCCAAAAAGTTACATATTGTAGCTTTAACATTGTAAACTAGTATATTGTAGCTAGCTAACTAGCTAGTAGCTAGCTAACATTAGCTAGCAGCTAGCTAACGTCAGCTAGCTAGGCTATCTAGATTCCTAACTAACTAATGTAGCAAAATATCTGCCAACTAGAGTAAAATTCAGTATCTAATCAATAGATAGCTAAAACCCAATGCACTAACAAGCAAATGCTACTATTCAATGTACATTTTCTGCTGTAAACCAGTCAAGCCAAAATACTTTAATGCAGATGTTTCAGTCGTTAACTATGTCAACATTCACAGACAACTTTCAACAGATTATTGTTAAGCTTGAGTCACAGACATCAAAGTGTTAATGTCTCATCTGCTTTATACATCCATTGACATCCTCAAACAATCAGTATGAATATTAGTGGACTAAACTCCACTCCATGGTGAATGAAGTTTATGATGAACTTCAACAACAGAGTGGAGCGGAGACCAGGCTTTGTGAAACCCAAAGTCAATACTTCAAGGTCAATACTTCAAGGTCAATACTTCAAGGTCAATAATTCAAGGTCAATAATTCAAGGTCAATACTTCAAGGTCAATACTCCAAGGTCAATACTTCAAGGTCAATTTAAAATATTTAAATCATGAAATGAAAATTCTATGTTTGTCCTCTGTAGTTGTGTGCCTTTCTTTGTTTGCTGAAATCCATACTTTTTCCAAATACAACCACCAACTTTTTGTTCGTTTCTGTTTCTAAAGATGGCAATTCAACGAGTGCTACTTAAGAATACACTATTTCCAACTGCTTTTAATTTAAAAACACAGAATTGTTCCTTTCTTCTCATCATGATCAGAAGTAATTAATTGAAGACTAAAAGCATGTTGCTGCTGGCTTCACGTGTGATGCTCCCCGCCTTGCTGGTGAACGTGCTCGGCCCAGCTTGCTATATTCTAATTGCTCTTTGATAGTGTGTCTTAAGATGTGTTCATAACCAAGTGGGAATGTGGTAATTACCAGTTGTGATGTCGTAAATACCAGTTGCGTTCATATTTCTCGTTGAGAAAGACTGATTGGCTATTGGCCAACAAGCTCTTTCAACCATAAACTAAAAGTACAGCTATCATGTTTGTAAACAAATTATAGTGCTCAAAAACCATATTAATAAATGGCTTTATATAAATTATGTTTTGTTTCATCTAACTGTTGAAAATGTTGTTTTCAAGGTAATGTGGCAGAAATCGGGGCTCAGGGATGATAGACGAGTTTCCCACTAGTAACTACGAGTGTGAGGGGCATTCAATTGGATTTCTCCTAGTTGTATGAGGTAAATACCACCTTCCCACTTGGTTATGAACGCAGCATAACATTGTGGGAGACCCAAGGCATAGCAGATGCTTGAGTTCCTTCTCTTTCTATTCTTGAATCTCACAGCAGCTAAGTTCTGCAGTGGTAACTCTCTTATGACCTCAACCACGCTCTTACATGTACGGCAGCAAGAGCATAACAATAGATCTGAAGAACACCTAATTAGTTTTGTATACTCATTTTATTAAGACGGTTGATACACAAATAAAACATATATAATTTTGAAAAGACAACATACAAATACATATGGTATCATTTGAGTTTGTTCAGTGGACCATAAAAGGCACTTTTGCCAGGGTTATGGAATTCCCCGTGCCATGACAACACTGCATTTTTTTTTCTCGGCTATGTATAGAATTGGAGCAGACATTTTGTTAAGATGACAGACTCTTAACAACGTCGTTAACAATCCTGAAGAGTGACATCCTGTGTAGACACATTATACCCAGGCACAAACAAACCTTTAATCTAAGGCCTTATTTCTAACACAGCAGCCCAGTACAAGACTCAATCAAAATGAGGGAAATTACTTAGCTCCTTTCGCTTATAGGAAAAAATAGATAACTGAAAAATGTATTCCTGTGAATACATTTCATGGCTTAAGATAGTTGGTCATTGTATTATTCCTGTCTGTCCAGATGAATTTCAATTTATTCAGGTTGTATATATTATAGTAGTTACAAAATCCCATTTTTTTAATGATTTCAATTGCATAGGATGCAAGAAATATTGGATGATATTTTTCTTCCACACTTAGACCTTGTACATATGGGAGCCTCCCAACTCAAGAGCTGTGTTGAGTGTATCATTCAATAACTAAGAGCTCATAACCCCTTCCTAAATCCCTCTTCTAAATCCCTCTTCATAACCCCTTCCTAAATCCCTCTTCTAAAGTCCTCTTCTAAATCCCCCTTCCTAAATCCCTTTTCTGAATCCCTCTTCATAACCCCTTCCTAAATCCCTCTTCATAACCCCTTCCTAAATCCCTCTTCTAAAGTCCTCTTCTAAATCCCCCTTCCTAAATCCCTTTTCTGAATCCCTCTTCATAAACCCTTCCTAAATCCCTCTTCGAAATCCCCCTTCATAACCCCTTCCTAAATCCCTCTTCTTTCTGGATTTAAAAAAAGACACCTCCTGAAAAACAAACACTCAATTTCACACACACACACACACACACACATACACACACACGCTCTCTCGTAATATACAGTATGCACATACTCTGTCTCAAAAACACACATACACAGTCTGCTCACCTTGCCTCGTCTTGCGAGTGTCTAACATGAATCTGTATGAACATGTGTCTAACATGAACATGTATTGAGGATTGCTTGGCTCATGTGTATCTATGAGCAGAGGAAGCCCTTGTCAGAGCCAGAGGTTGGGCCGGAATCTGCTGGCTTAACGACTGGATTAACTGACAGCCCATCTGAGTTACCCTGTGTTCTGTCAGTACTCTCAGAGAGCCTAGTTGTCACAGGCCGTTTCAGTATGTGACAAAAATGAAGTTTTATTGTATGTGACATTTTGAAAATCTAGTATACTTTAAATGCAGGATGTCATATTGTTTTCGGATTTGACAACAGCTGATAATCAGATATGGGGATGTGCTACCGAGATTAACCAATAATGCGAAACAATGCAATTGCGCGTGATGCATTCTCAGTATGCGAAAAATATAACGTTTTATAATATGTGAATTTAAAAAAAATACCAGGATGTTATACTAATTTCGGATCTTGATCTAACACTTTTTAACAATGCTTTGGAAGAGGTGGGCTGTTAAGTGACAGAACCTAGTTCTCTTCAAGTAGCCAGACAACATAACAAGGTGACTTTCGCTATAAATGTAGGATAAGTATTTTTGTTTTCCTTTAAAATTATCACGAGTATTGCATCGTCGGCTACATCTTTGAAAACATACTTTTAAAAAAAGTGGATTTCTGTTTTCTCATTGAAGAGCTTTTAAACTAAACACAAATCATATTTTGATTTCTGATGTGTCTGTGTTATTAATGTCATGTTAATCAGAACTTTTGATTTGAACTTATGGGTGGTTTTAGTTTTGTAGGCTAGGCTGCCTATTTAATTATTTAATATATGGATCAACCTTTAGCAGTCATTCTGATCTCCCAATGACCGTACTCGGCCTACTCAGCCAGTCAGGAGCCACTACTGTGTTGCGGCATACTTTTTGCGGCATACAGCATACTTTTTACTAAACGGTAGGCGCTAAATAGTATGCAACGATGAGTACTTAGTATCCAGTTTAAGTATTTAGTATGCTATTATGGGTGGGGGGTGGGGAGGGGTTAGGGTGAGAAGAAAAGTTGAAAGGAATAAGTTAAGAGTATGCACACTTGCATGCATGCACTCACACATACACATAGAAACACACACACAATGCATTATTAGTTAGCTACATAATTATTGTGATGAAAAAAGTGTTTGGTTGAGGAAGCTCACTTGGTTTTAAGATTTCTGCTTTTGGTGACAGTATCAAAACAAATGAATTACTAACTAATAATGAATTACTCAACAAATATACATTTGACTCTTTGTGTCTCTGTACATTGGCATGTGTAATGAACAATAACTTGTACAATCATTACAATAAACATTTAATTTCTTATAAAAACGGTACAGTATTGCTGTTTCTTTAAGAGACATGGCTGAATGGAATGTATGAAGGGAATGTCTTTATACCCAGCAGGATTTTCTTTGTATTGTGAGACCATTTTCTGAGGTAAAAAAGAGGCAATACAATAAAAATACATTTACATTTGTACATTTACACACAGAATGGGTTTACACTTACGTTTCAACCGTCTATCACATCTGATTTCCATTTTTATTGGCACTGGACATAAATAATTTCAGTAAATTACAATATTGGCAAATATAGTTATTCCTAAATTCAATCTTTTAATTGTTCAATCTTCATTTTCAATCTTTTAAAATGTTTTGGTCTTTACAAATCTAGTATGTTTTTGTGTATAAACTTGCTTTGGTGTTGACTTTGGTTTGCATTGAGGAAAGTCAAATGTGTCTCTCTCTAGGCATAATACAATTTCATATAAATATTATATTTTTTAAAAAGGACTATAAAAACAATTAATTCGCAAAGGCTCCAAAGTAACATTGACTTGCAAGGAAATATAGTTATAATTTCTGCATGTATGTAACAGATGGCTCGGAGCAAAACAATATGATGTAACTCAAGTGAAATGGAATGAAAGAGAAACAAAAAAATAAGCTATCTGACTAGCTCACCGGAAGAACCCATTCTCATGCTTACGCTTAACAATCCGACATCTACATAAATGAAGAGGTAGCCTTTTCCTAATCTTTCCTAACTCATATAAAGACAGAAACCCCTTTGTATTGGAGAACACTGGATATTTTAGCTTTGTTGATCTGTCTGAAATCTTCAAATCTGACATGGTGTCTTCCAGCCACCCATATACATTAATACAATTTGAATTCCAACTACAGTCAACGTGATACACTCTGGACAACTGTTATATCTCTAAATTGCCTACAAAAAGGGGCCTTGGCATTTCCAATCACAACAACTGTGGATGTCTAGGGACAAAACAGTTTCTCTAATAATGTTTTTAAAAGTAAATCCTTAGTCTCTTTATTTCACTGACTGACTTATTGTGCCGCCTTCAGAGATGCACAACTCATCGACAAGAATGCAGTGTATTTCCTGTTAGTTCTTGGGGGATATGCTTTGTTTTTCCTGTTGCTGGGAGCCGGGGCCTTTTTTTTCCACCCTCGCTTACTTCCCGTCTGGAACTTTTGCTGGGAGGCTGGAGAGGTAAATGTTAGGAGCCTAGACTAGATTACAGCCTAGCCCCCACCCTCCCCCTCCTACTCCCCCCACCCCTCCCCGCCCCGATCTCCCCCTTTCAGGTGAGGTCGTGGGTGAGAGAGGGTGCGTGCTTATGGTGTGACTAAAGAGAGTGGGTTAATGCTTTCTTAAGCATGGTGAAAGAGTGACCAAATAGCACAAGGCCCCTCGATGTGACGGAAAGGGGAGACGGTGGTGCTGATGATCTCATGCCATGCTGCTGGTTGGCGTGCTCTGAGTGCTGCCAATGCTGGCATTGGCACTACTGTTCTCAGAGGGGGAGGGGTTCGTAGAGACGGGTTGTCGTTTGCTGGTCAGAGAGCAAGGACATCCTGGGGAGAGAGGACATTTTTTTGATTTATGCCAAACCAAATTTCAGCTTGCAAAACAATTGCTTCTGGGGTGCAAACCTGTTGCCTCTGCCTCTAATAAAGACTAATGTCCTGCTTGGTTGATTGATAGCATTAATGATTGAGAGAGAGAGCTCTTGAGAGAGACCATAAAAGGAGGAGGAAACAGGTTTCCCTGATCTATATAGCTCTTTGTGTTTAAATGTAACTGGCATCAACCAGAAACAGTGATTAACATCTTACCTGAGAGGTTTGCTGGAGTCGACCCTACATCCAGTCCGGAGGGGTATCCTAGATCCCATTAAACAGAATAACACAGTTTTAAAATGAAGTTAAGGTAAAATTAAGAGAGACTTCATATCAAGAGAAAAACACCTCTGTTGTATGTCAGTGTAACGCCACAAAAGAGATAGTGGGACTCCGACTCACCTGTACGGATCTTGATAAACCACAGAGCTCCGATAAGCAGAACTCCGATCAGGAAGCCTCCGAAAGCGATGCCCAGCACAGCCGACAGACCAAAGTCAATACACAGCGCTAGAACACACAGGAGAAACACGTGAATGCATGTCTCACATTGGGTAGTATCGTTGGATATCAGCGGAACCTCATTTCCACACTTCAAAGGCACACAACCAGTTAGCATTACAAGCTCATACATTTTTTTTTTGTCTCAAGCACATTGCACAATTGAGGCCAAATCTGTTTGTGGAAGCAAATGCTTATCGCTGTTGTGTACTCGCAAGTTCTGGCTTTCTCATCGTTGCGATGAGAAGTTAAGTTTACAGTCCCAGAGCTTGGCCCTGGCTGTGCCCCCTGGGCAGCCTGTGTGCGGCATGGTCCCGCTCAAGCTGTTCCAGCAATTACAGACGTAGATGCAAACAAAACAACTCTGGAGCCAATGACTGAGGCAGAATTGCTCTCTCTCTCTCGACAGAACTCTCAAATCGACTGTCAGAAAACAGGCCCTGGCCATGTGCTGCACTGACACAGGCCTCTAACTCTAACTCTAACACTAACACACACACACACACACACACACGTGTGCACAAATGCACTTCTGCTTCCTTACTAGTGAAACTTCCAACATGGTTCCTGAGAATTTGGGAGGAAGCTACTCGTCAGAAACCATACTGTGTCTTACCCTGTGCAGTTTCTCTCACCTGCCACCTGTGACTCTGCGCTACATGCTAGGCTCAGCGCTATTCTAGGCTACGGACAGGAAAGACAGAATGCAGGAAGGATGAGGGCCGGCATTCTGTTTGTTTGGCTCCGCCTCTTGCCACCATCCTGCAAGCCATTAGCATCTGGTTAACGGTGTTATTTATGGTGTCCATGCAATAGTCTATGTTCTTTAAATAATAATCAAGATCATTCATCCCCTCACTCTATTAAAATCACTTAACTATCACTGCTCTACTGTCACAATATATTGAAGCATTTGTGTGCCATTGGAATTAATCTCCTTCAATAAAGTCTAATGAATTGGATGGAAAATAATAGTCTACAACTGTACTAACATTACAGACTCAAAGGCCCTTCATGTCTCAACAGAAACCTGTTTTACAGCCTTTCTTTAATTTGTTTTCCAGAATGGGCCGACATATTATTTGTGTGTTTGGGTTGGACAGCAAAGCTGAACAAACAGAGACAGGAAACAGAAGCCTTGTTGTAGGTGGGGAGGAGGTGGAGAGGACGGACAGCTGCAAGCCTGTACTACGACACTACTACTCCAAAGAGCCCTATGGGGGACAGCTACCAAACAGGAAGGACAACTGAAGGGGAGCCACATCCTGGCCAATGAAAGCAGGCGGGACCCCCCCAGCAACAACAGCAGCAGTCAGCCTGCCTAAACTGTCAGAAAAGCCAAATTCCAACACTCTGGCCAGAATTCTGAAGCAGAACTGAGAGCCCAGAGAATTGACTGGCTCCAATTGTTTGGTGTGTGCACTGTGTAGTCACTTGGCAGGAGTGGATAAAAAGGAGAGCTTAGGTCAATGAGGAGTTGCCTGTAGTTTAAAGGGATGAAATGTTTTTCCCTTGA
This sequence comes from Thymallus thymallus, assembly GCA_023634145.1. Classification (NCBI taxonomy): domain Eukaryota; kingdom Metazoa; phylum Chordata; class Actinopteri; order Salmoniformes; family Salmonidae; genus Thymallus; species Thymallus thymallus. The sequence goes on from CM042404.1 coordinate 28,697,901, forward strand.
CACTGATTTCAGTTCAGCCATTCTCCATCACAAGTCCCTGAGTCCCTCCACACACTCATATCACCTTTCCATTATATAAGAACCAGAATGGGCTGGGCAATAAAACAGGATGCAAAAACAAAAATGGGCAGCAAAGGGCCTGGCTGCGTCGCCTCCAACCCCATCACCATCAAGCAGCTGATGCTCCAACCTGTGTCCTCTTCTTCTCCTGTGTGAGGAAATTGCAGGAAAAAATGACTTGTTGGCCAAAGCTGGGGAGCTATGTGCCAAGCCAAAACATGAACCTGAGTTTCTTCGTCCTCTTTTTATATTTTAACCCCAAAATAATGGGCTTCCGTTCTGGGCTTGCAAACGGTTGAGGAATGCAAGGTTTGTTCCTGACTCATCTGCCCAGAGATTGTCCTCCCCTTTGAAGAGTAACACCTTCCCCTCTTTGTTTTCAGGGTTTCTGACAATAGCTGCAGTTATTTTTTGGGACGGACAGCCATGCGGCCAGACCTCGGACACAATGGATCCCCCCCGAGGGTCATTACTGGCTGATTGTGGCCACAAGGTCAGGTTGCAGGCCTTCCTAAGGAGGAGGCCCCACCCCACCTCGCATCCCCTCTACGACCCCTCTCTTTCCGTATATCCTGAACTCATCATCGCCATGACAACGGGCCCAACGTCAAAGTGGAGCCCGACGGAAGGCGGGACAACCGAGACAGCAGCTGCTGTGGCTGGAATGAGATGGATGATGGGACGTTCTGAGAGGGGGAATTGCTGAGGGTTGAGGAGGACAATGCAGTGGCTCTCCTACTGTTGCATTCGACAGCAGTGTTAGTGCTGATTTAATTTGGCAATCTTGTAGTATTCCAAAAGAAAGACGATGGCACAGCATAGCATAAGGGAAGTTGCGGGTCATATCAACGACAGAGAAGAGTCATGTTTAAAAATACACTCAATTTGAATTGATGAATTTTGTAATTTAAGGGCCAACATTGGGGTTATCATGTGTACTGTAAATGTTGCCTGATGCCAAAGCTGATAAGAGAAAATGTAAGGGTTGAGTTGCCAGAAGGACAAACTACAGAACAACAACAGAGCTGGAAGGATTTGGAGTTAACTGAACTCACTTGGTGGTGGGATGTACGTCTGGGTGACCTCCAAGTTCCTCTTCACTCTTCCTCCATCTCCACATTTCTACAAGAGAATACCAAGAGAGTGAGACACACATCATTAAGTGTGCTTTGTTGGCAAAGATACTAAAACCTACTAAAGTCAAATCAAAACATTAAAAAATGCTTTAAGGTGAAAGGTAAAGTTCCGTGAAGATTTGGCTTGTTGACTATAGCTACAGCTTAGAATGAATAGTGTTTAGTGAACAACAGTTGGCACACACTGTCTCTTGAAGAATCTTCTCTGTGTGTGATATTTCATATTCAGCTCTAAATGTACACTTTCTGGAACCATAGTTGCTGTTATGATGTTGAAATACATTTTTCAGAGAAAAACGTATTCAAGGCTCTATGAAAAATTTACAATAATGGGGAAAAATCATACTAAAAGCAACATACACCTACACACACACCTCCTCCCCCCAACACATGCCTACACCTACATACCTCACTGAAGCAGAGTTTCACGGAGCACTCCAGGTCCCAGCTAGAGGATGCCAGATCTTGGAGCAGCTCTAGGGAGAAGCTAACCCTGGTACTGTTGAGGCACAGGGTGGAGGAGCACACCTCTGGCCTGAACGGCATGTCCCTGACCACCGGGCACGAGCCCTTGGAGCGCACCGAGCAGTTCATCACCTTGATGGTCAGTACAATCTCCCCCAGCATCCTCCCTGAGATCTGGAGGAGAGGAGAGGGGTGAGAGAGGGGATAGGAATGATTGGAGTGCTTGGAAATGTTTGCATACACTGCATTATGGGTGTTGTTTTGCATCCTAGAGCAATCCTCGTGGGAGATGTGGGTGGATGCATTTTCTCCCATGTGCATACTGCATACCACATTGTATGGTCACTCTATATCATATATTGTGTTATAGTGTATATACATATGACGATACTATCAAACAAAAAAAATGTAAGTCCTCTCCTGGATGTAGCTACATCCCCAAACATGAATACCTGTGTAGATATCGGCATTCTATTGAGAAGACTTTTGCTTTGCGTGTTGGAAGTCATGCAGAAGTGAAGGTGTGCAGGCCTTAGAGGTGGAGAATTTGGATGAGGAACTGGGAGCGGATTAAAAAAAGAGGAGGAAGGTGTCAGAGTGAAATAAATAAAAGGGCTCTCACCTCTGCGTAGATCCTCTTGTCGCTCTGCACCTTGGCGTTGGGGTCCAGAGGGGAGCGGTAGTCTGGAGAGGTGTACAGCTGCATGATCAGAGGCATCTGAGGGGGGCTGGAGGGCGATGGGGTGGTCTCGGTTGGTGCAGCCTCTGTGACTGAGACAGCAAGACACAACATTCACCTGTCAGTAAGAATCCATTTGTACATGATACCAAGGGATAGGTGTACCATATATTTGTTAATAAAATCATAAATAATAATGTTGACTAAGCTAGTTAGCTAGTCTAGTACAGGAGCCAGCTGGCAACATGGCATAGTGTTACCTATCAATTACTGAGAAAGCTTGCTAAAGCATATTTTTATTGCATTTTTCACCATTATACACCAACAGTATGAGCATTTATTATTGTAGACATTTTGTAGAACTGGTCATTCTGCGTCATAATTTGCATTTACTTCATACATTAACTAATCAGAACAATTGTCAACTTGACAGACAATTGACAGGAACTGTGTCTTAGTCATGCAACCCTTGCTAGCAGTTAATATTTACTATGCTCACTGTGACTGTAACTGTATCTTACCTGGATTGTCGTCCTTATTCCCCAGGAACAGTGTTACCATGGTGCCCTCGGTTCGGATCTCAGAGTAGCTGGTGATGGTGCTGGCTTTAAAATGGTCCAAGGCCTTCTTCTGTACAGCATCGGCACTGTCTGTGGTGATGGCGACCGTGGGAGAGATCTTATGCATCATGCTGGTGGCAGCAAGCATGATCACGTTGTTAGACTGAGCGAGAGAGAGAGAGAGAGAGAGAGAGAGAGAGAGAGAGAGAGATCAAATTAACTTAATTTGATATAATAGAGAGTGCTGTATGGTTATTTTTCAATTTATGTAGGACATCTTTGTCAGTCATAGAGTATAATGCATACTGATCTGGGCCTGAAATGAAGACCAGACAAATGCAGGTAAAATGTCTGAGTCATTGGTGATTCAGTTTCAGGCATTGATACTACAATTTAGCCAACTGTAGATGTTATCCAGTGCTTACACAGAAGCTGGTGGTGTGCTGTGGTTCATGGATGCTCCACGTGGTACCCTGAGGTCCTCTTAGGAACAGACTGATCTGCCTCTCACCGATGATGTGCACAGAAACATAGCTGGAACAACAAAAGAGCACCAACAACCATTACAATAACCTGTATAAGGCCACTATCATGGAAAGTGTTGCTAATGTTTTCAGTCAAGAGACTCTTACCGAATGCTGACATCCTCAGGGATGTTAACAATGTATAGTTCTTTCTCAATGTGACTGTTGGGAGGCTTGTTCGAGCAGGACTTAATCGATGAATGTATGTTTGATTCTATCATCAGATAGTGCTTGAGGTAGTGACATTCATTTTCAAGAGTACAGTTGTTGGAACCAGTTGGAAGGAATCTTGTTCCTGTAAAATCATTAAGATTTATTATTCAGATTTATTACATAATCTGACATTCTTCGGTCACAGTTTATATTAACAAACCCAGCAAAAGTTGTGTAATTTCGAGGTACGTTGTATGTATCTGACTGTATCGGACAGCGTCTTACCCTCTCTCCCTGTGGATACGATTTTCCTTGGGTTCTGGACGGTGGTGAAAGATGTCACCCCACCAAACTCCTCGGTGGCCCACCTCACTAGATCTTCGTTGTCTGTGGGCAGGGCTTTTTTCTGGGTGTAGTCAATTGAACCAATTATCTTTATATTGGAGTAATTGGACACCTGGTGAGAAAAAGGAAAATACATTAGACATTTCATTTCAGGTCTCTTTGACTATCTGTCTATTGTATGGGTTCAATTCAATTGAACCTGTATTGCGATAATGGTTCACAGTAGCGCTTTGTCCTATTGTCAAACTAGATCACAGATTAGTATTCGAGAGGCTAATGTACTACTTATTAACTACTATTCTCAGGTAGACTCGCATCACAAGTAGATTCTTAAGAAGATGTGCGTGCTTAGGCAGGAGTTCACAAACAAATAAACTACATGTATAAGGCAAGTTTGATTGAATCTGTCTGTTAACATGATTCACTGCATTCTTTTTAATTTCCTTTATGGAGGGTCAGACAACTCTGTTTGTCTGCTCATTGTTACCGTGGCATCAGGTGAGTCAGTGCCTTATTTAGAGGCTGCTACCTCATGTCTGCCCAATGTGTCTGACAACAGCCACATTAAAGCATGCCCCCCTCCCTCTTCCTCTCCCTCTTCCTCTCTCGCCCTCTGTCTCTCTCTTTCCCTCTTTCTGTCTGTCTGTATCTTGATCTCTCTCTCCCTCCCCCCTTCTCTCTTTCTCTCTCCATCTCTCCTTCTCTCTCTCCATCTCTTTCTCTCTCTCTCTCTCTCTCTCTCTCTCTTTATACTCTGAGCAGAGCATGGCTATTTGAAAAGGAATGTTTATTATGCTAAAGTGTACAAGCCCGGTTGCACAACCCCGTTGGAGCCAAGGTCTTTCCATCGCTTCCTGAGTGGGGCCGGGAAATGGGGACCTTTTTAACTCTGTGCGTCAGTGGAGTCGGCTGGAATCTGGCTCCATACGGGTATAAATATATACATCCAGACTAGTGCATGCACACTACAGGACACATTCCCCGGTTTCCCCAACAGGCCAGGGGAAGAATGGGCTGTACATGAAGCACTCAAATAGGTGTTCTAATGTATAGAGCGGTTACGTGCCATTTCGGTGTAACCTAAGAGTCGTGCCCAATCTGTACTCATCTGCTAATCAAATATTAGCAAAAAGACAACTGTCCTTCTATAAGCATATTAAAAAACAATTTGATCATTAGCCCAAGAGCTTGAGAATATAGTCCCTTTATATATTATACAGAGCAGATGGATGGAGCAGATATCCATTTCCCTTTGGATCCTGTCTCAACAATGGCTTCATTTTCACCCCCATCAATGTTCTCATCACTATTCCCATTGTATTCCAGTTAATATAGCACACAGATGGACTTATACGGGTCCGATGTGTTGTTACAATTCATTTCATGATAATGGGATAGCATAATTTTTTTTTTTTTTAAATGTGCTACACTGCATTGCACAAACTCACAGGAGGTACACTATGTGCTCAGTGTTTTGCCAAGAAGAGGCTAGAGAAGGGGGACAGAGCAGCGGCCATTGTGTTGATTTTGTAGTTTGATTAAATAAAGTCCATATATTTCCTGGTGGTCGAGGTCATAGGGTGAAAACTAAGGGCTAGAAAGAAGACCACTGATTGTTGTCTCTGTGGACCTCCATGTTAGCGGTCAGTGTGTTTGTGTGTGTCTGTGTGTTAAGGCCTGCAGGCTGCAGCCAGACCCCACACAGCCAGCCAGAACGCTCTGCTGAAAGCCAAGTAAACCTGTGTGATTGATTGGTCCTTCTCATGGGTGTATATTTTGTTTAATGTGGATCGAAATAGAAAGACGGGAAACTACAGAGACGAGAACATAAAAAACATCACAATGGAGGGAGAGAAGGAGGAGGAGCGGAGAAGGGAGTATTTAAGGAAGAGAGAAAGATTGAGAGGGACCAGAGAATGAGAGAAGGAACTACTTTGACATGAATTTGTCTCCTGGGGGTCAGAGTTCGACGCTGCACGGCCCGGGGACATATCGCACGACAGGAAGTAGTCTGAGAAAGAAGAGGCTTTGTCTACTGGCACTATCAGAAACTTCTCAGATTAGACTTCCTTCCTTTGGCCTGATCCAGAGGGATTGAATCAGCCAGGGATGGCAGGCTCCACGCACCCTCCTCTCCTCTACTCCTCTCCTCGCACCTTTCTCTCCTCTCCTCCCATCTCCTCTCTTCTCACTGGCAGAGAGAGCTATCTAGTGGGCTGTTTAGAACAGGCACTCATCCAAAATAGATTAGGTTCGAGGTCAAGGCCATTCGCCTATCTGTCCGTCTCTTGGCTCCGAGGATGCATCTTGAACTGTCTGCACGAGGGCATGCGGGAGACAACGCCAGAGGGGTCATCAACTCTTACATAACATAGTAGAGAGACCACTGGGTGTTTCTTAATATGCATACTACCGAGCTCCACACTCTCACGCTCCGAGTGCATTCTCCGACCACGTCCTCTTGAGTACGTTCTTGTGAGGACGAGAGTGTGGAGAACGCATAAAACAGTACGTTTGAGAAGCACTCCCCCTAGTGTATTACATCTCACACTTCAACTCCCCATTCACTGAATCTTCTTCCAGCCAGGACAATGGCAACAATAGACAAAACAAGATATGCACAAAGCAAACGTTTTACTTCATAACTATCAGCTAGATATATGTGAACAGTAATAATGTAGCTAACCAGATAGTCAAAATGACCTAAAACTAATATTATGCAAGATAGATTATTTGCGGGTAGCTAGCTAACAATTATTTGTGGCTATCTGGCTAGCTAACAGTAGTAGCTAGCCAGTTAGCCCTATTGATTTATTATGGGCTTGTGATCTAGGCAGGTAAACATGCCAAAATTAACACAGCATGTATTTATTAATGTATCAAGATAAAATATTGTAGTCAGACAACATTTCATTCCGAAGTTGGAGTGTATTTTCTCTCGCTTCAGCTCAAATAATGGCCGCCATTGATTTCAAGACATTTGACGTCATTTTTTATTTGGTTGCGTGCCATATTTCTTTGCATACTTTCCGTTGAAGTTTGCATTGATGCGTGCTTCAAAATATGTAGAAACGGAGTACGCATCCGAGAAGTGCCGTCCGAGCTCCGTTTCGCATACTTTGATTTGGACAAATTGGAGTCTCATCAAGATCTATAACAGTGAGGATGGGAGGAGGGGCAACTGAGGATGAGACCTTGAACCCACAGGTCGGTGGCCTATTGTGAATGTACGCAAATGTACTCAGTCCCATCTGAGTGTGTGTGGTGACTGTTCCCTGTCTCGGTCACAGCTGGATAGAACACTGGGCATGTACCCAGCAGATCTGTCAGCCTCGTGACGCATTTCCTCAGACACACACCAAATGCTGTTTTTTCCCATTAAAATGGCAACACTCCCAAGTGATCCACTACACACTATCCCATCCTCCCATCCCACATAAACATCCCCTCTTCATGTAAAATGTCCCCCCTCTCTGCAGGACATGATAGGCTATCCTACTATCACAGACCACTGACAGTGTTGTAAACATTGAATCATCCTATTTATCATGGAAGATTATTGAGTTTTAACAGCACCTTAATATGGCGAAGTTTAAACAGAGGATAGAGGGTCGAAATAGATAAAATACCATGTTACTTATTTTACCCTTTGTGTGAGAAGCAGAGCTTAAGAGGAGGATGAGATGGACTTGGTATGAACTCTCAACTCAGCTCGGTACTTGTGTTCATTGTGATAAAAAAGCAAGAGTTCTGTTTCAAGAGAACGGTTACCTACAGACAAGGGGTGGCAGGGATCCAAAATCAATAACACTGTCATTTACTGTCAAACTCCCAAAGAAAACAGTCCCTTCTGCTTTATTTCCAAAATTAGGTTGACAAGACTAAACCCTTTGAGACGCACCATATCTCTTCTGAAGGAGTCCTTTTCTATCTAAAACTCACTTGAAGTGTGTAAATCTAGAAGATAGGTTGAACAACACAATACTCAAGTTAATGTCTCCACTGTAACACTATAGATCCCCAGTGCCTGACAGAGACTATTAGCTCGCTCCCTACTCCAACATACTTTAAGCTTCTTTTTATAATATGTACCAGATATAAAATACACACAGGTCCTTGGGGACTGGCAAATTAAACAAACAAGGGTAATTGCTTCACCAAACTGCCCCAGGGGCTTGCACAGCTGTGGCTGGTTCTATGTCAAACAGCTGGCTTGGAGGGCCCATCTGGGCCTGCAGGAATGCATTTCTCCCCTGGTTAACTGTGGAATTAGGGAGGCCTGGCAGTGAGGCTCTACCCTCCCCTACCTCCCCGGCTCCAAACACTGGAGCTGAACAGAGCAGAGTGGAGTGGAGAAGCTCAACTGGCAGCCAGCTATCTATCAGGCAATACCTATTGAGAGTCCTTCTCTGTTTCTCTAGGCGATTGGGCATTAAGGTGTAAGTCTAATGGAAGTCAGTATCTGCTTTCCTCCCGGCTAGGATATACTATAATTTCTGGAGTAATAATTAACTGATACACAACCCCAAGAAAACAATTGGCAAAAAAGAAAATACTTGAATGAGACGAGGTGGTATACTTACGTGAAAGCTGACATCCATGTTAGCATTGACCGCAACGTATATGTCCTGCTCTGAGTCTGTGGTGATGATGAGGTGCATTGGCTTGGCAGTGGTCAAGTTTAGTTCAAACATGCTGGGAGCCTAGAGAGAAAGACATAAGAATCAAGTTAAACTTCAAGAAAAATACATTCAAGTTTGTGATGACTGTAAATGCAAAAAAATCATGATGTTATCATGTTTATCACAATTAAATGTTTTACTGCAAGAAGAACAATTCTTACACACCCCCATCCATCTGAGTGTACAGTATACATCAACCTAATCACCACATCAACAATGGCTGTGCATTCAAAACAGAGCCATGCATGGTATGTACAGTAGCTATAGCATAAACAACATGTGGCTGGCAGGGGAAGTGATGGCGGCTTTAATTCCCACAGGAACTTTGCTGTGATTAGGAAGAAAAAAAAAAAATCAAGAATCAAGCTGTATAAACACATTTTGGAAAAGGTCACACAGGGGTCGCACAGAGGGCAATGTCTACTGTAGGATTCTGGGAGATAATCTGTTTGGTCACCTTATAGGCCTTTTATAAGGGTCATTATGCAGTGACATTGTTTATGAGTGTCTCTTGATAAGTTGTGAGCTGTCATAGACGCTAAATGTACTGTATGACAGATTATAGGATGAGGCTTACTGCTTCCATGTTTGTCTGACTGACTAGCACATACTGCACACAAAACCTGGTGCCCAATCTATCCCCCTCACACGTATATATGGACTCCACACCTCCATGCTGAAAAACTACTTATCGGATAGTGTTATTACATTTCACTGAGTCAGTGCACGGCATCATCAAAATACAATGACTCCACACTGCAATGTAATGATCCTGTGGTGGGGTGTAACACATGGCATTCGAAAGACACACATTTAATCTAACGCCTTCATTTATTTTGAAGGGACCAGGCTTGGGATGGGATTGTCGCCTGACAGCTCAACACAGGGGTTTCTATTGTGTTCTGTCTCTCCCACAGAGAAAGTCATTGAGAAAAGTGCATTTCTGTTCCCTTCCAGAGGCATCACATCAGCACGATACGTGAGAGAAATACGGCCCGCATGCTAAATGATGTACCGCTTTCTTCACTTCTTCAATTCCAGAGACGACAAGATTCAAAGAATTCCGTTGATGATAGAAGCTGATATAAGACACATAACATTATGTAGTCTCTTTAGCAATGGGACAATTATCTACAATAAATCATTGTGTAATTATGGCGTATTGTGGAAAAATTACATATTCATCCCAAGTGGCAGGTGTTGGCAGGCAGACAGTTCTGACTGGAGCTGCCAAGGAGTTTATAGCAGAGGAACAGCCTATAGCAACATCTGTCCAATACTACAGGCAAACCAGAACAACACTAGCAGAACCAGCTAATGAAACCAATCCAACACCAGTGAATCCAATCCAACACCAATCCAACACCAGTGATCCCAGTCCAGCAACAGTTATTGATGTGAGGCTTGAGGTACCAGGAAGAGTGGAGGTGAGAGGCTGGAGGTACCAGGAGGAGTGGAGGTGAGAGGCTTAGCCATGTCCACTCCACTAATCTCTTCTCCCCTCTCCAGTGACAGCAGAGTCCACATGTCCACCTGGCTGGCCCCATACAGTGGACTCCCAACCCTGACAGAGAGAGGACAGGATGTGCATGGATGCCCTCCTGTAGTGCACAGTATCTGCCTCAGAGGTCCTGCAGGAGATTAGATAGCCTCTATCTGAGTGGCAGTGGCTCCGACACATGCTTAACTGACAAATAAAAGCTCCAGCAGGCAGCTACAGGATTCAGCAGGCTGGTAGAGGGTCAGAGAGGCATATTCTACACTGAACAAAAATATAAATACAAAATGAAGTGTTGGTCCCATGTTTCCTGAGCTGAAATAAAAGATCCCAGAAATCTTCCATAAGCATAAGCTTATTTCTCTAAAATGGCATATCAAGAATCTGATTAAACAGCATCATCATTACACAGGTGCACCTTGTGCTGGGGACAAAAAAAGGCCATTCTAAAATGTGCACAGATGTCTCAAGATTTGAGGGAGTGTGCAATTGGCATGCTGACTGCAGGAATGTCCACCAGAGCTGTTGTCAGATAATTTAATGTTCATTTATCTACCAAAAACCACCTCCAACGTTGTTTTAGAGAATTGGCCTCACAACCGCAGACCAAATGTAACCACGACAGCCCAGGACCTCCACATCCAGCTTTTTCACCTGCGGGATCATCTGAGACCAGCCACCCGGACAGCTGATGAAACTGTGGGTTTGCACAACTGAAGAATTTCTGCACAAACTGTCAGAAATCGTCTCAGGGAAGCTCATCTGCGTGTTCGTCGTCCTCACCAGGGTCTTGGCCTGAATGCAGTTCAGCAGCGTAACCGACTTCAGTGGGCAAATGCCCACCTTCAATGGCCACTGGCACGTTGGAGAAGTGTGCTCTTCACGGATGATTCTCGGTTTCAACTCTACCAGGCAGATGGCATCATGTGGGCGAGCGGTTTTCTGATGTCAAGGTTGTCAACGACTGCCGCACGGTGGCGGTGGGGTTACGGTATGGGCAGGCATAAGCTACGGACAACGAACACAATTGCATTTTATCAATGTCAATTTGAATTAACTGAGATACAGTGACGAGATCCTGAGGCCCATTGTCATTCATCCGCCGCCATCACTTCATGTTTCAGCCAGATAATGCACAGCCCAATGTCGCAAGGATCTGTACACAATTCCTGGAAGCTGAAAATGTTGATGGTCTGCGTACTCACCAGACAACTCCACCCATTGAGCAGCAACTTGGCACAGCCATTGAAGAGGAGTGGGACAACATTCCACAGGCCACAATCAACAGCCTGATCAACTCTATGTGAAGGAGATGTGACGCGCTGCATGAGGCAAATGGTGGCCAAACCAGATACTGACTGGTTTTCTGATCCACAAGGTATCTGTGACCAACAGATGCATTTCTGTATTCCCAGTCATGTGAAATACATAGATTAGGGCCTAATGGATTTATTTAAATATTGACTGATTTCCTTATATGTAAAATCTTTGAAATTGTTGCATGTTGCATGTTGAGTTCATACCACAGTAGACAACAGGTGAAATGTGTTGGGCTTCAGCTTCCGGTAAGTCAAATATGTTCTTGCAATATAGACCACAGTGCGTTATAAGCCAGTGAAGTTTACAAAGATAGAGATGAGGAAGACAGGATATTTATATTCTGTTTTGAATTTGCCGATGAATTACCATAAATTAATTTGTATGTACTTCCTTTGTATATCATTAGGGAGGAAAGGAAGGTGAAAGGTTTGTGGTTGTGAATCCCATGGTGTTGTTAAAATACTGAAGTGGAGGCAAGTACTTAAATACCTCTAAAACACAGTTCTGAATAGGTACTTTTGAGAAATGTACTATTCATATTTGAATCTCGATGTAGCGTTTCTCAAAGGGAAAGAATCATCTCTAATCGCTTGCTTGTTTTAGAGCTGGATTTTATTGGCTGCTGGCCTTGTTTCTTTGTGTGGATGAGTGTGCTGAGGAACACAGTGTCTTTTTGTTCGTATCTGCTCGCTTTTATTAAATTGATTGTCTGCTGCCTGCTGCTGACAGCGTGCGTTCTGAGAGGGCCACGCTGGGCTGAGGCGAGGGGCCGACATGAAATAATCTGACCCCTGATGTTTGGAGCTGGTCGGATGAGACCACCAGTGTATTGTCTAAGGCTTACCACAGGGCTAATACACAAGGCCTCTGCAAGGACCATGTTCAACACACAGACACACAGACAGACAGACAGACAGATATACACACAGACAGACAGACAGACAACAAACACACCACAATAGCTGCTGTCGACAGGCAGTTAGAAACGCCAGAAAGGTTAGGTTTAAGGTTTGGGATAGGCTCAAAAATAACTTCCTGTGACTGGATTTGAACATACAACCTTTGGCACCAGAGGCAGATGATTTCAAAGCATTTAAGGTTACATTTAGGGATTAAATCTGAATTTTTTAAGTTAGAGTTAAAGGAAAACTCCACCTTAAAACACTCTTTTGGTATGTGTTTCATTACGTCATTGTTGACATGAAATGAGATGATTTTTGTATTTTGAAAGTTACATATCTTGAAAATGTGATTGCTGACAAGCAAAGCATTTTGGGACTATGTCAACAATGGAACAAATACCAAAACATAATTTCCCTTTAAGTTTAGGCATTAACTCTGAAATCTTAAGGTTAAGCATTAACTTTGATGGTTAAGGTAAGGGTTAAGGTTTGGGATATGCTTAAAACAAAAATCAACTTTCTATTGTTGGATTTGAACATGCAACTTTCAGCAACTGAGGCAGATGCTTATGACTACCTGCCATCCTTGTCCACAACACCCCGGCTAAACCGAAACCTACTTGAAGGTAACATCGCTCACTGTTGCCTCTAGTGGCCGGTTCCACGTCGTCTCCCGGACATGGATGGACGTCGGTCGAATAATGACTTGATGTGATGTTTGAAGTGGCCATATCTTAGAAGACTATGAACTTCGCTGACAACTAGACTTCCTGTTTGATTAAAAATAGTAGGGTCTTGGTTGAGTTGTTATCCTGGTTGGAAATAGTTTGTGGTTGAGAATGCTATTGCTAGGAATCCTATTACTAATTAATGAGTGAGTTCTTAAAAAACACAGTATACAGTAAATGTGTGACTCATTTTCCTGTTATCTGACAGTTTACCAGTCTGGTAACTTATTCACTCATTTTGAGTCAATAGAGTCAAGGATGTGTCTGTGACTAATATTTTAGTCGACAGGATTTTCTCTCGCAAATCAGTTGGGAAATAATTTGACTTTAAACCAAAAGTCAATGGCTTTTACTAAAAAACTGTCCTCCCTTCTTCTAGCTTTCTCCATCACTCTCTCGCTTCACTCTATTAGTTTGAACAATGCACGTTGCCGTCCCTGGTCGCTTGCCCTTGCTATTTTTGTTCCTGTGCTTTCCAGATACAATTGTTTTCCTTTTTTTTCTTCTTGAGAGCTTCTTGAGAGCCACTTTTTTCGAAGGCTTTTGCTGGTGCATAACAGCTTCCCGTTACTCTTTGTCTCTCTCCCCTAACCCGAGCCGGCTCCGGCGGTCCAGTCTCGGCTGTGAGCCAAGGCCCTCACACCCTTTGCCTGAATGTGACATCAATGGGGTCTTGACAAGCGCCTCCCCTCCTGCCCTGTCCAGCCCTCCTGCCTTCCACCCCCCTCTTTCCTCCGTCCTCTGTCCCTCCATCCCCCTCCAAGGCTGTACCCATACACAGGCCGCCAGGCAGCCACACTTCCTATATGACCCCTCCCTTCCACAAACACCTTTGACACCACCTCCCCTCTTTAGGGGGCCTAATATTCCATCATAGTTGATTACAGTGCCTAGTGGACATTGAGGAATGGTCAGGGTTGAATCTTGGCAGGGGGTGAGGGGAGTTGATGGGTTAGGGGAAACGGGGGAGCGGGGAGGGGGGGAGTCATGTGAACTCTTGTTTAGGAAGGAGTGATTTGTTTTTCTGTCTGTGTGGAGTGCATGCAGGTGAGCAGTAAACTACTCTGCAAAACCCCACACTAAACCGCTGAAAACAGAGAGGGGAAGGGAGAGGGAGAGAGAGAGAGAGAGAGAGAGAGAGAGAGAGGGAGGGAGAGAGAGAGAGAGAGAGAGAGAGAGAGAGGGAGAGGGAGAGGGAGAGGGAGAGGGAGAGGGAGAGGGAGAGAGAGAGGGAGAGGGAGAGAGAGAGAGAGAGAGAGAAGAGAGAGCGAGAGAGACAGGGGCCTTCAGCCAAAGTCATACCCCTGCTTTGTGTCTAAGGATAAACAAAACCTCCAAGCCTTCCAAATGGTACATTTTCAGCACTGCTCCAAACTGATTCAGTAAATGGAGTGATAAGGCTGTGTGTAGAGAAATGTCATGACCCCTCGCTCTCCAATCGCAAACATTCAGCCTGGTCCCACAGGAGAACAGGATACGCTTGCTCTATGGAATGTCAGGCTTCAACTCCAGACAAACTACAGGATCACACAGCAGGCTTCAACTCCAGACAAACTACAGGATCACACAGCAGGCTTCAACTCCAGACAAACTACAGGATCACACGGCAGGCTTTAACTCCAGACAAACTACAGGATCACACAGCAGGCTTTAACTCCAGACAAACTACAGGATCACACAGCAGGCTTCAACTCCAGACAAACTACAGGATCACACAGCAGGCTTTAACTCCAGACAAACTACAGGATCACACAGCAGGCTTTAACTCCAGACAAACTACAGGATCACACAGCAGGCTTTAACTCCAGACAAACTACAGGATCACACAGCAGGCTTTAACTCCAGACAAACTACAGGATCACACGGCAGGCTTTAACTCCAGACAAACTACAGGATCACACGGCAGGCTTTAACTCCAGACAAACTACAGGATCACACAGCAGGCTTCAACTCCAGACAAACTACAGGATCACACAGCAGGCTTCAACTCCAGACAAACTACAGGATCACACAGCAGGCTTCAACTCCAGACAAACTACAGGATCACACGGCAGGCTTTAACTCCAGACAAACTACAGGATCACACGGCAGGCTTTAACTCCAGACAAACTACAGGATCACACGGCAGGCTTTAACTCCAGACAAACTACAGGATCACACGGCAGGCTTAAACTCCAGACAAACTACAGCCTTTGTGTTCCTCCTCCAATCTTTTCGTGTTTCATAAAACCTGACAGCAGAAATCTATCTTTCTTCAGTTGTGTACATAAAACATGGTTAAGAACAAGTCAGCATGTTCTAGTTGTTTTCTAGGATGTCTGGAAGACAGAGGAAGACAGGAAGATATTTACAGTATTTACCCATTTAGTAGGGTGTTAGGTCATGTGACAAAATCTGGATGCTGAGCGATAATTTTAATATTTGATGCTGGTGCTCACTTTATAAATCATGATATTTTGATAAACTGTGAATTAAATTGAAATATTTTTGCATAAATATCTTTCTTAATATGTTGTGAATAACGTTTGTAAATGTCAATGTTGGCTGTTTGTAAGAATGTCTCTCTGATATCGAGGCCAAAGCGGTTTGACCACGTTTCATATTATTTCACTTGAGAAATTCTTGAGTAATGTTAGAGTAATTCAAACTATTTTGAGGAAGTATACTGGCTATGGCATCTCAAGAGGGACAAACAGTCAATGTGATGAAAGATAAAGTGTTTGTGTGTGTGTGGGTGATAGAGAGAGGAGAGAGAGAGAGAGGAGAGAGAGAGAGAGAGAGAGAGAGAGAGAGAGAGAGAGAGAGAGAGAGAGAGAGAGAGAGAGAGAGAGAGAGAGAGAGGAGAGAGAGAGAGGAGAAGAGAGAGAGAGAGAGAGGAGAGGAGAGAGAGAGAGAGAGAGGAGAGAGAGAGAGAGAGAGAGAGAGAGAGAGGAGAGAGAGAGAGAGAGAGAGAGAGAGAGAGAGAGAGAGAGAGAGAGAGAGAGAGAGAGAGAGAGAGCACTGATGAGAAATTACGAATATGTGCTGACCAGACACTGTCAAAGAATTAAAAGTCTGGGGTGAAAACGCAGTGTAGGATAATATTAACCACTGATCTTGGGTCAGTTACGTAATTTAACTTTACAAATGGCTATAATTGGAATTACATATAGTTATACAATTTGGGGTCCAACTTTGATATCAACCTGTATTCCGCACACATAGCCCCATTCAACATGCAGGGTATTGCATGAGGTGGTGTGTTTTTACACTGCTGAGTATAGTGTAAGGAACCCCAGTCACCTCAGGGGAGACCCCGGCTCCATGTTATGTCTGGTATGCGTTTGTACTTATCAGGCTGAGCAGAGGAGCCACATGGGAAAGCTAGCTAATTTATCTGGCATCAATCTAATGTGCAAGCTAACCTAGTGTGCTAACACTCATCTGGTATCAATCTTACACAGACAGTCTCCCAGAACAACGTTTTCCCTGAGGAACAGGCCAAACATTCCAGCTAAATGGAGCTAGCTAGTCACTATATTGACTTCTGATACGATTTGGGAAATAGTAAGTGAATGAAATCTAACAATTCAGAACATTATGAAAAGTTAATTCTGTCCACTGTAGGGTGTTATTTGACAACATATGGCTACAGTACAATCATATTACCTCACATATCACTGTACTGCATATTTTGGACCTGTGTATTTGTCAGGCTCTGGCCATAGAGAAGCCTAACTTGCTTCTCTATGTAGCTGTGGTCAGAGTCTGACAGTGTCGTCCTTTTCTGTTTCTATGTGGGGTTTAGGTTGGATCCCTAATTAGAGGCAGCTGCACGGCATTGTCTCTAATTAGGGATCCAATATATGTTGAGTCTGTCCATCACGTTGCTGTGGGTCGTTATCGTTACATGTCGCAAGTCACGGTGAAGTAAGTGTATTCCTCCTGTTACGTTCGTTAAGTATTCGTGTTTGATTTTGTAAAGGTTACGTTTGTTCGATCGTGTCTGTTTTGTATAGTTCGTTCATTAAGATTTATTACATAGTATATAATAAAGAAAAATGTCGAACTGCTATCCCTGCGCTGCGTCTTGGTCATTCCCACACCCACATCGTGACAGAACGACCCACCCGTATGAGACCAAGCAGCGTGACTGGGGAGAGAGGGAGAGAGAGAGTTTCCCGCGTCGGTATACGGACACGGAACTCCTCGGAGGGTTCGAGTCGGACTCGTCAGAGGAGGACGACGACGAGGACGTGATTCAGTTCCTTTACCCGTGGGGGCTCCTGGAGGAACCAACTCCACTTCGTATGCCCACAGAGCTGGATCGGGAGCGGCCAGAGGGGTTCTATGAGTACCCGGAGGAGGAGCAGACGAGGTGGTGGAGAGCCTGGAATGCTCTTCCTTTGGAGACTCAGATGGATCCGCTGGTCGTCCTGGCGTTGGAGGACTTCAAGCGCCAGATGAATCTCGTGGCGAGGCGTGTGATTGGACCGGAACCTCCAGCGATGGTGAGCGACCCGGAACCTCCAGCGAGGGTCAGCAGCCCTGCACCTCCAGCGAAGGTCAGCAGCCCTGCACCTCCAGCGAAGGTCAGCAGCCCTGCACCTCCAGCGAAGGTCAGCGCCCCTGCACCTCCTGCGAAGGTCAGCGCCCCTGCACCTCCTGCGAAGGTCAGCGCCCCTGCACCTCCTGCGAAGGTCAGCGCCCCTGCACCTCCAGCGAGGGTCAGCAACCCTGAGCCTCCTGCGAAGGCCAGCAACCCTGAGCCTCCTGCGAAGGCCAGCAACCCTGAGCCTCCTGCGAAGGCCAGCAACCCTGAGCCTCCTGCGAAGGCCAGCAACCCTGAGCCTCCTGCGAGGGCCAGCAACCCTGAGCCTCCTGCGAGGGCCAGCAACCCTGAGCCTCCTGCGAGGGCCAGCAACCCTGAGCCTCCAGCGAGGGCCAGCAACCCTGAGCCTCCAGCGAGGGCCAGCAACCCTGAGCCTCCAGCGAGGGCCAGCAACCCTGAGCCTCCAGCGAGGGCCAGCAACCCTGAGCCTCCAGCGAGGGCCAGCAACCCTGAGCCTCCAGCGAGGGCCAGCAACCCTGAGCCTCCAGCGAGGGCCAGCCACCCTGAGCCTCCAGCGAGGGCCAGCCACCCTGAGCCTCCAGCGAGGGCCAGCCACCCTGAGCCTCCAGCGAGGGCCAGCCACCCTGAGCCTCCAGCGAGGGCCAGCCACCCTGAGCCTCCAGCGAGGGCCAGCCACCCTGAGCCTCCAGCGAGGGCCAGCCACCCTGAGCCTCCAGCGAGGGCCAGCCACCCTGAGCCTCCAGCGAAGGTCAGCGCCTCTAAACCTCCAGCGAAGGTCAGCGCCTCTAAACCTCCAGCGAAGGTCAGCGCCTCTAAACCTCCAGCGAAGGTCAGCGCCTCTAAACCTCCAGCGAAGGTCAGCGCCTCTAAACCTCCTGCGAAGGTCAGCGCCTCTAAACCTCCTGCGAAGGTCAGCGCCTCTAAACCTCCTGCGAAGGTCAGCGCCTCTAAACCTCCTGCGAAGGTCAGCGCCTCTAAGCCTCCTGCGAAGGTCAGCGCCCCGGAGCCTCCAGCCATTCCGGGCTCAGCCGTCTGCTCCGCCTCAGCGCCAGAGCAGTCCGCTCCACCGGTACCCAGTCCGGGTTCAGCCGTCTGCTCCGCCTCAGCGCCAGAGCAGTCCGCTCCACCGGTGCCCATTCCGGGTCCAGCCGTCTGCTCCGCCTCAGCGCCAGAGCAGTCCGCTCCACCGGTGCCCATTCCGGGTTCAGCCGTCTGCTCCGCCTCAGAGCCAGAGCAGTCCGCTCCACCGGTACCCAGTCCGGGTCCAGCCGTCTGCTCCGCCTCAGAGCCAGAGCAGTCCGCTCCACCGGTACCCATTCCGGGTCCAGCCGTCTGCTCCGCCTCAGCGCCAGAGCAGTCCGCTCCACCGGTGCCCATTCCGGGTTCAGCCGTCTGCTCCGCCTCAGCGCCAGAGCAGTCCGCTCCACCGGTGCCCATTCCGGGTTCAGCCGTCTGCTCCGCCTCAGTGCCAGAGCAGTCCGCTCCACCGGTACCCATTCCGGGTTCAGCCCCCTGCTCCGCCTCGGTGCCAGAGCAGTCCGCTCCACCGGTGCCCGTTCCGGGTCCAGCCGCCTGCTCCGCCTCGGTGCCAGAGCAGTCCGCTCCACCGGTACCCGTTCCGGGTCCAGCCGCCTGCTCCGCCTCAGTGCCAGAGCAGTCCGCTCCACCGGTGCCCGTTCCGGGTCCAGCCGCCTGCTCCGCCTCAGTGCCAGAGCAGTCCGCTCCACCGGGGCCCGTTCCGGGTCCAGCCGCCTGCTCCGCCTCAGTGCCAGAGCAGTCCGCTCCACCGGTGCCCAGGCCGGGTCCAGCCCCCTGCTCCGCCTCAGTGCCAGAGCAGTCCGCTTCACCGGTGCCGTTTCCGGGTTCAGCCGTCTGCTCCGCTCCTGAGCCAGAGCAGTCCGCTCCACCGGTGCCTTGTCCGGGCCCGGTTGTTTTCCCCGCTCCATGGCCGGAGCCGTTTGCCCTACCGGTGCCCAGTCCGGGCCCGGTTGTTTTCCCCGCTCCATGGCCGGAGCCGTTTGCCCTACCGGTGCCCAGTCCGGGCCCGGTTGTTTTCCCCGCTCCATGGCCGGAGCCGTTTGTCCCACCGGGGCCCAGTCCGGGCCCGGTTGTTTTCCCCGCTCCATGGTCGAAGCCGTTTACCCCACCGGTGCCCAGTCCGGGCCCGGTTGTTTTCCCCGCTCCATGGCCGGAGCCTTTTGCCCCACCGGTACACAGCCCGGGATCGGTGATAAGGAAGGGGCATGGGACAAGACTGTCCACGTCGCCGGAGCCGGAGCCGCCCCCGATGGACTAGTTTTTTTACCATTTACCCCCCCGTGTTTTGTGTTTTTGTGTCTAGGCGTCCGGGAGTCCGCGCCTTTGGGGGGGGTACTGTCAGGCTCTGGCCATAGAGAAGCCTAACTTGCTTCTCTATGTAGCTGTGGTCAGAGTCTGACAGTGTCGTCCTTTTCTGTTTCTATGTGGGGTTTAGGTTGGATCCCTAATTAGAGGCAGCTGCACGGCATTGTCTCTAATTAGGGATCCAATATATGTTGAGTCTGTCCATCACGTTGCTGTGGGTCGTTATCGTTACATGTCGCAAGTCACGGTGAAGTAAGTGTATTCCTCCTGTTACGTTCGTTAAGTATTCGTGTTTGATTTTGTAAAGGTTACGTTTGTTCGATCGTGTCTGTTTTGTATAGTTCGTTCATTAAGATTTATTACATAGTATATAATAAAGAAAAATGTCGAACTGCTATCCCTGCGCTGCGTCTTGGTCATTCCCACACCCACATCGTGACAGTATTCAATGTACTGGAATATTCAGACTGATGCTACTAATTCTAGTGGAGGGCTTCCACACTAGTTCAGGACAGACAAACAGTATGTAGAATGCCTTACCTCGGGAAGGTAGTGCAGACTGAGGATGTGCACCTCTTTACTGTCCTTAGTGGTGTAGCTGGTCCAGCAGCCTGGATGCATCTCCCACACCCTGATCCAGGCATTCTGGTTGTTATGGACCTCCACTGGCTCACACGTCTGCTGGGATGCTGGGGGAAAGACAGGGGGGCAAACCTGGTTAAGCAAAGTAGAGGTCACACGTTCTAGGACCATACATTTTATTGAACCTTGATTTAACCAGGCACATCTGTTAAGAACATTCTTATTTACAATGGTGGCAAATGATGGCCTGGCAAGTGGCTAGAGGCTTGAATGGAATGTTTAAACTTGCAAAACAGGCCTACACTTACGAATAGGGTTTCAAAAGGAGGGTATATTACTGGAAACCTTCGAATAACAAAATGACACTGATTTGCCAGATGGTGCTATAATAAGAGATTGAAAGGTCATGACCCTTACCCTGTTTGACCTAAAGCAATGACATTCGTTACATAGGTCCCTCTCTTCAGAAGGGACAAATGTGCCTCAGGGACCATAAGGTCCGCCATGATGACGCTATTTTAGATTTAGTGAAAAGCACTTAAAGCCCTACTCTTCTGGCACCGAATGACCGGTCGGCACACAACTTAATATGTGGCATCTATGGACAAAGGTCTCTCAAATAATATTTTACAGTCTAGTACCTAAAACAACATGGCCGCTATTTACCAATAAACATTCAGTGGCGTGGTCTGGCACCTAGTTGCATATACAGTAAATCAGTCAAGCATATTCGTATGCTTGACATACGCGAGAACATTCATATTGACCACAGGGTGGCGCTATAACGGCCACATGTTTATATATCTTGATCTGTTTGACTCAGAGTGATGAAATTTGGCATACTGTATGCTCAGGGATATGAGTCTAGCTAACCCACACGATATCGCAGACGCCACTGGCCCAATTTTTACGAAACTTGGGTTTTCGACGAAACTTGTCATTCAAAGTTACACTGATTGGCCCAAGTGGGGCGCTGCATTATCCGTGTGGAGCAACACGCTTACTGTCGCTCTGCTTCACTATTGTTGTCAATGTTTTGGTGAAAAAAGTCAATAGTTGGACGAGTTGCAGAGTGAATTTAAATTAAAGCCATTAAATGCTTTTTTAATGAATTAAGCTATTTTCTCTTGAACAATATGGTATATCTACTAACTACTTAAAAATAACTCACCGTGTGAAATGCATTAGGGGTACAAAGAGAGAAAACCAATGAGAGCTGGTAGAGCTAACACCCTCGATTATAATGCATTATGAATTTCCTTGAAATGTTTTATGCATCAACCATAAATACATGAAAACGCATGATATCATTAGTAAAATATACTCGTACACAGGTTAGACAACATACAAAGATCTCGGTAGACCAGCAATATAATGCATGATCTGAAACACATTAAATCACCCTCTTGGTTACAGCCTAGACTAGCCTATGGAGGGTGTTGGTTTCCTGTTCTATTCATCTCTGATTCCTCCACATGCACTCCATCACTCCTGCTTCAGTGAGTGTCTATGGGAGTGGAGGAGCGGGTCATTTGGAAGCAGTGCTGCCGTGTTTTCTAATCAGGAGACAAAGTAAGAAGTATGGATGCTAAATGGGTGGGAGGGGCTACCGGTCTGATCGGCACGGCTGATAGGTCAAGTTTATCTGGGACCTCACGGTCACATGGGCAACATTAAATCAAGTCCGCTCCTCTCCTCCCTACCATCCCTCACCCCTTACCTGCACCACAGGGAGTTTCCTCCACAACCTCTGCTCTCTGTCACACAGACACAAGGGCAGCTGATTTATTGCATGAGTGTCTGGTTAGGGTTGGAGAGGTGTGAGGGTGTGTGTGCTGGAAGGGGGGTTGGGTTGTGTGTGTGTGTGTGTGTGTGTGTGTGTGTGTGTGTGTGTGTGTGTGTGTGTGTGTGTCTGTGTGTGTGTGTGTGTGTGTGTGTGTGTGTGTGTGTGTGTGTGTGTGTGTGTGTGTGTGTGTGTGTGTGTGTGTGTGTGTGTGTGTGTGTGTGTGTGTGTGTGTGTGTGTGTGTGTGTGTGTGTGTAATAACAGTAGAGAGGGAGCCGGAGTGAATGGCATTGTGTGAAGACCTGAGGGAACCGTTGAAATACTGTATTTGCTATTTTTTTTGTCCCTTTTACTTTGTCCCCCGGGGTATTATCCAGTTGGTGATCAATAAATATTGCCCACCGGTAAACCACCTCCTTCCTTAGGAAGAGCAGGGTCAGGTGTCACGTCCTACCCAATCAACAGTCAGCAATAGGACCATGTCCCGCCCGGCCTAGTGAGAGATGGAAGATCTGATTGGGGCCCTGATGCCCCCCCCACCTCAGACTGTCTGTCTCCTGACCCTGTCGGATGTGACTCAGATAGTATCATAGGACTGATACAGAGACAACCCTGGTCTGACTGTCTGTCTCCTGACCCTGTCGGATGTGACTCAGATAGTATCATAGGACTGATACAGAGACAACCCTGGTCTGACTGTCTGTCTCCTGACCCTGTCGGATGTGACTCAGATAGTATCATAGGACTGATACAGAGACAACCCTGGTCTGACTGTCTGTCTCCTGACCCTGTCGGATGTGACTCAGATAGTATCATAGGACTGATACAGAGACAACCCTGGTCTGACTGTCTGTCTCCTGACCCTGTCGGATGTGACTCAGATAGTATCATAGGACTGATACAGAGACAACCCTGGTCTGACTGTCTGTCTCCTGACCCTGTCGGATGTGACTCAGATAGTATCATAGGACTGATACAGAGACAACCCTGGTCTGACTGTCTGTCTCCTGACCCTGTCGGATGTGACTCAGATAGTATCATAGGACTGATACAGAGACAACCCTGGTCTGACTGTCTGTCTCCTGACCCTGTCGGATGTGACTCAGATAGTATCATAGGACTGATACAGAGACAACCCTGGTCTGACTGTCTGTCTCCTGACCCTGTCGGATGTGACTCAGATAGTATCATAGGACTGATACAGAGACAACCCTGGTCTGACTGTCTGTCTCCTGACCCTGTCGGATGTGACTCAGATAGTATCATAGGACTGATACAGAGACAACCCTGGTCTGACTGTCTGTCTCCTGACCCTGTCGGATGTGACTCAGATAGTATCATAGGACTGATACAGAGACAACCCTGGTCTGACTGTCTGTCTCCTGACCCTGTCGGATGTGACTCAGATAGTATCATAGGACTGATACAGAGACAACCCTGGTCTGACTGTCTGAATACCAATCAGTAGATACACATCTAAACAGAATACAATATTACCACTGACACCCATTATGAAAAGGGTTGAAATTATTGAAATTATTACTGATATTATTATTATTATTGAATAAAATATTACCACTGACACCCATTATGAAAAGGGTTGAAATTATTGAAATTATTACTGATATTATTATTATTATTATTATTATTATTATTATTGAATAATATATTACCACTGACACCCATTATGAAAAGGACTGATATTATTGAAATTAGTACTGATATTATTATTATTATTATTATTATTATTGAATACAATATTACCACAGACACCCTTATGATATTATTATTGAGCGCAGAGGCAGTGGTGGAAAAAGTATATAATTGTCATACTTGAGTAAAAGTAAATATACCTTTATAGAACATTACTCAAGTAAAAGTGAAAGTCACCCAGTAGAATACTACTAACCCTGAAAGTATAAGAGTATTTGTTCACATTCCCTATATTAAGCAAACCAGACGACAAGATTAACTTGTTTATTTATGTATGGATAGCCAGGGGAACACTCCAACAAACAAAGCATGTGTGTCTGCCAGATCAGAGGCAGTAGGGATGACTGAGGATGTTCTCTTGATAAGAGTGTGAATTGATCAGATCAGAGGTAGTAGGATGTTCTCTTGATAAGTGTGTGAATTGATCAGATCAGAGGTAGTAGGATGTTCTCTTGATAAGTGTGTGAATTGATCAGATCAGAGGTAGTAGGATGTTCTCTTAATAAGTGTGTGAATTGATCAGATCAGAGGTAGTAGGATGTTCTCTTGATAAGTGTGTGAATTGATCAGATCAGAGGTAGTAGGATGTTCTCTTGATAAGTGTGTGAATTGATCAGATCAGAGGTAGTAGGATGTTCTCTTGATAAGTGTGTGAATTGATCAGATCAGAGGTAGTAGGATGTTCTCTTGATAAGTGTGTGAATTGATCAGATCAGAGGTAGTAGGATGTTCTCTTGATAAGTGTGTGAATTGATCAGATCAGAGGTAGTAGGATGTTCTCTTGATAAGTGTGTGAATTGATCAGATCAGAGGTAGTAGGATGTTTTCTCGATAAGTGTGTGAATTGATCAGATCAGAGGTAGTAGGATGTTCTCTTGATAAGTGTGTGAATTGATCAGATCAGAGGTAGTAGGATGTTCTCTTGATAAGTGTGTGAATTGATCAGATCAGAGGCAGTAGGGATGACTAAGGATGTTCTCTTGATAAGTGTGTTAATTGAAACATGTTCCTGTCCTGCTAAGCATTCCAAATGTACTTTTGCATGTTAGGGTAAATGCATGGAGTAAAAGTACATTATTTACTTTAGGAATGTATGGAGTAAAAAGTACATTATTTTCTTTAGGAATGTATGGAGTAAAAAGTACATTATTTTATTTAGGAATGTATGGAGTAAAAAGTACATTATTTTCTTTAGGAATGTATGGAGTAAAAAGTACATTATTCTATTTAGGAATGTATGGAGTAAAAAGTACATTATTTCCTTTAGGAATGTATGGAGTAAAAAGTACAGTATTTTCTTTAGGAATGTATGGAGTAAAAAGTACATTATTTTATTTAGGAATGTATGGAGTAAAAAGTACATTATTTTATTTAGGAATGTATGGAGTAAAAAGTACATTATTTTATTTAGGAATGTATGGAGTAAAAAGTACATTATTTTATTTAGGAATGTAGTGAAATAAAAGTAAAAGTTGCCAGAAATATAAAAAGTAAAGAACAGATACCCCAGAAGTAGTACTTTAAAGTAAAGGATAATCCTCTTTGGGTAAAACTGATGAGAATTTTAAGCTCGTTCTATGCTGATTGATGCTTAAATTCCTCTCATTGAAAAATCTTATTAGGTATGAGTCGGCAGTAAAGATGAATCCAATACCTCCCCATTTTATAGAGAGATCATTTATCATTCGGCTGATACTATTCACATTGACAGAATTACATTCTCTGATTTAGACGCGTATAATAGTTTAATCTGAGAACGTATTACAAAAGATAAAAACTGTTATGAACACCTAAGAGACAATCATAGCTTCTCAGTTCCAGGGTCCGTTCATATTCACAAAGCATAACAGAGTAGCAGTGCTGATCTAAGATCAGGTCACCCCTGTCCATATAAGCATATTCATTATGATCTAATTGGCTAAAGGAATCCTATGATCCTATATCAGCACTCACACACCGAGACTCTTATACGGGTCCACATCTGCAGACCCAGGATTTTTCTTATCTACTGTAGCTACAAGGTGCAAAGCATTTGGGGGAGGGGTTTAATGGATGATGAGCGCCATGGAAGGATGGAGGGACAGAGAGGGGAAGGGGGAGGGGGGTGAACAGGAAACAACAACTTTTGTGAGGGCAACAGGAAATGCCCTGTTTAGACGGCTGGCCTGATGATGACGGAGAGCCCTGGCAGAGGACATTGTCGTCACGACGAAGGGGAGGGATGTAGGGAAGGAAGGGAGAGATAGGAGGAGTCTGAGTAAAGTCAAGCAAATGCCCACCACACAAACAGCTCTTTCTTTCCATCTTTTCGTTAATGAACTCTTTCTTTCTTTCCCCACTGTGCAGTGAGAGATCCTCCCTCTCTTTTGTCATCATCCCTCTTCTTCTGCTCTGGTCAAGGCCCAGCTTCCTGTTATTCTGCCCCAGTGCTTTAATGTCTACTCAACAGCCAGATTACCTCCCATAAAGAAGCCCGTCTCATTCCACTGTGACAGAGTCAACAGCCTGTGACTGTGACTGCATCGGCAGGGTCAGACTACTTTGCGTAAATCACCCCCTGGTGTCTGCAAAGCACACACACACACACACAGAGAGAGAGAGAGAGACACACACCGATACTCCCCTAATCCTATTTACCGGTCACTAAGGATATAAACCATAGTCACACTGACCCCTCTGCCTGACCCGGAAATGCCAACTGCCTCATTAAGTGATTTGCTGGTAAATGAGCTAAAGAGAAGCACCGTTCCATTCCTCTTCTGTCTTTATCTCTTTTTATCAGCAGCGCCTTACATGTTATTTTCCACGATGTTCGTGATTCTCATATAGATGTTCGTGATTCTCATATAGATGTTCGTGATTCTCATATAGATGTTCGTGATTCTCATATAGATGGTCGTGATTCTCATATAGATGTTCGTGATTCTCATATAGATGGTCGTGATTCTCATATAGATGGTCGTGATTCTCATATAGATGTTCGTGATTCTCATATAGATGTTCGTGATTCTCATATAGATGTTCGTGATTCTCATATAGATGGTCGTGATTCTCATATAGATGGTCGTGATTCTCATATAGATGTTCGTGATTCTCATATAGATGGTCGTGATTCTCATATAGATGGTCGTGATTCTCATATAGATGGTCGTGATTCTCATATAGATGGTCGTGATTCTCATATAGATGTTCGTGATTCTCATATAGATGGTCGTGATTCTCATATAGATGTTCGTGATTCTCATATAGATGGTCGTGATTCCCGCAGTGTTTATCTGAATATTGAAGTCCTTGGCTTGAATTGCATCTGGCCATTTTGCTGAATCTGCCATTCATACCTCACCTCCTCCCTTGTACTTTACTTGCCTGTCTGTGTCTATCTCTGGACTTGTCTCATTGTTCTGGTCAACTCGCAAACTTGATGCTGAGCCAAAGAAAATGCTCAACCAGGCATGTGTCTCCTGTCTGATGCGGGGGCGGACTACGGTGGGGGATGCAGGGGCTCGAGTTAGGAAGGGGAGATTTCTCAATGCTGGAAAGTACACAAAGTTATCCCTCTGACACAGCTTGGTACATTCCATGTCTACCATCTGTGCCTGTGAGTGTATGTCTTAGGACAGTAGACCACTGTTTATTTTTTTGTACAGAAATAGTTTGTTTGTTTAATATTAACGTTTATACCTAACATTGTGATGATGTTTAATATCTACAGATGTCCCTGATGTAGTAAACAACTTTACAGCTAAAAATATTTTCATTATTATTGGCAATCTTGTAATAGTTTTTTGCAACAATTTTTAACTCTTCAAGGTATACAGTAGGTGTATTAAAAACAAAAACATCACATAGCGGAAAAAACCAGCGTGGCTCCTTCCTATCAAAAACTGCCTGAAAGCAGAAATACTAAACACATGACTTCATCATCAGCCTCATCTGCCTTGGATCGGACTACCAGTTCTTGTTTGGCGGGGGGGGGGGGGGTGAGAAAGGTTCATCGTCAGTATTATGTAGGGTGGATATCCAGACTCAGCAGAAAGAGGACCATAGCAGGAAATAAAAAAAACACACAACTCTGACATTAAAAGGTTATATATTTAAGAAAGGCATTGTGACCCTGCCAGCAACAAGCCACATCCTGGAAACAGTGACTTCCTTTATTGAGTCTCCTCGCAGAGTCAACAGATCAAACCGCTATTCACTTTGACTGGGAGGGACAGGAAACGCAGATGAAGCAGTTTTGGACTTCTATCCAACATTCACCTCTATTTGAAATAGGTCATTCACTTTTTAATTTAGACATGAGAATTTGATTTGGGGAATCAACAGAGTACTTTGATTTGATTTGATTGCAATTCATGAATACAATAGTCTGCCAAAAGTCCCTGACCTACAACAGGACCCTAACAAGAAATCTTACACATTGTTGACAACTGCTTCTATTTTAGTTTACCACATCTTTGGAAGCCATTCACTAGTGCATGTTGTTCCAAAAGAAACGTGGTCTGTGGGTTTCCTTCATTTACGCCATCAGGGTCATGTTTGAGGTTCTGAAACTGTCATCATGATAACTGCTGTATCTTTACTACATCAAAAATACCATGATGATAAATTACCACTCAACTAAAGCATATTACATGCCATAATATACGTTAAAAACTGTTTGCGCCCCGGGTCGGGTCGGAGGAGCCATGATGGTGAAGGTGGGAGGTAGGGGAAGGTCGGAGCACACGGAGGGGAGGGTGGGGTCTGCCCCAGCCTTTCCAGCTCCACACACCTATTGTCCTGGTGTTTCTGTGGTCGCAGACTGAGACCTGACCATCCACAGGAAGGTAAACAAGCTCTTATCAGTGTTCTGCAGGGACCCGCAGTGTCCCCTGGCCTCTCACCACTATACTGCACTGCGCTGTGCCTCACCTCTCTCCTCCTCTCACCCACACACTGCACAGCACTGCACTGTTCCTCACCTCTCTCATCCTGAAATAAATAAGGTATTTCTGTTTTTTATTTTTAATAGATATGCAAAAAAATCTAAAAAAAACTGTTTTTGCTTTGTCATTATGGGGTATTGTGTGTAGATTGATGAGGGAAGGAATATGATTTAATCCATTTTAAAATAAGGCTGTAACATAACAAAATGTGGAAATGGTCAAGGGGTCTGAATACTTTCCATATGCACTGTCGTTGGCAATGGCAATAGAAGTTACCTTTTAGATTTTTATCATTTTCATTTAGATTTGGATAGAATTTGGATTAACCACTTGATAATGATTTTGAGATACGAAGACCTTATTATAAATAAAATGAAACTGTTCCACGAAAATGTGCATATGAAAGCCATAACTGTCACGCAGATCGGTAGAAATGTTAAGATAAATTGGCATTCCACATGAGAGGATGCCGATTCCTCGTGTAGCCTATTACAGGCAAATTCAGCAGAGTAATGCCAGAATCTGTGAAAGCCAGTAGAAGCGGGAGGAGGATGGTCGGGTCAGGTTAAGATTTAATCTTGATCTCTGGCTCCTTCTTGAGTCATTTTTGTCTTATTTCATCAAACAGTGTGCTTAAAGCATCAGACAAGCTCAATGCAGACTATATAGTTGATTTTATTAAAACACATAGTGCGTGTTTATATATGGAAAGATACATGTTTAAAAACTTCAACCAATCAATCGGTCGAAAGAACAGACAACTTTCGGTGGACCAAGATATTTACGTCAGGGATAGCCCTAGTGTGTGTTTACATTGAGCAGTGGTGGAAAAAGTACCCAATTGTCATACTTGAGTAAAAATAAAGATACCTTAATAGAAAATGACTCAAGTTAAAGTGAAAGACACCTACTTGAGTAAAAGTCGAAACGTATTTGGTTTTAAATATACTTTAGTATCAAAAGTAAATGTAATTGATAAAATATACTTAAGTAATAAATAATAATAAATCAATTCAAATTCCAAACTCGCATTGAGGATGTGAAAGTTGTTCTGTAGACAGCTTGTCTTCATATATAATGGCTCTGTTTACACTTCTCGTCAGACATCTCCTCGTGTCAGAAGTAGTACAACAAATCCATGGAGGGCCTATGGCTCATTCACACACACACTCACACACACACACACACACACACACACACACACACACACACACACACACACATTTTTCTCTTAGAAGCTTGAGATCTGTCTCTCAATCAATTTTCATGGTTGGTCTGTCTGTTGCTGTTCTTAAGGCAATCTGATGCTTTGATGTTGAAAGACAGCGTGTGCTCTTGTCATTCACTATACTAGCAGTTCTTTCCTAGAATGGTGATGCAAGGAACAGATATGATGAATGTTCAATATTTGCTGTTACAAATTGATACAGTACAGTATATGCTCTCTCTCTATCTCTCTCTCTGTCTCTCTCACAGACACACACAAACACACACAGACAGACACACATACTGTACAGAAACATATATCTGTCGTATTTTCTTTGGTTGTCTCTTCCTTCAAATTGACAAGGTGTTCCATAAACACTTTATTAGCTCTCAGTCGTCAGGTTGGTCCCAGTGTGAACAAATTAAGTCATCAAAAAACAACTAGACATTGTGAATTTGCTCTAGAGTGAGAGTCTATTCATCTTCCAGGCATTAATTAGTAAACATGGTTTTGGAGGGAAAGGCTAATTTAGCGGTCGCTGTGCTAACTCCGTTCCACCGAGCAGATGGAAGTGGCAGAGGCGCATTGCACACTGGGTGCTTCCAATCATTCAAGATTGATGTCACTTTGCACAGCATATGTTTCTCATAGAACCAACCGACATTCACCCCGTTTTTGGGTTCGTCGCATTATAGACAGCATAGCTATGAAGGTTCTGATACTTTTAGACACGTTTGAGAAGTTGAAGAAGTGGAGTTAGGTAGAGACTGAAGAAAAGACAGAAAGATTGTGCTGTTTTGTAGTTCCAAGTTTTATTGTCTGAGCGTGGAGAGCTGTCAACAAGCTTGACTATATTCCCTCAGGAAGATAAGTACAGACTGTTAAGAGCCCTGAGCATGGCTTTGGGATTTGTTGGAGTCATATTACTAAATGACAAACATCTGCCTTCCTGGGCCTTTAATTCAAGCCTGTCCCTGGATCACACATTCTACTTTTCAATGTATTAATAACGGGAGAAAATCAAATCAAAAGTGTTCCATCATATTCAGAGGGACTCTCTACAACCCTAGATGTGGGCCCCTACAAAAACACAGCAACACACACAAGAGCACACTCACTTAAACAGGCGTGCAGACGCGCGCACACACACAAGCACACACACCAAATGTGTCATAAATCAAAGAGAAATTTGAGCGCTTCACCACATCAAATAACAAGTGACTGTAGCTAACCTACGTTGTTTCAATTCTGAATACCATTCAATCGCGTTTTTTAAGATTTGAGACACATCGCAACAAGCTTCAACTAAAGCCTATGACACCTGCCATTGCTTCAAAGCATCAACTGTTCAATAATAATTTCCTGTCCTTTAGAAGCTTAGCTGACAACTCTCTCTGTTCTGCCTGGAGAAAGCAACACATCCACATAGCATACTAAATAGTTCATGAATTTACATCGTGGGAAATACAGAATAGGTACCAAACAGCCAACCCATGTACTACTCTCTCTGGGATTTGGGGAAGATATTAAAAAGAAAAGTCAACCAAGCACTTATTTTTTATATATTTTTTATTTTTTAAGGGACAGGTACAAATCCCCTTTCAAGACTTCTTCTCATTCGGTAGGCCCTTGACTGAGTATGGGCAGACTGGCCAGAGATAATAGCTACACAACGCCATGCCTTATCTGTCCTCAGTGTGCAGACGTCCGCCGCTGGCATGGGCACAAGGCCGTCGCCATTCTGATGAGGAGTTTTATCTCAGCGCCATGTACTAATGAGCCATTCAGGTCTCATGCCACCGGCAGCCGACCAACCCGACATGGGGGATCTGGGCTTTACCGATCCCCAGGGATAGTGCACCAACGGTGGGAAAGACAGGCAGGCAGGCCCAGGCCTTGGCCAGAAACAGTGGCTGAAACGAGTGGAAACGTAAATACCAATGACAGTTAGTTAGTCAAAGCGATGCATAAGTACTCAATGTAAATAGTGATGTGTGTATTTGTTAAGAGCTCAACGGAACTAGTTCTCTCTCTATTTGCCTCACAGCCAAGTAATAGAAGAATTACTCAAGCATCTCCTTGCAGATGAGAAACGATTGTGTATGTTAGTCGCAAAAAAGTTTTTCTTGGATGTGAAATATTAAATAGGTCTTAAATGAAATGGTTTCTGAGATGAAAGTGTGCCTATCAACATTAGGTGATGCACAGCCTGAATAGAGGGAGCTAGATGTGTTTTACGGTGCTTTGATATATGCCTCATCGCATGAGGGGGGTGCCTTGTTAACAACTTACTTCAAGAAAAACATAACTCACTAGCTGGAAAAAAATCATTTAGCTCTCTAACACTGAGACACTGCTACCCTGCTTTACTCCAGAGATAAAGTGAACCATCACACATAATTCATAATCTATATACAAACAGGAAAAGTTATCCGGCTGCAAACGTTATCGTAACTCATCAAGCGCTTACTCTCCTTTTTAGGTACAACAGAGAGAAATAGAGAGAGAGCGAGAGAAAGAGAGAGAGAGAGAGGGAGAGAGGCATACTATAGCATACCCATTGGGCACAGACGTCAATTCAATGTCTATTCCACGTTGGTTCAATGTAATTTCATTCAAATGGTGTGGAAACAACGTTTATTCAACCAGCGTGTGCCCAGTGGGTAGCTAGACCCACTCAGCACTGCTAGAGTCAAAGAGAGAAAAAGAGAGGCAGTCAGAAATGGATTGTTAATTGCAACAGTGAGATAGAAATCGGTCTGCAGGAGCGACAAGTGGTCGCGTCACTATGTCTCCATGGTCCTGCCACCCAGTCTGGCTGCAGTGTGGGGAAGTGGGCTATTTAGACTCTCAACGCCATTTTTAACAGAGGCAGCAGTTTTTTGTATTTTTTGTTATTTCCCTCTGCAAGACCCTGCTAAGGAGCTGTCTGTCATCTCTTTTTATCCCCCTCTCTCATCTCTCACACAATCTCTCTCTCTCTTTAGTCCCTCCCCCTCTTTCTGTCTCTCCCTCTTCGCATCATCTCTGTCTCTCATTCTCTCCATCTCTCTGTCTCATCCCTCAACGCACTACCCTTTCTCTCTCTCGCTTTCTCTCGCTCTCTCTTTCTTTCTCTCTCTCTTTCTTTCTCTCTTTCTCCTTTTCTCTCCCCTTCCCTCTCCTTTCATCCCTTTCTCTCTCTCTGCACCCCTTTCCTGATCAACCCCCACTGTGCCACTGATGTGTTATTGAATAATATTTACCCCCCACCCCTAACCACCACCATCATCTCCACCCCTGCCCACCCCCCCAGCCTCCAGCATGGCTTCCTCAGGATGTGGGTGCTAGTGGCTCCCCTGCCTGCTGTTCTGCTACTCTCCATACCTTTCTTTCCTCCATCTCCCTCCCTCCCTAGTCTGTCAGCTTTCCCCAAGCTCTCCTTCAGGCTCCCCTCCCTCTACGGCGGCTGCCTAATCGCTTTTGTACTTTTCCACCAGTCTGTGGAGAAGGACCCGGCTGGGAGGAAGTGCAGCGGGAGGCCGAGAGTCGACAACCGTCACGTCAGGCTCCCATGGGGAACTAACTGCAGCGAGAGCCGATGGGGCCTACAGTCAACCTAGCCTCCCATAGGGACACCCCCAGAGATGGCCCCCATGGAACTACAGAACAGAAGTCTGGAGCCTAACTACCGTCTGGAGCCTAAAAGGAGGCCCCCAACAGGATACCAAACGGAGGCCCCCAACAGGGACAACAGGGATTTAATCCAGTGAGACCTAAGCAGTCGACACGGATCCCCAACTAGAAACCACTGCAGAGGGCTACACTGTCCTCAGCCACTCAAGTCTCACAGAATATTCCAATATATGTCTTGGCATGTCTCGGTTATGTTTCAGTTTCAAGTTTCAAGTTTTACTAGCAGTATGTACAGGATACACATGGTATATACCATCCAACCAAATGCTTATTTGCTGGTATCTTCTCTACAATGCATCAACAATAAGAAATAAAATGTTTTGGTCTGCTTTCCTTTGTCTGCTAGAGCCAAACGCAGACGTGCTCAAATTTGTTGGTACCCTTACAGCTCATTGAAATAATGCTTCATTCCTAAAAGCTATTTTATCATGTATACTTGCATGCCTTTGGTATGTCATAGAATAAAGCAAAGAAGCTGTGAAAAGAGATTAATTATTTCTTATTCTACAAAGAGATTCTAAAATGGCCTTGACACATTTGTTGGTACCCCTTAGAAAAGATAATAAATAATTGGATTAAAAGGGATATTTCAAACTAATTTGTTTCTTTATTAGTATCACACGTCTCCAATCTTGTAATCAGTAGTCACTGTGCTGTTTGGTATCATTGTGTGCACCACACTGAACATGGACCAGAGAAAGCAAAGAAGAGAGTTGTCTGAGGAGATCAGGAAGAAAATAATAGACCAGAATGGTAAAGGTAAAGGCTACAAGACCATCTCCAAGCAGCTTGATGTTCCTGTGACAACAGTTGCAAATATTATTAAGACCTCTCTGGGAGCGTCCGCAAAAGGAAAATCTACCACAGATTGAACAGAAGGATAGTGCGAATGGTCGGAAAAGAACCAAGGATAACTGCCAAAGAGATACAAGCTGAACTCCAAGGTGAAGGTACGTCAGTTTCTGATCGCACCATCCGTCGCTTTTTGAGCGAAAGTGGGCTCCATGGAAGAAGACCCTGAAGGACTCCACTTTTGAAAGAAAAACATAAAAAAGCCAGACTGAAATTTGCTCAAATGTATATTGACAAGCCACAATCCTTCTGAATGTCCTTAGGACAGATGAGTCAAAACTGCAGCTTTTTGGCAAGTCACATCAGCTCTATGTTCACAGACGAAAAAATGAAGCTTTCAAAGAAAAGAACACCATACCTACAGTGAAACATGGAGGAGGCTCAGTTATATTTTGGGGCTGCTTTGCTAAGCCTGGCACAGGGTGCCTTGAATCTGTGCAGGACACAATGAAATCTCAAGACTATCAAGGCATTCTGGAGCGAAACGTACTGCCCAGTGTCAGAAAGCTCTGTCTCAGTCGCAGGTCAGGGGTCCGCCAACAGGATAATGACCCGAAACACACAGCTAAAAGGACCCAATATTGGAAAATAACACAACATTGGACTATTCTGAAGTGGCCTTCTATGAGTCCTGATCTGAATCCTAGAGAACATCTATGGAAAGAGCTGAAACTTGCTGTCTGGAGAAGGCACCCATCAAACCTGAGACAGCTGGAGCAGTTTGCTCATGAAGAGTGGGCCAAACTACCTGTTAACAGGTGCAGAAGTCTCATTGAGAGCTACAGAAAACATTTGATTGCAGTGATTGCCTCTAAAGGTTGTGCAACAAAATATTAGGTTTAGGGTTCCATCATTTTTATCCATGCCATTTGTATATGTTTTATTATTTACATTATGTTGAATGCTGAATAAAAAATCTAAACCAAAGTCTGATTTCTATTAAATATAGAATAAACAATGGTGGATGCAAATTACTTTTGTCACTTTCAAGTTATTTCAGAGAAAATTGTGCATTCTTCGTTTTTTGTGGAGGGGTACCAACAAATTTGACCATCATCTGTACATCAAATGTCCATATTCAGTCAAAAGTACCACTTGAGCACAAGGAGGATATCAGCACATGAACCTAAGGGTCAACTGGAATGGCATGAACTACACCTGTTCTGTCTGACATATCCATCTGAAAATAAGCACCACTCTAAGGATGATCCACACCTGTTAGCTGCCAGAGCATAACACAAGACCTGTCAGAGCATAACTGAACATTGCATATACTCTTCCATTTCCTACATAACACTCCGGCTAACTGCCAACTAGCCACTGCAGCCATAGAGAGCAATAGTAATGGCGCCTTTTTGTACGAGCTAACGGAGGATACCACCATTGCTTGTTGGACAATGCCTATGGGGAAATTAATGGTTTTTTTTTAGGGCTTTGGGATAAAATACGAAAATAAGATCTGTGGTAGTCTCAGGAGATCTTATAAGTTTTGTTCTATGACGTCTTCATCAGCCAATGTCACTTTTTGAGAATTTTGAAACATTTATGTTATCTAAATAAGCACATGAAGCACATAAAGGCTTCATAATTCATAAAGGTCATGTGAACTGACTTATATTATTACATAGAAAAGCCTGTGTTAACCTCAGACCTTATTTTCTGCGTTTATCCCAAAACCCCATTCTTTCCCCATTGAAGTCCCCCATAGGAATGGCTGAACAAACCAGAGGTTTAATTCACGTTTAGGACTACAAGCTGGCGTGCTCTATTCATCACACACCCAAAAAATGACTTAAAAGTATCAAATGTACATGCAAATCAAGACAAATCTAGCTACCTATAGCGTGCGGCAGCACAATAATAAACTGATGCACACATTTTTCATTTAATCCTTATCCTTTAAGAGTTTTAATTCAAGTAGTCTTTTGGAAATATTGTCAGTCAGTCAAAATATCTATTAATCAACGATACACCTCTATCTACAGACTCATCCAATCAATTGGTAATCCTTAAGAGAGAACCACTAAAAAAAGCTGAGGTTAGAACAACAAAGTAATGACAGGTCAAATCAAGTTTTTTTTTTTACTTTGCTTACACAGAAGTAAAGACCCTCTAGGCTTCAATTCAGCACCAGTCTCCAACTCGAGTCTAACACACTAGCCGTCAACCAAACAACTCTTCACTAGCACAACCATTAAGAAGAGACGGAAGTTGTAGGTTCAACCAACCATTGGTCTTACCTGAAGTGGCGATAGCGAGGCACAGTAGAAGCAGAGGTATAAGCGACATGTTGCTGGTCTTCATCTCTAAGCCAGATATCTGTGGGAGTCTCAACGAAGAACTAGCCGGTGTCTAGGTGCTCGGGCAGCGAGAGCAGCGTCCTCGTCCAATGGCAGCACGGCTGTGACTGTGGTGGCAGTGGTTCCGCTCCAGAGGGGTGACTACACAAATCCAGCCTTGATAGGTCAAAGATCAGCTAGGAAAAAAGAGGCGGTGCGTCAGTAGGAGATAAGCGACTGTCAAGCAAAGTCATAGATGAGGTGAATACTGAAAAGATCCAATCAAAAAGCAATAGTGTATTCCTCTGATATAACTGATTTTGCACATTTGTATCATTACATCAGAGTATAATTAATATAATTTCAATGCATATTAATGAATGTAATACTCATCCTCTAAACTCAATGCTGGCAAGCTTAACAAATCCCCTCAAGGAACCTTTCCCATTGAAAATGTAATTTTGAGATGGTGTTGCCTAGATTATAAACTGCATCACTTTCTTTTTTTCTGTCTTTTATCTGTTACGGTGAGATCAGAGATTATTATATGATAACATTTTCTCTCCTGAGGGCCTGTTCCTAAATGTCCAGGATCAGATGCAGTACACTGATCAACGTCTATGTTAGTGATGATTAACAAGGCCATTTCTAATAAATGTATGTACTTTACCTCTCTCTACTCAGCTACACCCCATTTTTTAGTAAAGTGCTTGATTATAACTGTTGCTATGATACCAAATTCAGATAAAAAAATTGGATAATCGTTTAAACGTGACGTGACAACTACTGCATGTGCAACTAATGATGGGCTACAGACGTATTACATGTATACTTCCAATGGGATCATCTGTTCTTGGACAGCCAAACATATTCACAATGGGGATCAGAGCTCTAGGGTTATCGAGTGGTCAGTAACTGCTGGCCCAGTCTGCCAGGAAACGGTATGGCGTCGCTTTCTTTAAATAATATTACAATGAGGAGATCTGATAAGCGGGGGAGACTGCTCTTGTTATATGATTCATATAGTGCGAGGTGAAAAGACTATATAAACTGTTTATGCAACCAAAGAAAAACAGAAGTAACTTTGGCTACAAACCCGACATTTGTTTTGTCAAATGCCTAATAAGGCTTTAACTATAGAAAATGGTCTTAAGTAGTTGAATATTTCAGGCAAACGGAAGACCGACTATTAAAGTGAAACAAAAAAAAACCGTTAGTTGTTTCATTTGACTTAAATAAATAGGATGAAAATGTGAAACACAGTTCTGATTTTTAGAAATGTATGATAATACGGCTATAGGCTAGACGTTGTTCTGACAATAGCTCAAGTTCACAACTTTTTAATACTTGTTCAAAAGTTATCTTACCTAATTGTCACCTATCATTGACTTCAAATAAACAGCACACCCAGGGAATGCATTGTATCACGGACAACCACTAAAGCTGAAAACAAAGCATTGATTAAAAAAAAAATATAAACTCACAAATCAATGGAGAATGTCCCTTTGAAATTGCGGGTATAATCCACGAGTGCGAAAGAAGCAGTCAGTCATGCTAAGAAACTTTCTAGTGAAGCAAGGCGGGAGGGGAAGCGCAGGTTTACTTTTGTACTACTCGCAAAGAACAGAGCTTCGCGCGCTGGTGGTAATGCCCGTCACTGACGTCAACAGCTTGTCAGCGCAGAACATTGTGAAAGAGAAACTAGGGATTTCTTTGAGATTTTGCGTCTCAGGTGAATCGACAGAAATGAGATATGGTCGACAGGGAGCAGCCTAATGAACGAAAAGAAAGTATAAATCACAGAAGCATGAGTTTGTTCTTTCCATAACCCATTCAAAATCGTGTATTGCATTGTAATACCATAATAATAACCCAACATGTTATGTATTATCAGGAGTAAAGGGGTTGTGTCCTTATAATATCAGATGGGATGATGATGATGATGATGATGATGATCCCTGGGTTTTGGAAGAATCTCACCTCAGTATAATATAATATTGTCACAACCAACTGGGGACCACACCGCCCTCTTGAGGCCAATATTGCTACAATCATTATTTGTCGCTCTATAGGAGTTGTGACTTGTGACTGTACTTTCTCTCATCCTCAAGACTGCTTTGTTTATAAGAACAAGTGTGCATCTTGTAACCAGAGATGTAATTTCAGAGTGAAAATAAATCATTGTTATGTACAAACATATTACTAATATAGAATGTTAGGATGTTATGATGATATCCGACAATTGTCCTCTTGTAAAATCTCTTATTTGATAGGCTAATTAATAAGTTATCCAGTCAGTTGTATATTTGTGACCAACTCACAAACACTCAGGTGGTTGCTATGGTGTCATAGTCAGAGAAGCAGATAGGGCATAACAGGAAAGTGCAGTGAAGGACAAAATACACATTCATTATTTCATACTGCAATAATGGGCTACCAAGTCTCCCAAGTGGCACAGTGGTCTAAGACACTGCATCTCAGTGCTAGAGGCATCACTACAGACAACCTGGTTCAAATCTAGACTGTATCACAACCGGCAGTGATTGGGAGTCCCATAGGGTGCACAATTGACCCTATGTCGTCCGTGTTTGGCCGGTGTAGGCCGTCATTGTAAATAAGAATTTGTTCTTAACTGACTTGCCTAGTTAAATAAAGGTGAATTTTTCTTTTTTTTTTTCATAAATAGCTGCAGTCTTCATGGAAACACACATGACAGGATCTTTGTAAAAAATATATCTGAATTAAAAGACTATCATTGTCATGTGTTTGAGCTTTGAAAATTAATAATTATGATGTGGTCTGGCAATGACTCGATGGAGACATAATGTTTACAAGGCTGTGCCATTTATGGAGTAAGAGCAGACATTTTGATATTGTTGTTGCTAAGAACACAGCAGGAATAAGAATTTGAATGAATGTGTTAATTACTTTGCCTACTGTTGGCCTGCATGCAGATTAACATGTTTGTAAAAGTGATGCATGCAACCTTTAAATGAATTATGTATATTTTAAATGAAAACTTACAAGAATTGGACAGTACAGCACAGAAGGTTGGTGGCTACCCTCCGAAGCCTCCACTGCCATACAGGTACACTATATAGTATATACAATGTGTATGTGGACACCCCTTCAAATTAGTGGATTTGGCTATTTCAGTCACACCCGTTGCTTATAGGTATATAAAATCGAGCACACAGCCATGCAATCTCCAAAGACAAACATTGTCAGTAGTGACTTTCAACATGGCACCGTCATAGGATGCCACCTTTCCAACAAGTCAGCTCGTAGCGTGTAAAATAGTCTCTGTCCTCGGTTGCAACACACACTATCGAGTTCCAAACTGCCTCTGGAAGCAACATCAGCACAATAACTGTTCGTCGGGAGCTTCGTTAAATGGGTTTCCATGGCCGAGCAGCAGCACAAGCCTAAGATCACCATGCGCAATGCCGAGCGTCGGCTGGAGTGGTGTAAAGCTCGCCGCCATTGGACTCTGTAGCAGTGCAAACGCGTTCTCTGGAGTGATGAATCACACTTCAACATCTGGCAAATCTGTTTTTTACGGATGTCAGGAGAATGCTACCTGCCCCAACGCATAGTGCCAACTGTAATGTTTGGTGGAGGAGGCATAATGGTTATTCATGGTTCGGGCTAGGTCTTTTAGTTCCAGTGATGGGAAATCATAACGCTACAGCATACAATGACGTTATAGACGATTCTGTGCTTCCAACTTTGTGGCAATATTTTGGGGAAGGCCCTTTCCTGTTTCAGCATTACAATGCCCCCGTGCACAAAGCAAGGTCCATACAGAAATGGTTTGTCGAGATCGGTGTGGAAGAACTTGACTGGCCTTCACAGAGCCCTGACCTCAACTCCATCGATGAGTTGGAACGTCGACTGCGAGCCAGGCCTAATCGCTCAACATCAGTGCCCGACCTCACTAATGCTCTTGTGGCTGTATGGAAGCAAGTCTCCGCAGCAATGTTCCAACGTCTAGTGGAAAGCCTTCTCAGAAGAGTGTAGGCTGTTTTAGCAGCAAAGGAGGGACCAACTACATAGCAATGTCCATCATTTTGGAAT
This sequence comes from Thymallus thymallus, assembly GCA_023634145.1. NCBI lineage: Eukaryota > Metazoa > Chordata > Actinopteri > Salmoniformes > Salmonidae > Thymallus > Thymallus thymallus. The sequence goes on from CM042404.1 coordinate 28,738,945, forward strand.
GAGATGTTCGACGAGCAGTGCCAGACTTAAAGGGGAGGCACCTTAGATAACATTGTTGACTACCTGACTCCAGGGAAAAACAGGAAACATTCATGTATCACATAACTCAAATCCTGTTCAATAAAACATGCGTACACACTCAGCTTGTTGTAGACACCCCTCTACATGTACAGTAAGTAGACACAGGAGTAGGACTACAGTACATTTGCCATTCATCACAGACAGCTAGATAGATAATCGCCCACAACATCCCAGGCACAACAGACAGACTGCACGTACACCTCGGCATTTGAGGTGCGTCTCCTCTGTAAAGCTGCAAGTAACACTTCCCTTCTATCCACAGTGGGCCACCGATGGGGGGGGGGGGGGGGGAGTACTTCTCTGTAGTCCTTCAATAACAGGAAACAATCCGCCACTCTGTGGTCATCGTCTGTCATCGCTGGTCCAGCGGGTCGACGTCAGAACGGTGCCACGGGTTTCCATGTCGCCAGCCAGCAGCACGTCAGTCTGAGGGGGACGTTTGTGAAAGTGTCCATGCGCCAGCTCACAGGTTTCCTTATGACTCTCGTGGGTTCTGGGGCAAGGCAGTGTGTTCTCAAAGGGCTTTGAAACATGACGTGGGAGATGGCAAGACTGGAGCTGGAGGTCATACAGTGCATTTGTTAAATCATGGAGGCCCTCGTTGCGTTTTCTTTGATTTATAGTATTGGCCTAAGGCTGCAGGTGTACATGTAGGTCAGTGGAGGCTGCTGAGGGGAGGACGGCTCATAATAATGGCTGGAACGGAGCACATAGAATGGCGTCAAACCATGTGTTTGATGTATTTGATACCGTTCCACTTATTCCGCTACAGCCATTACCACAAACCCATCCTCCCCAATTAAGGTGCCACCAACCTCCTGTGACATTGGCCTATCAAGCGTTTGTCTATCCTCCCAATTTCTCACTCCACCAGCATCCACTGATTTGTGTGATGGCTGGCGAAAGGAATGCATTGTAAAGTGTTAATTACGACTCACATCAATTTTCTACCATATATGTTTTATGTAATATAGGCTACTATTTGAAAGGCTGATTGAACTGGCCCATTTTGGTATCCTAATATGTGATGGCACACACACGCCATCACCCCCTCCCTCATTCTCCCTTATTGTTACCCCTACCTTCAAACAAGGTACAGTCGTGACATTCCTCACACTCCTGCTGACTGCATAAAAGTGCTTACTGACGCCTTTTCTAATTGGCTTTCCAATGGACACGCCCCTCTCCCTAAGCTAATTTCCTGTTTCTCATCCCCCCCTTATCCCCCTTCCAGTGTAGCCATGGAGTCGTGAGCGGAGCGCTCCTTGGAGATTAGCCCGGATATCTGCTAGAAAGTGTTTGTGAGCCTACTGAAGGCTGTGTGTGAGATGTGAGGTACAGGAGGTGGGGAGTTCCAATAACACACTGGATGTACTGGTGTGGCAGTGTCTCTACATCCTGTTGTGTCTACGGGCTCACTCACCTTGACCCTGTTTTTGGTGTAAAAGAACCACCTTCAGCACTTTTAGTGTTGTTATGGGCCAAGGTTATTATTAAGCGGGTAAAGTTGGGATGTTTCAGGGATAGTTTTGATGTATGACTAACTTGAAACTATGCTTCATGGTTTCTGAAAGAGCAACCCTGTTCCTGGGGAGCTGCAGGTACTGCAGGATTTTGTTACAACTAGGCACAACACCTGACCAACTGAGCTAAGTTCAGTGATTGCCTAAATTATTCGTTTTTGTATTTTACCATCTTTTTTTTAAATCTTGTCTTATCGCTGCAACTCCCCAATGGGCTCGGGAGGCGATGGTCGAATCATGTGTCCTCCGAAACATGACCCGCCAAAATACGTTTCTTAACAAACCACCCGCTTAACCCGGAAGCCATCCGCACCAATGTATCGGAGGAAACACTGTTCAACTGACAATCAAGGTCAGCCTGCATGTGCACAACCCACCACAATGAGTCGCTAGAGTGTGATGAGCCAAGTAAAACCCTCCCCCCGGGTCAAAAGTTTGAAATATTACTAATTTGAGGGTTTTCTTTAATTGCAACATTTTTTACATTGTAGAATAATAGTGAAGACATCAAAACTATGAAATAACACATATGGAATCATGTAATTACTAAAAAAGTGTTAAAAAAAAATCCAAATATATTTTAGATTTGAGATTCTTCAAAGTAGCCACCCTTTTCCTTGATGACAGCTTTGCACAATCTTGGCATTTTCTCAACCAGCTCCATGAGGTAGTCACCTGCATTTCAATTAACAAGTGTGCCTTGTTAAAAGTAAATGTAGAATTTCTTTCCTTCCTAATGCGTCCAGCCAATCAATTGTGTTGTGACAAGATAGGGGTGGTATACAGACGATAGCTCTATTTGGTAAAAGACCAAGTCCATATTATGACAGAAACAACTCAAATAAACAAAGAGAAACGACAGTCCATCATTACTTTAAGACATGAAGGTCAGTCAATCCAGAACATTTTAAGAACTTTGAAAGTTTCTTAAAGTGCAGTCAGAAAAACCATCAAGCTCTGTGATGAAACTGGCTCTCACGAGGACCACCACATGAAAGGAAGACCCAGAGTTACCTCTGCTGCAGAGGATAAGTTAGAGTTACCAGCCTCAGAAATCAGCAATTAACTGCATCTCAGATTGCAGCCCAAATAAATTCTTCAAAGAGTTCAAGTAACAGACACATCTCAATATCAACTATTCAGAGGACACTGCGTGAATCAGGACTTTATGGTTGAATTGCTGCAAAGAATCCACTACTAAAGGACACCAATAAGAAGAGACTTGCTTGGGCCAAGAAACACAAGCAATGGACATTAGACCAATGGAAATCTTTTTGGTTCCAACCGCCGTGTCTTTGTGAGACGCAGAGTAGGTGAACGTATGATCTCTGCATGTGTGAAGCATGAAGCATGGAGGAGGAGGTGTGATGGTGTGGGGGTGTTTTTCTGGTGACACTGTCCGTGATTTATTTAGAATTCAAGGCACACTTAACCAGCATGGCTACCACAGTATTCAACAGTGATACGCCATCCCATCTTGTTTGCGCTTAGTGGGACATTTGTTTTTCAACAGGAAAATGACTCAAAACACACCTCCAGGCTGTGTAAGGGCTATTTGGACTGCAGAGTGAAGGAAAAGCAGCCAACAAGTGCTCAGCATATGTAGGAAATCCTTCAAGAATGTTGGAAAAGCATTGGAAGTGAAGCTGGTTGAGAGAATACCAAGAGTGTGCAAAGCTCTCATCAAGGCAAAGGGTGGCTACTTTTAAGAATATCAAATATAACATATATTTTGATTTGTTTAAAACTTTTTTGCTTACTACATAATTCCGTATGTGTTATTTCATAGTTTTGATATCTTCACTATTATTCTACAATGTAGAAAATATATTATAAAATAAATAAAAACCCTTGAATGAGTAGGTGTGTCCAAACTTTTGACTGGTACTGCAAGTAGAGGGCTTTTTGTTTCTAGAACCGAGCAGAAATTGAGATTCGATTCGCATTTATATGGAGTGTACGGCTGTTTGGCTGCCAGTGTCAATTCTCCTCTAAACAGAACAGATGACAAACGACATATGGAATAATAGCACCATCTTGTGGCCTATTCCGCTAAAAACACATGAATGCCAGCAGCAGATCAAGAGCGGTGCGCTTCAGCTATGTGCACTATCCTACTACAGTAATTTCATGTGATGATAGACATTGTGACATTTTCAAATAGGCACCTGCGAATAATACCATGTAAAGATTACAATCGTAGTGCCTATTTATTTAAATCTTAGGGATAGCTCTTACGTTATCCATACTATTCTACAGCTGTTCATATCTGACACAGCTGATCAGTTATGTGATGTAATGAGACATATCAGGAGGTGTTAGACAGTGAAATAAATATGTATTTTCTTTTACAATGGCTGGTTACTATTGCACTCTATTCCTGCTGTGGGAGAACTATACTATATCCTGAATGTATGTATGATGTAATGGCCTGCTGCCATGTCTGTCACTGCATGGCGTTTAGCACCAACCATAAAGGAGTCTAGTCTCCATGCTTTCCTATATACTCCGGTGTCTATATGGCGGCACAGGAGCAGAGAGTGCAGCCCAGAGCCACCCCAGGCAGGCATTGTACATGTAAGGTTAGGCAAAGTGTTGACAGCTCCCTCCTGTAATTACAGAGAGCTGAAATCAGCACTAACAGTGTTGTTTTAATGAGAGAGAGGAACAAGTATGGTTGTCATAAACACACACACACACACACACACACACACACACACACACACACACACACACACACACACACACACACACACACACACACACACAGTAAAGGAAGTGTGGAGAAGACATGGCGGACAAACAGGAAGTGAACAGTAGACTCTCAGGAAGATATGACATTCTTGTGAATATGGCCATATATGGGTGTCTGTTTTGGTTGCTGGAGATTATTGCTGGAGGAGGAGTACCGTGTTGACTTAATGTAGGGCTGTTCCTTACTGGCATTTTCATTATAACCAAGCCCACTGGACACAGACATCAATTCAATGTCTATTCCACATTGGTTCAACTTAATTTAATTGAAATGATGTGTAAACAACGTTGATTCAACCAGTGTGTGCCAAGTGGGAGGTGATTCAGCAAATTGTTGAATTTTTTGGCATAGAAAGAAATGACCAAAACAAAGTTCATATCCAGTCATGTTTGCTTTTTACTTCAGGTCATCGATAGCTTTGGCAACGTGTCCGAAGACTTCATCCACGGGCAGCTCAGAGTCAATCTGAAGAGAATGAGAGAGAGAAAGGCTTGAAATGAGAGTGCAACGTCGGTGACATCATCACTTTAAGAATTTTGAGAGAGAGAGTTGAATTTTCTGAGTTTACAAGAGATGCAGGGTGAGACACTTGGCTATATTGTCACAATGTGTATATTTTTACATGTCACTTATTTATTTAAAAAAATAACATAACTGTTTATCTTACACTGTTCTATGACACTCTCTCTCACTCTCTCTCACTCTCTATCTCTCTCTATCTCTTATCTGACGTTGGGATTCAACCAGTGGAGGCTGTTGAGGGGAGGACGACTCATAATAAGGTCTGGAATGGAACGAATGAAATGGCATTGAACATTCATTCCGCTCCTGCCATTACCATAAGCACGTCCTCCCCAATTAAGGTGCCATCGACCTCCTGTGGATTCAACCAATGACAGTAGCCTATAACTAGTTGCGCCAGCTTTACCTTCCTGACGATGCCGCGGCTGGAGTAGAAGGCGATGACTGGCTCGGTGGCTTTGTAGTACAGGTCCAAGCGCTTCTTGATGGTCTCCTCGTTGTCGTCAGCGCGGCCGCTGGTCTCGCCGCGCTTCATCAGCCTCTTGACCATGGTCTCACTCTTGGCGTCAATGTACAGCAGAAGGCAGGGGGCTCCGATCTGTGACAATACAAACGTAATGGTAAGGACAACTTTAAAAAGGTTGTTGAAATGATATAGTCCTCTAAACTGGGAGTTGATGTGCTAAAGAAAAATATAGTTTGAGAGAAGAACTGTGGGAAATTGAGGGTTATTGAGGGCTGTTGGTGACTTTTGAAAGGATGGGACATCTCATAAGTGCATAGGTTTCCCAACTTGCGTTCTGCAACCTAGTTGCCCAGCAATGTAAAAGTATGGATTTTCTGAATGTGAATACATGTTCCTGCCTCTTCCTACCTTCTTCTCAAACTCCTCGCCCTGCTTGACCTCACGGGGATAGCCGTCGATGAGGAAGCCCTTGGACACATCGGCCTTAGCGATCATGGCGTCCTTGATCATGTCCAAGACTGTGTCCTGGAGGGGGGCACACGTACTGTTTATTGACATGAAACACACTTATCTTCATAGAAAGATGTTTGAAAAATGTCACTTCTGTGTCAAAAAGTGACATAAAATAACTTGTGATCACCAGGGGTTGGAACCAAAATTATTTTCCCATCATTTAGTTCTGAACAGAACCATCATTTGTTTTGTTCCGTTCCACTGTTCCGACCAGCAAAATAAAGTTCTGAACTGGTTCTAACCAAAACAAAGTACCAGTTTATATCGTTCCTTTCTGTTTCTTTTAAACCTCTGAAATATATATGTTTTGTACATTTAATTACTTCACCAATCAGTGTGGATGGAGCAGCTTGCTGTGGAGCGGATAAGCAATTTAATCTACTGTATATAGGAAAGTTGTTAAAAGCAAATTGTATTGAAAGATTAACACACACACTATGCTGCCAGTCACAATGCGAGATGCAACTGAGAGGATGGAGGAAAGCTTGCTTTGAAGCCGCTGGGCATATTGTTATGACATGCATTATACGAATTAGACATATTATACCTACGTAGGAGCGGCTTCTATGGAGCAACTTTGAGTATCTTTGAACTTTCCGAGTTGGTTTGACGTTGGACCAGAGCAAATGTTAGCTAGCTAGCAAACAAGCAGCACAAGAATTAAAAAGACGTCTTACCTTTTTGTGGTAAATAAATACAGTGTGAAAGGTGAAAACTATAGTATCCTTAACTAGCATTGAAAAAGTCAATCAAATCTTCACTAATTAAATATCTCTCCCAAATGTTTGAATTAGGCTTCTAACGTCATCAGTAGGCTACACAGTAACCTATGCTTCACAGGGGAGGGGCAGTTAACCCACACACATTCACACCCACTGGCAAAGATTTCCAGCTGACAGGCAGACGTTGGAATAAGTATAAGTGACAGAGTGAGGGCTTTGCATAGGTGCTTTGTTGTGACTGGAAAGAAAATGCCTGGAACATAAAGGAATGTTATTAACCGGTATCCATGCTTTTAAAAATAACGATTCTGTTCCAGAACAGTATAGATCACTTTCGTTTTCGGTTTGGGTTCTGTTCTTCAAATCATTTAATTATTTTCCTGTTTTTGGTTCTGTTTCCTAATCTGGTTCCAACACTTGGTGAACACAATATATTCTTAAAATGATGATGTACCCTGATTTAATAATGCGTATTGCAATGAATTCAGCACAAACGGTACTGTATACCTTAAACCTGTGTAATTACTGTAGTAACAACATTGTTAACATGTTATTATATAGTAACTGCTTGAGGGATGACTGTGTACACTGTCCCAGCCACTCACCAGGGGTACGAGCTCTCCCTTCTGCATGATGGCCTGGAGGGTCTTGCCCCTCTCGGAGCCGGATGCTACCTCAGCGCGCAGCAGGTCCCCAGAAGACAGGTGGGTGTAGCCATATTTGGCCACCACCTTCTCACACTGGGTGCCCTTACCAGAGCCAGGCCCACCTAGAGGACACACACAAGGAGGACAGGGGTTAGTGTTGGTTGGTTTGTGAATCCCATCTATGCCATAACCTTAGTGGTGGTTGGTGTATGACAAAGGACTGTTGTGTATTTTTACTATATACTTTAGTGTGTTCTTTCAAGAGAAGTGTTGAATAATATATCAGACATTTAGAACATACATATGCCTACATTTTGTACTGTGTTGCCTGATAGTGTTTATTTTGAAATAAGAAAATAAGATTATATATTATATTATTTCACTCACCTACAACGAAGATGATCTTGGCGTTCTTGATTTTGTCTAGAAGGAACAGAGGCAACAGAGAAACATAACTGGTTGTTCTAGAAACAACTTCAGATGATTACTGATTAACCCTGCAGCTTACACCCCCGGTAAAAAGTTTGGAATATTACTCATTCAAGGGTTTTTTCTTTATTTTCACTATTGTAGAATAAAAGTGAAGACATCTAAACTATGACATAACACATATGGAATCATGTAGTAACCAAAAAAGTGTTAAACAGTCTTGAAGGAGTTCCCACATACTGTATGCTTAGCACTTGTTGGCTGCTTTCATGCTGCAAAGAAATCACTACTAAAGGACACCAATAAGAAGAAGAGACTTGCTTGGGCCAAGAAACACGAGCAATGGACATTAGACCGGTGGAAACTTGTCCTTTGGTCTGGAGTTCAAATTTGAGATTTTTGGTTCCAACCTCAACCAAATTTAGATGGTTTGGGATGAGTCGGACCGCAGTGAAGGAAAAGCAGCCAACAAGTGCTCAGCATATATGGGAAATCCTTCAAGACTGATGGAAAAGCATTCCAAGTGAAACTGGTTGAGAAAATGCCAAGAGTGTGCAAAGCTGTCATCAAGGCAAAGGGTGGCTATTTGAAGGATCTCAGATATAAAATATATTTTGATTTGTTTAAGAAGATGATTCCATATGTGTTATGTCATAGTTTTGATGTCTTTACTTTTATTTTACAATACAACAATTTGTGCAAATAAAGAAAAACCCTCAAATTAGTAATATTCCAAACTTTTGACCCGGGGTGTATTTCATTTTCAATACATTTGCAGAATGTTCTTAAAACAGGTTTTCACTTTGTCATTAGCGAGTATTATGTGTAGATGGGTGAGAACAAACATATAATTAATCCATTTTGAATTCAGGCTCTAACACAACAAAATGTGGAATATATCAAGGGGTATGAGTAGTTTCTGGAGGCACTTTATCAGTCACTGATAAGTAGTAGCTATAAGAAGTAGCTAAGAAACCCCTTTCACTTTGAATGTTCCCTCATCAAATAATTTAAATAACAATAGAATGTATAGCTACAAACTCATAACCTATTTTCACATATGAGGATTGTGTTGACTGTGAAGGTACAGTACGTTCCTTTCAGCTGTTGCAATATCGTAAATAACCAGAAGAGGTCCCCATAGCCTAAACATACACCTGGATATAAACCCTAGATTGTACAGCTATGTATTGGCCATTGAGAGGCTTGAAGCCTCCGGTCAGCCATATTGGAACTCCCCAGTAGGCGATTTCCGTCATAGGAATTAATGGAATTCTACAGTATTTAAACTATATGTTTTAAAGACAAAAGTACATATATTTAAGTATTTTGTTGTTGTAGAGGGGACAGTAACATTACTAATCTAAAAATATATATTTATGTTTTTTTTCTTCATTTTATTATGCTTAGCTCACAGTATACTTTAAACATATGCATTAAGCTGTCTGTAATAGAATAACCATTGCAAAAATGAATGAAGACATTAATAAATGAATTTCCTTAGTTTTCCAAATATCTTTTAAAACGTGGGGGAGTGCCAAGATGGAGACGCAGTGGTTTCAACACAGCACCCCCTATCTGTCAGCTAGTGTACATATAAACCATTGCTTAGAACACGAGTACTTCACCCATGAAAAAAAGTTTTATGTAAAAAGTGACCAAAATATTGAGCATTTGTCATAGTTACCTGCCATCTTGATCTGTAAGGGCTAATCCTTTTAACTGAAATAGATGACAGAGAAAACAGACAGACAGTTAGCTTGTACATTCAGAGCTAGTACCACTACTTAGACTGCATTTGACTCAATGCAAATAGAAACACAATCTCATTTTCCTATTTAAAAGGGAAAGGAAAAGGGGAAATACTAGTCAGTTGTACAACTGAATGCATTCAACTGAAATGTGTCTTCCACTTTTAACCCAACCCCAAGAGAACCAAAGACAGTAATATCAGTCAGTAGTTGTATTGTTGTGTCCTCCAAAGCAGTTGATTTCATGTGAATGCTGCGTTAGTTTACTTACTCATCCCAGTCAAAAGTATTACAGCAAATGACATAATCTAATCTGAATAAACTCTCATAGTATTGCCTATACTCTTTCTCAGTTTTGACATTAGGACAGTTGATGTCCAAGCAAAAGAGGAAATGTCTAAACCACTTCTGCCTGAAATTGTTACTTTATCATAATTTATGTGAGAATAAAGTTTCCTCAGACTCCACATCTCTGATTGACCAAGTCTTTTGCAGAACAAACACAATACCATTTGTCTATTAAGTAACTTGAATGTAACTTGACTTAGGAACAATAAACCTAGTCTGCATAACGGCATCATCAGAATATAGAATCAAGTAAAGTCAGCATTATGTCAAGTCGAAAGCATTACTCAGGATCCCAGTGTAAAGTACAGCTTGAGCTGCATTAGCTGCATCAGAATCTTCCATATAACTCATGATGGACAGAATCAATAAGAGTAACATTACAGTATCTGATCACTCAGCAGACGGTTACACCCCTCAACCAGGTATTACAGCTGGGTCTGATGTTCCTTAACACACCCCAAAAATGAAGAACGGAGCATAGTACCATCCCTGTGCAAAAACTGTATGACTGAATGGAATCTGAGTTTTTCTGATTGCAGTAAATATGAGTGAATATTATCGAATAAGAGAACAGCCTTACAGTTCCCTGTGCGTTTTCTTCCAGCCTTCCTAAGTGCCAGAGGGAGGGAGGGAGGGAGGAGGGAGGATCATTTCTGGGTGCGTCAGGATGGCATGCGTAAACAGATCTCTCAGCTCAAGTTGCTGCATGCCTGGGTCGTGTGACGAGGGTGAAGCCTAGCCGTGTGGTATATTTTAAATATGCCTGAAACGACTGGCTAAACAGTTGAAGAGAAAACTGATCCTATACAAATTGTTGTGGAATAAAGGAAAAGGCCTGACAAAAGAGCTGACCATGAATCAGTCATTGCCTGCTGAAACAAAGGCAGTGGTAGGGAGGGTGCTTTTCAATCAGTTGTTGAGGGATAAGTGTAAAACTCAGTGTGTCTTGGGATAGGAGAAGCTGACCCTAAAATGTGGGTTTTCAGCGAGAAAGTAAGAAGTCTCCTTTCGTTAGGTTAAGAGCGTTGGGCCAGTAACTGAAAGCTTTCTAGTTTGAATCCCAGAGCCAACTAGGTGAAAAATATGTCTGTGCCCTTGAGCAAAGCACCCTAACCCTAATTGCTTCTGTAAGTCGCTCTGGATGAACCCGTCTGCTAAGTGACTCAAATGTAAATGTAAAAAAATTGGGTTACGATAGTATTTTTGGACCCCAGGAAGAGTAGCTGTTCTGGAGGAAACTCTGCAGAGTGGTCACTAGCAGGCACAGCCACAAAGTCATACAATCTTATTTTAAACCTGACCTTAACCTTAACCTTAACCGCACTGCTAACCTAGTGACTAGTAGCATCTTAAGTTGCTAAGCGTAGATGTCCTTTCATTTTCTTTGTGATTTTTTATAATCCACAAGAAAAAAAGTCACAGCTCAGACCTGTTCCACAGTATACTGCCCTACCAAGCAAAAAGTCAGTGTGATGATCTGACTGAGGCCAGGCCTCAGAATCCCACTAGAGGGAGTGGAAGTGCCACAGTCAGGTCATCACATCATCAGGAGTGGGTTGTTGGTGATCCCCAATTGGAGACAGCTGCCCTACCAAGCAAAAAGTCAGTAACTGCTCATTTTGTCAAAAATGTGTTAATGTCATTTTTGTTTCATTAAATACATGCTTAATCATGTGGACAAGTATCCTGCCTCTATTGTATTGTGTTTTGGAGAAAACAGGGGTCATGTGACAGGGGTCATGTGAAACCAAGGTAAATAAAAGCAATTTTTCTCAGTTCCACACTGTGAGAAGTTACTGCCTTTTTGCTTGGTAGGGCAGTATAAATTTCACCCTTTGAAAAGGGTTTTAAAATGGTGGCCAGTGCTTGATAAGATTATTCAACCCCACTCACAGAGGAGAAAGAAAGAAGGGGTTGAGTTTCACTGAACCTCTTCACCCATCCTGCTACCCTACTCTATCTTACTTCTTGAAGACTCAGTAGTCCAGGTCCAGGGTGGCAGGTTTCATGTAGAGCTGTTGACCCCGTGTCCTTTGCAAATGTCACCCAGGCATCTGAGTCAGCTCTGTGCCCCTTTGGGACTCACCCTGGCCTACTATGGTGCCCTCACTAGGCTGTGCAGCCTCCTTGGCATGCCAAACACACACCTCCTCCAATTAGGGGAGGACCAGGCACTGCCCAAGCAGCTGGGGTTACCGACTGTTAATCATGGCAGACCCTGGCCGTGACCCCACTCTCCGGGGGTGTCTCAAGGGGAGTTGGGATATGCAAAAAACACATTTCCAATTCATACATGTATAATACACACATGTACATTTGTGTAATAGGACAAATATAAGAACCAACCAAAATATTATTATATTATGAAGTATGGTGATGTGCTATATTGCGGTACACAGCACTATGTTGACTATATTGACCCCCTTACATCGACTATTACGTTGGTTATATTTCATACATGTTTTTTACACTAAGTGTTTACCAACGGTGATGTTTTTTGGTGCCTTGATTTCAACATCCAAGGACGTTGATTTCTAGTCCAGTCCTGACTTTATTTGAACCAAAGATAGATGTCTATAATTGGTTCAGAATATGAAGCAATCATGGACATCTTCACCCCCGGTCAAAGGTTTGGAATATTACTCATCCAGAGGGTTTTTTCTTTATTTGCACTATTTTTTAGAACTATGACATAACACATATGGAATCATGTAGTAACCCAAAAAAGTGTTAAACAAATCAAAATATATTTTATATTTGAGATTCTTGAATTAGCCACCCTTTGCCTTGATGACAGCTTTGCACACTCTTGGCATTCTCTCAACCAGCTTCACCTGGAATGCTTTTCCATCAGTCTTGAAGGAGTTCCCACATATGCTGAGCACTTGTTGGCTGCTTTTCCTTCACTGCGGTCCGACTCATCCCAAACCATCTGAATTTGGTTGAGGTTGGAAACAAAAATCTCAAATTTGGAATCCAGACAGGGCAAGTTTCCACCGGTCTAATGTCCATTGCTCGTGTTTCTTGGCCCAATCAAGTCTCTTCTTCTTATTGGTGTCCTTTAGTAGTGGTTTCTTTGCAGCAATTCAACCATGAAGGCCTGATTCACACAGTCTCCTCTGTACAGTTGATGTTGAGATGTGTCTGTTACTTGAACTCTGTGAAGCATTTATTTGGGCTGCAATCTGAGGCTGGTAACTCTAATGAACTTATCCTCTGCAGCAGAGGTATTTCTGAGTCTTCCATTCCTGTGTCTGTCCTCATGAAGCTTATTGAGAGAATGCCATGAGTGTGTAAAGCTGTGATCAAGGCAAAGGGTGTCTACTTTGAAGAATCTCACAAATCAAATATATTTTGATTTGTTTAACACTTTTTTGGGTTACTACATGATTCCATATGTGTTATGTCATATTTCTGATGTCTTTACTTTTATTGTACAATGTAAAAAATAGTGCAAATAAAGAAAAACCCTTGGTTGAGTAATATTCCAAACGTTTGACCGGGGGCGTATGTTTCACAAGTTTGGGCAACACTGCACAGTACAATACAGCAGACCATAGTAGAGTACAGTAAAGTATAGTGTACTGTATTGTACCCTACTTTACTGTAATGTATTCTACTGAACTAAACTTTACTGTACTCTACCGAATTAAACCCCATTCTGTACTGTAGCATACTTTAGTCTGGTGTAATCTACTGTACTGAATAAAATTCTACTGTCCTGCACCGTACCACACCATACTGTTCTGTACTCCACTGTGCCTGACTGCAGTGGTTCCCAAACTGTATAAACACAACATGTAAAGGGTTGGTCCCATGTTTCATGAGCTGAAATAAAAGATCCCATAAATGTTCCCTATGCACAAAATCTTATTTCTTTTAATTGTTGTGCAAAAATGTGTTTTCATCCCTGTTAATGAGCATTTCATCCTGTGTCAAGGTAATCCATCCAGCTGACAGGTGTGGCATATCAAGAAGCTGTTTAAAGAGCATTATCATTATACAGGTGCATATTGTGCTGGGGACAATATAAGGCCACTAAAACATTGTCACACAACACAATGCCACAGATGTCTCAAGTTTTGAAGGAGCGAGCAATTGGTATGCTGACTCTACTGACAGCTACGTTATTGAGGAAAAATGTACTTTCTATGCCTGTGTTATGTGGTTGTCCCACCTATCTGTCTTAAGATGAATGCACTAACTGTAAGTCGCTCTGGATAAGAGTGTCTGCTAAATGATGAAAGTGTAAAATTATTGAGGCAGGGTTGCATGTTTCAATGTCTGTTAGCTGTAGAGTTCCAAAGGTACCTTGGATTATTCCTTTTTATGGTTTGCGAGTACCTTTGGAACTCTACAGAAATGTATTTTCTCACTCACTGGGCACCATTTATTCTAGCCTGGTCGTAAACCATTATACTGGCTTTCAATGTCTGTTAGCCCCCATCCCAAAACACTTTCCTTTCTTCAGGATAAAGAACATCAAAGAAGCATACAGTACATTCAAAATACTTTACTGCTTTCCTGCAATGGACTTTTTTCAATTAATACAACATGATTCCACAGACACTGTAACGTTTCAGCACCAAGGTCAGCGTCATCTGAATGCTCCAGAATCAACCTATTCAGTTCCCTCATGTAAGCCACGTGCGTATAACCTGTACCAAGAAGCATCTGCTAACCCACTCGCCCCTAATTCAAAGTTGTGGATATCCAATGCACCTCTCTTTTTCCCCAGCATGTGTTATTGGTGTCTCCAGTCATGCAGTTCAGCTATAAAAAGACCCTGCCTGTCCCCTCAGCTGCAGCTGTTCCCAGATACCCATGTCAACCATTCACAGAAAGCACATGGAAGGCTGGATTGCACTTACTTAGCTGGTAAAACCAATGTAAGTGTAGCATAGAGTATTTAGCAATAAGCACATAATCTGTCATTACCACTGCAGTGTCCACAGCTCTCTGTTATGCAAAGCAGGTAATGTACTGTATTGTATGTGGTCCTCCTGTGATACTGCTCCTTTAACCGTGGTGATACCCTTTTAAGAAAAAGCAGGAGACTATTTTGACATCATCAGCCCAGTCTGAGTTAAGATATTCTGTGGTCTTTACAGAGAGAGAAAGGGGGGGGGGGGGGTGAAGAGAGAAGGAGAGAAGGATGTGTACTGTAGCTGTGTGGTATTTTCTGGTTTGAATCTTCATCATTAACTGAGAAGAATCCATAGCATGAAAAGGCATGCAACACCCCGCACCAATGCAACGTGCTGTAAATACAGGCATATCGCAAATAACATGACAGCGGATTGGTGGGAATGAGCAACCAGACCGGCATAGGAGCATGTTGTTTCTGCCATGGACAATGACGGATGGAAAAGAGTCCAAAACCAGCCGAGCCCTGTTCTTTTGATCATCTACTGTGCATGCAGTCCAGGCATGGTCTAGTCCATTCACAGCCATGGTGGATGACACATAGAATGACACATACTTCATTTGGCTGTGACATTCTTACACCATAGCCGAATGAGGACAATGCTACATACAAGTCCCTGAGCTGCCTTTTTCAGCCTTGCATAGCCTCTAAATGCATTGCATCAGAGAAGCACTTACAGCCAGGGTCAGGCGCCCCTTCACAGAACCACTCTCTCTCTCTCTCTCTCTCTCTCCTCTCTCTCTCTCTCTCTCTCTCTCTCTCTCTCTCTCTCTCTCTCTCTCTCTCTCTCTCTCTCTCTCTCTCTCTCTCTCTCTCTCTCTCTCTCTCTCTCTCTCTCTCTCTCTCTCTCTCTCTCTCACTCTCTCTCTCTCTCTCTCTCTCTCTCTCTCTCTCTCTCTCTCTCTCTCTCTCTCTCTCTCTCTCTCTCTCTCTGCCGCCTGTCAAGCAGCCCTGCCCACCATTCCCTCACAAGCCCCGCTCTGTGTTCCTGCGCTTTTTATTCCTCCAGCACCGCTGCCATTGTGTGGCTGTCTGTCCTCTGTACTGACCTCTCTGTAACGTTGCGGCTCTGTCCACAAGTGTGACTGTCCTCTGGATCCTGTGTGTGTCTGAGCAGTGTCCCTCCTCCCCCCCTCCACTTTTTATAGCACAGCTCAGCCTTCTCAGACACAAGTGCATTCTGGGAAAAAAGAGGGGGGAGGTTAGGGTTTGTGGGCAGTGTGCCTGCAACTGCGGTAAGAACTAATTATTGTCATAATGTGTTGTGCGTTCGATCTACGGCGGCTCCCTTGCATTTCCATTTTACACCCTGCTTCATTGAGAAGAGGCTGTGTAATCGAGGGGAAGAGAGAGAGTGAATGAGGAAGTCAGTTAGAGGGGGATTATCAGCTAACTGCAGATTGATGTGTTGTTCCTTTAATACGGACTGAACCAACTGCTGAGGAGGGGGAGGGGGGTGGGGCTACGTAGGAGGTTTGTGGTCTGTTCCAGCAGAAGACTTGAGATGCATGGAATTACTTTGCCTTTGCTCAAAATGTTTTTCCATAGCGAGCCTCCCCTGTAACGTCATAGAGGAGAGGCTGTTTATGTGCAGGAAATGCCAGGAATTATCAAAGGACTCTCAACAATTAAATAACGATGCATCTGTCTCTTTGCAAAAAAACAGGAAAAGAGCATTGTGCTGAGGTGAACCACAATTCAAGCTGAATAAAGGTTAACCACAACTCAAGCTGAATAAAGACCACTACTTTTCTTTGCATTCTGGTCCACTGTTATGTAATCTCCTTTGGAAAACAGAGAAAAGCAAACCCCAACATGTTTGGTCAGTTCACTGTGCCTCGCCCAACCAAGGGTGTCAATGACACACTCCCCATCTTTTTTATGACCTTGTTTTCAGTTGTTGTCTGGGCGAGGAGACTAATTTGATAATGATGATGTAAAAACGTTACATATCGGATATCTAAAGACTATCCAGGTCTTTTGTGTGGGGGGGGGGGGGGGGGGGGGGGGGGGGGAATTGAATCTTACACTGCATCAATTGGGTGTGGACATAAGAATGGTTCTGCAATATAATATAGGGAGGGTGTAGTCAAAAAAAGGAAGCCACAACAACACCTACATGCAATGTGTTGAAGTTGAAGCAAAGCCGGATGTTTGAAAGCAGACTATCTGATGGTAATGTGTGAACACTGTTGATGGGACATGACGACAGAGGCACATAAAACATTTGAATCAATATTTTATTAAAAGCAGACGGGACATCTTCATGTCCTCAAATGGAACATAAATACAAAAAATATATGTACATATGGTAGTGACAAATAGAAGCGTACCGGAAAGATCTGGACCAAGTTTTAAGAGATTAAAAACAAATAGGAAATTAACTGTTTGGAGAGAGATCGAGATGAGATGAATTACATGGATCACGACCCATCCTGGGTTAGGGTCATGACCCACACTAGATTAGGGTCATGACCCTTGAGGTACGAAGTAGAGCTACACTGTAAAACTAGCGTGTTTACAAATGGAGTCCCAAAGAGGAAGAGCAACAAACAGGTCCATTGTGGATCATCAGTTAGGCAGCATGTTCCTGTACGTTCAGATCTTACTAGCGTTTTTGGGTTTCATTTCTCCAGTTCGCGCCTATCTTTGGTCCACCGGATCTGCTGGAGGATACCTCTGATAACCACATAAAGAATACAAATGCGATAGGCACTAAAATGTTTTGCTAATAAACTCTAACCTTTACAAAATGATCTGCAAAAAAAATATGCAATGTATATACTGTACAGTTAAGTATAGCTTGTCACTGAAAAAGTAAAAAGTACTTAAAATCATTACACTTGCGCACAAGATTACATCCTCAACCTTCACTATTCAGGAATTACGAAAGTATGTCGTTTCCAATGGGGTACACAGGACAGCTTTAATACAAATGTTTCACCACAAAGGGACACTATGCCAGCAGAATATAAGACTAACCCCTTGTAGACAATTGGAAACTGAAGACTAACAGCTGTGGCATTGTAGCAGGAGATCCCTGCAACACAGGAGTATGTGTGCATGGCTTATACATCTACTCCTGTGATGTCCTAAAAAAGAAGTCCCAGATCCATTGGACTGTCAGCTCTAAGCTCATTGGTCAGAGACAGGTCGATCAATTTTAGGCATTGTGGGGGTTTAACCATTAGACATTTGTTGATTGCAATCAGTATACTGCCTATATACTGCACTATTGGCATTTCCATGGCCTAACTGAAGAGATTGAAGCTTGATTCAACTATCTCTGAAATAATATTTTCTTGACATTTTGTATACTGTTATACATGTATTTTCAGCGTATCTTTGAGTATTTTGATGAAACATTATTATTTTTTATTTTTTTTAACTTGTTTGTACTGCAGAAGACATTAACTCTATAAGGAATAGACTTTTACTAACCATGCTGTTTTATCATTCTTGAGCTGTTGTCTAACACTGAATGCAATTTTGCCACTGCAAACTATAGCTAATACTGTTTGTCACCAATAATACCAGCAGCAAATCATCATAAAACCGAACACTACTCCATTACGCGCTTTGAAACCACAGACCCCTGATACTTAGGAATACAATCTGAGTTGGATAAAAACTGATTAAGGCAGTAGATGGGGCAAATATCAATATCTGTCATTTCTTGTTGGCATCTCAAACCCTAGCGAAACACCTCAAACCAACATTCACATAGATTTCAAGTTTCACCTCTATATCAGACTTGTACACCTTTCAAACGTAAACAGAGTCACAACAGCTGAAAGGGGCACCACCTATTGCACATGGTGTTTGGATCTTGCGTCACACATCAACCTAATTTACTTTGATCCCTTCAAGGATCACCTCGAGTGGTGGCCTCGTTTCTTTTCCCAATTTAATTTTTAATTTTTTTCTCTTCACTTTCAGAATAAGGCTGAGTCCCCCAGGCAGGGTTGTAGACCAGTTGATGGCACCAGCACATGATTTGGTCACACCCCATGATAATGACCTGACACGTAACCTAGAATGTAGCTGCATTCCATACAGAACCAGGCTAGTAATGACTGGCCATCTGGTAAATTAGCATGCCTTTGCAGGGCTTGACATTCAGGTAAATTTGCAAGTGAAGAGAATTATCCACGCATCATTTAAATGTTATCTTTAATTCTTGGGCTGAGCAAGTAGCTTATAATGACCTGCAGAGAGAAATAATTACATTTTAACTTGACAATATCATGATTGTTTGGAGGGAAAAAATAAAACCTTTGTGCAATCTAATTTTTTATGTTAATAGCTAGGAAAATGGTGTTAATAGCTAGGTTTTCATCCAATTGGTGACAAATTTTCTTGTGAATATTCAAAAATCTGCATAAAAACTATATGCGCCTTTTCCAACCAGAGATGTGTTTTCATCAAATTGACTTGTTGTGGTTAAAAGGCTGTGCGTGGCACATAAAAATAACTTTTCAGGTTACCAAATAAAAAATACAAGTTCAATGGGTTTCCATCGCACTTTCAAATCTACTGATGATTTTGTCACCAAAAAAATCTTAGTTATATTGCGAATGTGCCCACTCTGGTCTTGGCACATGCGTTCCAGTCAACAGCTCGCAGATACAGTGCGGGTATAGCCTACATGATGATATTATTATAGACAAATGGCAGATTATTATTTGTCAAATGGCAGCCAAGCATCATGTCACCAGAAAAACACCCCCAATATTTATTGGAAAGGAGCATCAAGCTCATTACCATGCACTTTCACCACCTGTGAAGTTCATCATAACTTATTTAATCTGTAGCTTAATAAACTGCATGGTTTCCTGTGTCGTAGTGGGAGAACCACACAACATATCATCGTGTGACTCCAAGTTTACTTCGATATGATGATTATTATATCAATATTTGTGCTTTAAGGCGTTTCCACCACCATTTCTCACAAAATTCATTTTACAGACACAAAAAGATCCCACCTTGTGTAGCGTATTTTGTTTTGTCAACATTTGGAAAGTTTACAGATAAATTAGCTGTTTACATCAGGCCTGTCGTGAAATGTTTAATCCGACATGTACAGTACTTGACTCACATAAAAAGGCTGGATGGAAACCTGGTTAGTGTTAGCGATTTTGAACAGTCAGTCTACAGTTGTAGGGCCCTATAAAATCATTTTTGGTCAATTCGGTTTACTTTGTCCAGATTTTCGTAGTTTTCCCTGTTTTTTCCAGGTTTTCACTCTCCAAAATTTCAGGGAAAACTGGTCTGGGAAAACTATCCCAAAAAGTATACTTGGAGAATGTAGTTGCCTTCAATTAATTTGCCTAGCAGTGTTTTTGTACTGTACAATGTACAGTGTAGGCTACACTGACAGAGTTTGCAAAACAAATGCTCTGCGATTGATGCAAATCATCATGATATCATTCTGCCAGGTAGGCCGTCAACATTTACATGGGAAGATTTTTTTGTGAAAGACTTGTTCATTCAAACAGAGCATGATGGCTGAGTTGCGCATACTGTAGCATTCAACCAAGACTCCCGACAAAACTTTTTGAATACCAGGTTTGCATACCCATTGTTGCTGCCCACTGCTGTTTGAATAAATCTTGAAAATAGAAAAAAAGCCAATTGTGAACCAAAAAATAACGTGACAAACAAAACATTTTCACTGGCACCCTAGCACTGTCAAGTCAAAGGGTCACAAATGCAAGTGTTTTGGTCGCAGACTCGAACCCTGCCCCCAGGGCCCCTAGCTGGAGTCCCCGGATGGGTCGGTGTCGGCCCCGTCCTGTTCTTCTGAGGGGAGGTGGACCCGCTGCTCATCCATGCGCTTGGCCTGTGCCCTCTGGATCAGACTGAAGAAGTCCTCGTCAGGCACCGTGGGGGCCCGGGGCCCCCCTTCTGGTGGGGAGCACCGCTGGTCATCGATCCTGGAGGACTGGGTTTAGACCAGGAGAAGGAGATAGACAGTGAGAGAGAAGGACAGACAGACATCTAAAATTGCAATTCATGAGTGCTGCAATTTATGAATGCTGTATAACCTGAGATAAGCACAAATATTCTACCTAAATTATGCATTGATGGATGTCAATGGGAGACTCTCAGACTCAACACGAAAATGAGAGTTGAGAGATCAAAAATGAGAGCACAGGTCTAAGGTTAAGATTAAACCCATAGAGATGCTGAGGCAGTGAGACATGGCCTTACCTGGCACTTGATGAGCATGTTGAAGAAGTCATCGCTGGGCTCCTGAGGGTCTGTGTCAACACACAAGTGGCCCAGGTTGTTGTGGGTGATCCTGAGGCCGGGCAGGTTGCTGACGCTGACCCGCTGGTCGTCTAGGCGACGGCTCTGGGAGCTGACGATCAGGTCAAACAGCTCCTCTGTCTGGGGCGAGGTGATGAGCGCTGGATCTGAGAGAAAGGGGAGGAGGATTTATATTAATTTACTGTAATTGGACAACAACAAAAATCTAAGCCACACATTTCTGACTAGAGATGTCCAGCAATGTGTGCTTTGAGTGATGCATTGAGTGATGCATTGACGTCAAAGGAAGTTAATGGAAGTAATGGAATTCCCAAGTAGTATCAGGGATCCTCTAGCTGTAGACCGTCGTAAAACCACACATTTGTTAATCTACCTAGCATTTCAGTGAGAGAGACAGCCCCTCCGTTCTCGCCGTTTTCTCCGTTCTCTCCGTTCGGGTCGTCGAGGTGGCAGCGCTGGTCGTCCATGCGGCTACTCTGGAACTTGCTGAGGAGGTCGAAGAAGCAGTCCTCATCTGAGGGGTCACGACCTAGCTTCTGAAATAGAGGGACATGGACGCTAAGTGATGTAACAGGCAACACAACCCCTCATCCCGCACACACTGACCCACTCGCCTCTTATATCCTGTTTATGTGGTTCCTGTTTGGCTTGTATAAGAGGGTGCCTGGTTTAGGGCGAGTGGTGTTCCGGATTTTATCTAACCTTAATTTAACAACGAGTCATGCTGTGATAGATAGATAGATAGATAGATAGATAGATAGATAGATAGATAGATAGATAGATAGATAGATAGATAGATAGATAGATAGATAGATAGATAGATAGATAGATAGATAGATAGATAGATAGATAGATAGATAGATAGATAGATAGATAGATAGATAGATAGATAGATAGATAGATAGATAGATAGATAGATAGATAGATAGATAGATAGATAGATAGATAGATAGATAGATAGAAGGGGTTCATAATGTTCTCCAGTTTTAGCCCAATGCAATCAATGGCAGTACAATTATTGGCTCTCCACCATTTTGGTGACCTGTTCATAGCATAATTATTCAAGTTGTTGATGCTTGAGTTCATAGCACTTTTTCATAGCACATTTTGGACACAAAATGACTTTGATACTGCCTGGAATAGCGCATACATTGTTCTCACAATCTGACCAATTATGGTCCTCACGGCTGATAATGCCCTACCTATGTATATACCTTGGCCTAGATTTTCAAGGTTGCTCAATCTGTCACATGACATAATGTAAAAATAACTCAACTAGATTTTTAAAGCTATCAACGCCTCAGTGTTAAAATGTTGATGAATATGTTACAAATAATGTATACTGTTATAATCAGCTTAAATGGTAGGCATCAAAGGCAGTAAGCCATAGGACACATCATGGATCAATAATGGGTGATGGTGTCATTATCCCTCTGGATGTCACACCATAATGACACGCCATAATTCACTAAACATTTACGTTGATAATAGAGAACCTTTAAGACTCAACTTGGTACAGTGTGATATGGATAAAGGGCAACTCACAGTGAATAAGATAACCAGAACCAGGTCAGAGAATAAAATGTTCAGTAGGCTGTCACATTTTCAGCAGCAACTTTTCTTGTGAAAACTTCATACCAAAATTAGACTACACTTCAAACGTTCGCTTTACTGGGCATCATACAAGCATTTAATTGCCACTAAATGTGTCTGATTCTCTGGCAAAGCAAGAAACACAGACATTTAGGCTAACACAACCCACAACTTAGAGACTAGTTAGATAGATAGCAACACTATCATCCATCAAGCAATCACATAGATAAAGAGTATAACGTGTCTTACCACACAAGCACCTATCTCTTCACTCTTTCTCTCTCTCTGAGCACTCTCCCCTTCCCTCATTCTCCACACGCCTGACTCACACTCCCCTCTCCGTCCCTCTCTCTCTCATCCCTCTCTCTCCCCCTCTCCATCCCTCTCTCTCTCACTCTTGGTCCCTCTTTCCCAATCCCTCCTCTCTGTCCCTCGCTCTCACTCCCCCTCGCCGTCCCTCTCTCTCTCTATCCCTCTCTCAACCTCCCTCCCTCCCTCCCTCCCTCCCTCCCTCCCTCCCTCCCTCCCTCCCTCCCTCCCTCCTTCCTTCCTTCCTTCCTTCCTTCCTTCCTTCCTTCCTTCCTTCCTTCCTTCCTTCCTTCCTTCCTTCCTTCCTTCCTTCCCTCCCTCCCTCCCTCCCTCCCTCCCTCCTCTGCAGGTCATCTTTGTCCAAGCTGCAGCTCTCCCTCTCTCTCTCCCTCACTCTCTCTCTCTCAATCCCCCTCCCTCCCTCCCTCCCTCCCTCCCTCCCTCCCTCCCTCCCTCCCTCTCTACCTCCTTCCCTCCCTCCCTCCTCTGCAGGTCATCTTTGTCCCAGCTGCAGCTCTCCCTCTCTCTCTCCCTCTCTCTCTCTCTCTCTCTCTCTCCCACTGTGGGAAAATAACTCATTATAAAGGTCACATTGTCAGCCGAGGCAGGGGGATGGGTGGACAGTAAGCAGAAAAGAGGGGTGCACACTGGGGTACGGTGGTAAATAGGTTGCATGTCATCGCAGCAACACAGCTCAGACACCGAGCCACCAACAAATCACGGTAACGACAAACTAAGCACTGGCAAGACACAGTTCTGGCACATGCACAATGGAACATCACATTGGGTTCAATCATGCCATCTTTTAAATCATCATCATCTCTAGCACCCATAAATTCATATGGATCTCTTGTGAATACTACAAATTCCTTAAAATTCTCTTCTGTGAGGAATTTACAAATAGACCAGCAAAATAAGAAACATTCTCAGCCCAATTTTCTTTCTAAATGGACTGACGGTTACGTTCCCACTAAGACAAACTCAAAACATCGTCGCTCACAGAGAAGGGAACTAACAAAGAAAAACACTGACAACCAAAAACTAAACAGGTGTTTTTTTATGGGTTCTGAAAGTTGTCCACTGAAAGTTGACAAGCAACTAGAAAATGGGTCCTAAATGACACCCACCATGGGTGTCCACTAAATTTGTCAAAGAAATGGCAAAACTAAAAGAAAATCCCACACCAACTTAGGAAAAAGAAAGTGGAGCAAACCAAACGGAGGTGTACAAAAGTGTCAGGCTCTGTTCTGACAACTTCAAGTGGAAGAGCTAACCAAAGGTGTTGCTCTCCCATCATCTCTTTCGCCACAGAAGGTCAGCAGCTCTTAAATATCAGCTGTGTACTAAGACGTTTTTGCTATTTTTCTATTGTCCTTACTCCCTCGGGACGAGCCCAACCAAACCAAAACTAATCTCCAATAAGGCTAAACGTAACATCAAAACAAAATGTGTGCCAGGTCTACTCACTGGCTAAACACAGAACACAAACCTTTTATTGACTGCCTACTCTTGAAAGACAATCAGCCACCAAGTTGTCCTTTACCACGGACATGTCGGATTTCAAGGGGAAACTCCTGCAACATTAGACTCCAGCGAAGGAGTCTGCAATTTGTAGAACTAGTCCTCTGCAGGAATACAAGAGGGTTATGATCAGTATAGACCATAAGACGGGCAGAGACCAATACATTTACCTTGAAGTGCTAAAGAGCCAGAACCAAAGCAAGTGTCTCCTTCGATGGTGGAGCAGTGTTTATGAAATGAGGCCAATTTCTTTGAAAAGTACCCTACAGGGTGCTCGACATTGCCGTCGTCTTTCTGGAGGAGCAAAGCACCTGCTCCTACATCACAGGCATCTGTGTACAAAGCAAATGGACAACGGAAATACGGAGCAGCAAGCACTGGTCCAGAGACCAAAAGGGTCTTTGTCTTCTAAAATGCCGCCTGACAGTCCAATGGAAAATTACTTTGGGACTAGTCAAATGGGGGCAACAACTTGGGCGAGGTTCTTGCAAAATCCCCGGTAGTAGCCAGTCATTCCCAGTAATCGAAGCAGTTCCTGGCGAGAAGTTGGCAGAGGAAGCTTATTGATGGCCTCCACTTTTGCCATGTACGGTCAGACTTTTCCTTGACCCATCACCTTTCCTAGGTTGCTTGGGAGATTTCATTCTCTGACAGGTTAACTGTCAAGTTTGCAGGTAGGTAGCCTAGCATTTAGAGCATTGGGCCAGTAACCGAAAGGTCGCTGGTTTGAATACCTGAGCTGACAAGGTGAAAAACCTGTCGATGTGTCCTTGAGCAAGGCACTTATCTCTAATTTGCTCCAGGGGCTGACCCTGTAGGTAGGCCATCATTGTATATAACAATTTGTTCTTAACTGACTTGCCTAGTTAAACAAAGGTTAAATTAAAACAGGATCTACAGTAAGCCACAACATCCTGTTTCAGACCAGGCCAGAAGAAGTTACGCAAGATGCGGCCAGACATCTTGACCTCAAGATGGCCTGCAATACTACCATTGTGAGCCAACCTAAGTACAGTATCTCTTGTCGGAGTGTAACTGGAACGGCAAATTGAGATACACTGGGGCCAGTAGCCTTGATTAAAAGTGGCGTGGGAATGCTATTTTCTCACCTCATAACATCATCTCTGACGAAGTAACTCACACAAACTTCATCAAAGTTCTCGTCTGGATGTACAGTATCTCCGCAAAAAGAAGGGAGAGGGAAGCATATTTTCTCTGTTCAGCAATCAGCTACTTCCTAGACATCTAAGTGTCAACTGTAAGGACCCTCTCTTCTTTCAGAGGTCCTACCAACTCACTCACCTTTGGGGTTTTCAAAGACGAGGTAAACTCAGGAACCCTACCAAAATCCAACCTGGTCTTAGAGCATTTCGTATTATTCTGTACTTAAATCTGAACACTCAATTTAGTATGATATGTTACGTTTCGCATGGTATGTATTCATTTGTGGATGCCCATCACCCATTTCGTATGATATGTTACAAATTATGTTACCAATTTGTAAAACATACAAATTCTAGCTAGGCTGGCTAACGATAACTAGGCTAGGGGTTAGGGTTAAGTTTAGAAGTTAGGTTAAAGGGTTAAGGTTAGTTGCAAGTAGTTGCAAAGTAGTTAAAAATTGAGTAAGTAGTTGAAAAGTTGCTAATTATCTAAAATTGTCCGTGATGAGATTTGAACTTGGAACCTTTGGGTTGCTAGATGTTCACATTATATACCCACCCATGTACCCCGATCAACCACCCACCCTTTTTGCCTTAAGTAACCATCTGTCTTATGTAACCATACCAAACGTAGCATATCTTCCTAATTTTAGGGTCCAGGATAAGTTTACTATGTTATGTCTAGTCACTGAGACCAGGCTGCAAAATCAGGACCACACATAAATGTTTCAGACAGATCCAACATGGTGGGACTACTGACATCCTCCTCAAAACTAGACTTGCTCTCTGCAATCTTCTTAGACATAACACATGTAAAAAAAAAACCTTCAGGTTCTTCCACTCTGGGCACCTAACAAACAACAGAATTAAGCACAACCTTCTCTCCAGCCAAATCATTGCCTAAAATGAACAAGACCCCCTTCACAGGCAGGGTAGGCTTCACTCCAACGACCACGGGGCCAGAAACAAGATCAGAATCGAGTTCCGCATTATACAAAGGAACTTCCATTCAACCCATCTCCAAGCCTTGAACCAACACACTGTCACAAGTTGCTGAAGTGTCAGACAAAATGAAGGGCTGGGCTGCCCCAGTGTCTCCTAGTATCTTCATTGGCTGTTCAACAGCATCATCACTCTGCAGAGACACAAACCCTTCTGAAACAAAGGGTTCATACAAATCTGATCTTGATTAGGAGATAAACCAGTCCCAAGCAGAGACTTAAAGGGCTGTAGGGCTCCCACAAGAAGAAAGGTTTTTCTATCAAAATGTTCTGTTTCAACTTAGGACACTGAGAGACAAATATGGCCTTTCTCATGGCAGTAATGACAAACTGGCAAATACGAATAACCAGTTTTCTGTCCGTCCTTGTCTCTGTGTACTGATGGAAAAGACAGAAACCTTGTAGTGAGAGATGACTTCTCTGGATTGTTTTTAGTGTAGGGATATTAGTACTTGGTGCCCTGTTTGTGAAAGTAGTTTTATGTCAAAACAAACTCATCTGCAAGGACTGCAGATTTCATTAATGAAGGTAGCAAACCATAATTCCTGGTGTTTGTTACGATGCAGATCCGGTGGTGATTGATTCAGGGTCTTTACCTGATAAAGTAATGTTAGGATATACTGTATGAGTTATGCTGTTAAGAGTTTTTGTGCCGAATACACTGCAGTGTCACGTTTATGTGCATTTTGCAACAGTGTGTAGGAGGGAGATTCCAAGATGTGGGCAGCGTGCAGGAGGACATGGGACAGAGGAATGTGTAGCTTCGGTGGAAAAAGTTGTGTCAACTGTAGGGGTGCCCATGTTGCTGGGGATTGGAAGTGTCCGGTGCGAGAGAGGCAGGTTGAGGTGGCCAGGGTCAGAATAGTGCAGAATATGTCTTATGCTGAGGTAGTGAAGAAAGTAGAGGAGGATGGATCAGGGGTGAGGGATTCTAAGAGGATCAACAGTATGTAAATAGTAGATCTGTTCCAGAACAGAGGGATAGGCCAATGAGTGATATACAGTATGTTTCAGTAAGGTTGGCTTCTTAGCATTCATAGCAATGTTTATCAACTGTACCGTAGAGAAAATAGATGTTGTGGTTGCAGCTGCAGAAAAGTACTTGAGGGTATGCGATTTCACTTCAGAAGAGTTACAGGGTGGGTTGAGTGGTGGTGTCTCGTCCTCTCAGGCCGTTGGCCTGGGGTAGAATCAGATAGGGTTAATGTAGTGGAATAAGGCGGTGGGTTTTAATGAGTGTAGGGTAATAAAAAAAAGTATATACAGCGGGTGAAATAAGTATTGAACACGTCACCATTTTTCTCAGTAAATATATTTCCAAAGGTGCTATTGACATGAACTTTTCACCAGATGTTGGTAACAACCCAAGTAATCCATACATACAAAGAAACCAAAACAAATAAGTTCAGAAATTAAGTTATGTGTAATAATGTGAAATGACACAGGGAAAAAGTATTGAACACATGAAGAAAGGGAGGTGCAAAAAGGCATGGAAAGCCAAGACAACAGCTGAAAACTATCAGTAATTAAAAAGCAATCCAGCCCCCTGTCAGTGCAAATTAATATCAGCTGGTTCAGTCCCAACTGATGGCCTACAAAAAGGTCTCATTGCCAAGGTGTCACACAAGACACATCTCATGATGGGTAAAAGCAAAGAGCTGTCTCAAGACCTTCGCAACCTAATTGTTGCAAAACATAATGATGGTATTAGTTATAGGCACATTTCTAAGCTTCTGAATGTTCCAGTGAGCACTGTTGGGGCCATAATACGGAAGTGGAAAGACAATCATTTCATCATAAATTTGCCTCGACCAGGTGCTCCTCGCAAGATTTCTGACAAAGGAGTGAAAAGAATAATCAGAAGAGTTGTCCAAGAGCCAAGGACCACTTGTGGAGAGCTTCAAAAAGACCTGCAATTAGCAGGTACTGTTGTCTCAAAGAAAACAGTAAGTAATGCACTCCACCGCCATGGCCTGTATGCACGCTCACCACGCTCACCATTGCTGAAATAAAAGCATGTTGAAGCTTGTTTAAAGTTTGCTGCACAACATTTGGAAAAACCAGTGAAATACTGGGAGAATATAGTGTGGTCAGATGAGAGCAAAATTGAATTGTTTGGATGTCATAATACACACCATGTTTGGAGGAGAAATGGCACTGCACATCACCCTAAAAACACCATACCAACAGTGAAGTTTGGAGGTGGGAACATCATGGTGTTGGGCTGCTTTTCAGCAAATGGTACTGGCAAACTTCACATAATTGAAGGAAGGATAAATGGGCAAATTTACGAGGAGCACCTGGTCGAGGCAAATTTATGGTGAAATGATTGTCTTTGGGTTCTGTTTGTTCACCCAAACAGAACCAACCGAAAACGAAATCGAGAGAAAAACCAAGTCTGTAACACCGACCCTTTCCCCTCACATTTTTTTTTAAGAACGACATGTTGTGTGAAAAAATTGCCCAAAGATCAAATACCCTTTTAATTGTCAATTCAAGTCATTGTTATTGACCTTAGTTCTGGAGACAAGAGAAAGATAAGGTACAGAGAAAATCCACTTTGTCTCCATACAAAACCACAATGGTGCAACCGCTATTTTAGTCAGTCATTAAATAACAGGCTTCCTTCATACAATCGCTTCCTCGCTATTTTCCACGGCAAGCCACTGATTGCAACAATTAACAGCATCACAGAACCTGGACACACAGATGCCAAATGACAGAAAACCACAACCGCTTTGGCTGACGCTGGCCGAGGATGTCCTAAGGATAACGGAAGCACAAAGGAATATTCTTGTGAACAATCTATAGCAGTCAGAAAGGCCCGCAGGTTTACTTTGTGTTATTCCTGGACGCTGATTTTTAGTCTGGCGCCATCGGACACAGCACTCCTCTGTCTCTACCACGAAGTAACCTGGAGATCTAGACTGTCCATTAACCCTCATTAATCACATCATGTCTCAGCTATGGCACTTTCCCTTGCCCTTATAATCATGATGTAAATATCAGACTAAAGGTGCAAAGATGCAAGGACCCTACAGGCTTCAGAATCGTCTTCCTGACCACCAGCTTTAGTGCGCTAACCACATTTATGTCCTTTTAGCCGTCGAGTTAGCTTCCATTGATTGAGACGCAGAGAGGAAACTGAAGCTAGAGTCGGTAGATAATGCCTTTCAGTAGAACACTTTGATACTAGGAGGAAAGCGTGAGATTTAATCAGGGCTTTAAGGAGAAACAAGCTACTCTGTCTGCTAAAGCTAACACACTTCAAGTAATTGTGTCTCTGAGCCTAATATAAAGCTAGAAGACACATCGACAACAATAGTCTTTGTAATTGATGCCTTTTAGTGGAGCTGAGATTGGGATGAGTTTGACTATTCTAATTTCCTCTGGTATATTCTCCAAGTTAAGAGATCAATTAAATCAATCAAGATCAATTGAATCAACATGACTAGTAAACACCAGGTGCATGTTTTCATTAGCCAGGGGTATAATGAGGAAGTTAAGTTATACAGTGCATTCGGAAAGTATTCAGACCCCTTGACCTTTTCCACATTTTGTTACGTTACATCTCCCAGTCCATGCTGCTTAAAAACATCTCCACAGCATGGTGCTGCCACCACCATGCTTCACCGTAGGAATGGTGCCAGGTTTCCTCCAGACGTGACGCTTTGGCATTCAGGCCAAAGAGTACAATCTTGGTTTCATCAGACCAGAGAATCTTGTTTCCATGGTCTGAGAGTCTTTAGGTGCCTTTTGGAAAACTTTGTATTTAATACATTTTAGAATAAAGCTTCAATGGAACAAAATGTGGAAAAAGTCAATGGGTCTGAATACTTTCCGAATGCACTGTATGTCAACGA
This sequence comes from Thymallus thymallus, assembly GCA_023634145.1. NCBI lineage: Eukaryota > Metazoa > Chordata > Actinopteri > Salmoniformes > Salmonidae > Thymallus > Thymallus thymallus. The sequence continues at coordinate 28,769,352 of CM042404.1, forward strand.
GTGGGCCAGTAGGCAATTTAAAAAGTTAAAAAAATATCAATCTACTCAGATAAACATTTCTTGCGTGGATGGAAAATTATATTTTATGGTTAACTATGTTTTTCAGAACTAAGTTGAAATTGAAAATGAAGATATGGCTACTCACTGGAGGCGGGACTTGGACTGTGATTTCATCGGCATCCACGGGGGAGTCAAACCACTGCCTCTCGTCTGAGGACTGGCTGTCGGGGTAGCCCTTCCCTCTGCCTGGCTGAGATTGCTGACTCTTGGATCTCCGGGATATACTGTCCAAGTCCTGGCTGTCTCCATTCTGCAGGGAAAGTAAAGTATACCATTGGATTTTCATTGATTTTACATGTGTATGTTGTCAGTTTAAAAAATGGCAGAGAAATTATGTGAGAAAACTCGATGGAATCAACAAAATTACAGTTTTTACCCTATCTGATGAGTACTTCCACAGTTCGACACTGTCCATACTGTTTCTCTTGGGGATTTTGGGTCTGGCTCCTAGAAGAAAGAAGAGAGCAAAAAACGGACATTAAAGCATAAGATTACCCGGGTCACCTGACCAGAGACAAACACCCTATCCATAATCACATTTCAGAGACATAGTAACACGCTCATCAAGGCTAGGGTCATTAAAGTGTGTACAGATATTTCATAAATATTTATTAGTTCATGATTGAATCTGAATGATCAGCATAATCTATAAATACATGTAATCTAAATTGTAATCTGCGTAATCCCTGAAAGTAAATATTTATTATGAGAGAAACAGAAACAATAACCAGTAATGCGGCAGGTAGCCTAGTGGTTAGAGTGTTGGGCCTGTAACTGAAAGGTTGCTGGTTTGAATCCCTGAGCTGACAAGGTAAAAATCTGATGTTCTGCCCCTGAACAAGGCAGTTAACCTACTGTTCTTAAGCCATCATTGTAAATAAGAATTTGTTCTTAACTGACTTGCCTAGTAAAATTAAAGTATAAAAAAATATGCTGCAATAACTGTGAGCTCTTCATTTTAATACATTTATTTTAGGGGGATTCAACTTTGTATTCAAGTTGATATAGTTTACGTAATATGAGTTTGCCATTTTTACATGAAGTGGTTAGAGTTGGTAATAACTTTAAGGAGCAGAACAGCATCGGGAAGAGAAGCTTCATTGCCAAATGTTCCAAGCGGTTAAAACCATTCGTTTTTGAGATAGGGGTGTCAGCAAGGCTGTGTTGCATTTATTACAAGCTACATTACAAGCTCAAATTTTTTTTAAACAAAAATGACAATCATGCAAAAATCCACAATGGTGTCAGGCTCTGGCCATAGAGAAGCCTATTGCTTCTCTATATAGCCATGGTCAGAGTCTGACAGATCTAGAATTTATTTTCTATGTGGGGGTTTTGTGTTGGATCCCTAATTAGAGTCAGCTGCTGTGCATTGTCTCTAATTATGGATCCTACATATGTTTGTAGGTCCCACATCCTAGGTGAGGGTCATTATAATCAGGTCACGGAGAAAGTAAGTGTGTCTTGTTTGATAGTTCGTCATTTTTTGAAGTTGTGAAAATAAATGTTGAACTATGATTGCGCCACGCCTTGGTCTCTCCTTCCACCAACACGTGACAAATGGTCACAGCCCTACTGACCTACCCTGTATGACCACTTCTGCGGTCCACTTCTCATGCTTGTTCTATCTGCACATCAGTCATGTGACCCTTTGAAAGGTAAAACAGGAAGCACTATGTACTGTATGTATTTGGTTGTATCGTTAACTATAGCAATATTGGAATGAATTAGCAATTACATTTAGAAAGTTATATTATCATTATTCTGAACGCTTTTGTTTGCACTTCATGATATGACCAATGAATTTGAACCATGTGTCTGGAGCCAAATTTTTCAAAACTTCATGCCTGTATTTTCAGTGTCGTTTTGTTATGTGATGTCATCAGATAATCCATCTGTGTATTTGTTTAAAGGGGAAAATGTAATGCTTGATGATTACCATCACTCACTCTACCCCGTACTCAAGTGTTCACAGCCAAATATTTTGTTGTCATACATGGTCTGTGTTATGTCTGTCTGTAAAGGGACATAATCACCTAACTTTGTTTATTTATCTAAAAAGGTATGTTGGTTTCACACTGGATTTGGCAATCGCAAATCTATCTACACTTGATCCCTTCAGCTTGCACGTGGCCAGTGTACTGACTCACTGAAGGCCTAGTCTTACATTTACAATCCCCTTCTCCAAACGGTTTACTCATTTACCTTATCAATAGTTCTAACCAATTTGTAAATTACAGTGCATGGAGAATGGTGTTACTTCTGTCTGGAAAAAAATTAAGTGGACGTTCCACTTGGAACCGACAGGTTGCTCGACCTCATTCATCTTTTCATCATATGTAAATGTGGTGCAATTATGAGGGAATAAAGTCAAGGTCAGAATATCTGAAGACACACTGCCACACCTTAATTTTTTTCATATATGAGTAGAGAGAGAAATGCATAATGTCTCATTCCATGCACCAGCTCCGGAGGTCTACATCACCGGCTTTCTAGGCGTCACTGAACTGGATCATTACCACCAACCCCAGACTGTCTTGTTTCATTACGCACACCCATTCCCCCTAATTAGAATGTGTTTAGAGGTTTACACTTCACTCTTTTGTTTGGGTTTCAATCCTGTTTTTATATATATACATACAGTCATGTGAAAAAGTAAGTTCACCCCCTGGAAAGTTATTTTATTAAACATAATTGGACAGATGCATATGTAATCTTCACTTCAACACTATTGACATATAAGTTACCCAATGTAAAAAAAAGAACTTTCCAGGGGTTGTACTTACTTCATATATATATATATATATGCTTTGTTTTGGGTGGGAAATTAAACCCCATACTTATTCCTGTGTCTGTCTCCTATCATTGTACAAAGTGACACATAAAAAGGGAATTACAGTTGAAGTCGGACGTTTACATAAACTTAGTTTGAAGTCATTAAAACTCATTTTTCAACCACTCCACAGATTTTATGTTAACAAACTATAGTTTTGGCAAGTCGGTTAGGACATCTACTTTGTGCATGACACAAGTAATTCTTCCAACAATTGTTTACAGACAGATTATTTCACTTATAATACACTAAGTTGACTGTGCCTTTTAACAGCTTGTAAAATTACATAAAATTATGTAATTGCTTTAGAATCTTCTGCTAGGCTAATTGACATAATTTGAGTCAATTGGAGGTGTACCTGTGGATGTATTTCAAGGCGTACCTTTAAACTCAGTGCCTCTTTGCTCGACATCATGGGAAAATCCAAAGAAATCAGCCAAGACCTCAGAAAAATAATTGTAGACCTCCACAAGTCTGGTTTATTCTTGGGAGCAATTTCCAAACGCCTGAAAGTACCACATTCATCTGTACAAACAATAGTACGCAAGTATAAACACCATGGGACCACGCAGCCGTCATGCCACTCAGGAAGGAGACGCGTTCTGTCTCCTAGAGATGAACGTACTTTGGTGCGATAAGTGAAAATCAATATCAGAACAACAGCAAAGGACCTTGTGAAGATGCTGGAGGAAACGGGTACAAAAGTATCTATATCCACAGTAAAACGAGTCCTATATCGACATAACCTGAAAGGCTGCTCAGCAAGGAAGAAGCCACTGCTCCAAAACCATCATAAAAAAGCCAGACTACGGTTTGCAACTGCACATGGGGACAAAGATCGTACTTTTTGGAGAAATGTCCTCTGGTCTGATGAAACAAAAATAGAACTGTTTGGCCATAATGACCATCGTTATGTTTGGAGGAAAAAGGGGGAGACTTGCAAGCCGAAGAACACCATCCCAACCGTGAAGCACGGGGTGGCAGCATCATGTTGTGGGGGTGCTTTGCTGCAGGAGGGACTGGTGCACTTCACAAAATAGATGGCATCATGAGGAAGGAAAATGATGTGGATATATTGAAGCAACATCTCAAGACATCAGTGTGGAAGTTAAAGCTTGGTCACAAATGGGTCTTCCAAATGGACAATGACCCCAAGCATACTTCCAAAGTTGTGGCAAAATGGCTTAATGACAACAAAGTCAAGGTATTGGAGTGGCCATCACAAAGCCCTGACCTCAATCCTATAGAACATTTGTGGGCAGAACTGAAAAAGCTTGTGCAAGCAAGGAGGCCTACAAACCTGACTCAGTTACACCAGTTCTGTCAGGAGGAATGGGCCAAAATTCACCCAACTTACTGTGGGAAGCTTGTGGAAGGCTATTTAAAGGCAATGCTACCAAATACTAACTGAGTGTATGTTAACTTCTGACCCACTGGGAATGTGATGAAAGAAATAAAGCAAAAATAAATCATTCTCTCTAATATTATTCATAAAGTAAAGTGGTGATCCTAACTGATCTAAGACAGGGAATTTTTACTAGGATTAAATGTCAGGAATTGTGAAAAACTGAGTTTAAATGTATTTGGCGAAGGTGTATGTAAACTTCCGACTTCAACTGTATGTTCCATTTACGCTGGCTTAACTCGGATCGGAATTCCCCCCAAATGAATAGAATGAACACAGTCCTAAATTACATACTATTTACAAGTTGTCAAACCAGTAAGGCATAAAGTTAATCTTGCATAGAAAACACTAAGCACCCATGAATCGTAAACTACATTACTCCAAACTTCATCACCATTATAACAACCTGAATGTCTGTTCTTCTCATTGTATTTGCATTCTGGGAGGTGGCAGTGCCAGGGCTGCCAGGGCTTGGGTTACACCTAACCACAGTTTGTACAGCATGGGCCTGCTGCTCCAAACAGACACTCTCTGTTTCAAATAAGCATCCAATATGTCCTCTCCATACACAGAACAGGGCTGTGTCCACCTGACTAACCCTTTCCTCCCAGACCCGGACTGAATGGAAGATGCAATAGCCCGGAATTACCCCAAGTGACCTCAAACAATCCCCCCCTCAACATTCCATCCTAATCAATCTATCAGTCTATCTTCATCAGACTATGTCTCACTTATCTTTTTCCCGTCATAGCCTTGGAACATTGCTGTTCTCTAGGAATGCACATATTGCCTGAATATCACAATGACATAAATGGGTAAGATAAAGACAATACATGGAGTTCCTCTCAACTCTTACTACTTATAGAATTGTAGAGTATGTCATTTGTATAACCGTACATGAATGAGTAACACACATTGACGGATGAAGTGCATGTCTGTCTGGGAGAAACATTAAAACCCATTCACATCCTTGTACAATATTTGGTACAATATCAAAATGTGCCACTGAACAATTTCTGTTTGGTGTAAATGCATGAAATTTGGTGTCTACACAGTTAGTACAAGTGTCTAGACCGGCCACATTGGAATGTTAAGATTGTCATTTTCTTTAATACTTCCAGTGTCAAAGTTGAGATTTTGAAAAAAAATGTAAGAATCATTCAAATGACTTCAGGATATGTATTTTAAAATATATTTCCAAATTAAATTGTTTAAAACATATAGTATTGTTATTTGACCTGTTCCAAGCCCAAATATGCCAAATATACAGTATAGTTCAATTCATTGTAATTTGTCAACTACAGCTGTTTCTGTGTCGTACTATTTTTAGTCTATGGATACATGGGTTTTTACACATTTCACAAATTAAGTAATGTGAATACATGTTCCAATGGCCAGATCTTAATAATTTTTTGTGTATAGATTGTCCGGACCAATATATATATTATTTCGATATATACAGTGCATTCAGAAAGAGTTAAAACTCTTTCCCTTTTTCCACATTTTGTTACGTTACAGCTTTATTCTAAAATGGATCAAACAAAAATATGTAATCATCAATCTACACACAGTACCCCATATTGACAAAGCGAAAACTGTTTTTTATAATTTTTTGCAAATGTATTAAAAATAAAACAGAAATATCTTATTTATATAAGTATTCAGACCCTCTGCTATGAGACTCGAAATTGAGCTCTGGTCAATCCTGTTTTCATTTATTATCCTTGAGATGTTTCTACAACTTGATTGGAGTCCAACTGTGGTAAATTCTATCGATTGGACATGATTTGGAGAAGCACAAACCGGTCTATATAAGGTCCCACAGTTGACAGTGCATGTCAGAGAAAATACCAAGCCATGAGGTCGAAGGAATTGTCCATAGAATTAGAAATGCTGCAAAGAAACTACTAAAGGACACCAATAAGAAGAAGAGACTTGCTTGGGCCAAGAAACACAAGCAATGGACATTAGACCGGTGGAAATGTGTCCTTTGGTCTGGAGTCCAAATTTGAGATTTTTGTTTCCAACCTCATCCAAATTTAGATGGTTTGGGATGAGTCTGACCGCAGTGAAGGAAAAGCAGCCATTAAGTGCTCAGCATATGTGGGAACTCCTTCAAGAATTCCAGGTGAAGCTGGTTGAGAGAATGCCAAGAGTGTGCAAAGCTGTCATCAAGGCAAAGGGTGGCTACTTTGAAGAATCTCAAATATAAAATATATTTTGATTTGTTGATTTTGGTTACTACATGATACCATATGTGTTATGTCATAGTTTTGATGTCTTCACTTTCATTCTACAATGTAAAAAATAGTGCAAATAAAGAAAAACCTATTCCATACTTTTGGCCCCCAGTGTATATATATTATTTATACAGTACCTGTCAAAAGTTCTAGAACAACTACTCATTCAAGGGTTTTTCTTTATTGTTACTATTTTCTACATTCTATAATAATAGTGAAGACATTAAAACAATGAAATAACACATATGGAATTATGCAGTAACCAAAAAAGTGTTAAACAAATCAAAATATATTTTAGATTTTAGATTCTTCAAAGTAGCCACCCTTTGCCTGAATGACAGCTTTGCACACTCTTGGCATTCTCTCAACCAGCTTCATGAGGAATGCTTTTCCAACAGTCTTAAAGGAGTTCCCACATATGCTGAGCACTTGTTGGCTGCTTTTACTTCACTCTGCGGTCCAACTCATCCCAAACCATCTCAATTTGGTTGAGGTCAGGTGATTTTGGAGGCCAGGTCATCTGATGCAGTACTCCATCACTCTCCTTCTTGGTCAAATACACAGCCTGGAGGTTAGTTTTGGGTCATTGTCCTGTTAAAAAACAAATGATAGTCCCACTAAGAGTATTGTATACTGCAGAATTCTGTGGTAGCTATGCTGGTTAAGTGTGCCTTGAATTCTAAATAAATAACTGACAGTGTCACCAGCAAAGCACACCCACATCATCACACCTCCTCCTCCATGCTTCATGGTGGGAACCACACATGCAGAGATCATCCGTTCACCTACTCTGCGCTGCATCTCACAAAGGACTCATCAGACCAAAGGACAGATTTCCACCGGTCTAATGTCCATTTCTCGTCTCTGTCCTGGCACCCCAATGGTGGAACCATCTGAAAACTTCAAACAGTATCTTGAGCTGCCCCCCCCCCCCCCCCCCCCCCATCCCCTCTTCTAGCTATGACTCTACTGATAGCTACTTTATTGAGGAAAAATGTACTTTCTATGCCTGTGATATTTGGTTGTCCGGCTTAGCTGAATGCACTAACTATATGTCGCTCTGGATCTGCTTAATGACTATAATGTAAATGTAAAATAAAACATCTCCATCCTCTGATCCGCGATTGATTGAATCCAACCTCAGAACGATAGAGCTGAAATGATGACTCTATACTTCTACAGAAGTCCTTTTAGAGGGTCATACATAATGCATTCACTAAGATGCATTATCAGCAGAGAAGGATTTGGTTGACAGAAGCACAATGAGCCATTACTATGCATACATCATCTATCTGCGGTATTTGCACAAAGACAAACGTATGCATTCTCTAAAGCTTATTCTGAGCTTTGCAAAACTCACTCCACCTCTGACATAGACATACATCTCCCTCAACCAATTGAATAGAGAATGGGTTATAGCATTTCACAGAAGCCCTCTCAAGAACACATTCAAATCGCTTGACTACTCTTTACAGCTCCATAGCAACTAGAAAGGCAAAGCGTCCAATACCATTTACAGTACATTCAAAGAATTCAAAGGCTTACCTCATACTCCGAAGAACTATGGTAAAGTAATTGTTGTCAGTGAGCATAAATTGAAAAGAAACTGTTGCTATAATTTTTATTAGTCTATACTTTTATTCCATTTGCGGCGTCCAGTAAGTATACTGTGAGAACCCGTCACAGGTCCTGCCTCTCTCTCTCAACTCAAGAGTTTGTCTGGAGGAATGGTGTCATGTTTTCCTTCTGAGCGTGTGTGTGCGAGGGAGAGAGAGAGAGAGAGAGAGAGAGAGAGAGAGAGAGAGAGAGAGAGAGAGAGAGAGAGAGAGGAGAGAGAGGAGAGAGAGAGAGAGAGAGAGAGAGAGAGAGAGAGAGAGAGAGAGAGAGAGAGAGAGAGAGAGAGAGAGAGAGAGAGAGAGAGAGAGAGAGAGAGAGAGAGAGAGAGAAAAAGATGCTTAGCAGGACCTGGGATTGTGTGAGGGTGGGGTGTGGTAAGGAGATGGAGAGAGAGCTGGGCAGTGCTATATAGGGCTTTCCATGTTGATAATGGTTATTACTATGGTCAGTAGTATCACCCTGAAAAAGTATGGCTGGGTCGGTTATCAAAAGAAATTTAACCATCACCTTATGTTTTGATCTGTATTTATTATCCACATAGGGGTTAACTCATGTTTAAAAAAGTGCAGCCATGGGTCAAATTGAAAATCTTCTCAAATAAACAACAAAAGTAGATTAATTAATTTGGACTGTTAGTACAGCATGTTAGGATTTTAGAGCTCCAGGTAGAATTAACCCTATAAGGCTCTTATCTATAATCATCTTACCCTCCTGAAATCCTGCACCGAACGATCAAGGGAACTCACAGTTTCTATGGGGAACCTTATCCTTTCCCCCCAAAAAACTCCAGTGGTCATCATTTAAGAATACATTTTTTTGTCCTTTTTTTTAGGTTCAAACCCCTGTGCTTTTACTGCTATACCAGACTCTGGCACGTGGTCATCCTTTCTATACTCAGTGGTGTAAAGTACTTAAGTAAAAATACTTTCAAGTATTACTTAAGTAGTTTTTTTTGGTATCTGTACTTTACTTTACTATTTTTTATTTTTGACAACTTTTACTTTTACTTGACTACATTCCTAAAGAAAATAATGTACTTTTTACTTCATACATTTCCCCTGACACACAAAAGTACTTGTTACATTTTGAATGCTTAGCAGGAAAAGAAAATGGTCCAGTTCACAATTATCAAGAGAACATCCCTGGTCATCTATTGTCTCTGATCTGTCTGACTCGCTAAACACAAAGGCTTTGTTTGTAAATTATTTGAGTGTTGGAGCGTGTCCCTGGCTATCCGTAAAAATAAAAAAAACAAGGAAATGGTGCCGTCTGGTTTGCTTAATATAAAGAATTTGAAATTATTTATACTTTTACTTTTGATACTTAAGTACATTTTATCAATGACATTTACTTTTGATACTTAAGTATATTTAAAACCAAATACTTTTAGACTATTACTCAAGTAGTATTTTACTGGGTGACTTTCACTTTTACTTGAGTCTTTTTCTATGAAGGTATCTTAACTTTTTAAGTATGACAACTGGGTACTTTTTCCCCCACTGTCTTTACTGTTAAGCTTACCGTATGCTTCCCAGTTGAAACAATTTGCTCATATATTATGATGAAATGTTGTAATGTTTTGGTTTGTTTTGGTGTCTGGCAGGTTTTTTTTTGGGCTGTTCAAACACAAGCTGAAGTTCGGTAGCAAAAGTCTACGCCTCTTCGTCTGTGATTGGTCAAAAGTAGGAATTCCCTATTTAAGTGTTTGTTGTCATTCAACGACAGACTAGACATCAAGCACAATTTTTCACTTGAGAAATACTTCATAAAACATCTTAGTTAGATGTAAAATTTCGCGACTAAGACCTCCTTGGCAAAAACATGCAAATTAATTACAGATTTATTGAGTTATCTTAGATTAATTCTGACTATTTTGAGGAAGAGTACTGGCTATGTTATTTATACGGCATCTCAAGAGGGCCAACAGTAATATTTACTTTCTTCTCATTTTTCAAGTGAAGGTATTTGAAGGGAGTACGTGAGCACTAATGTTTACTTCACCTAGCCCAGTTCCGCTAGGAGCAAACCGAACCTATGTATGTGGACGCCTTAAGTCTCCCTCTCACACTGAAAACAAGTTCAAGGTAGAACCATAGAAGGACATTTCCATCTTACCTTGCACCTCAAACTCTGACCCACAGGGTGAAAGGTCACTCTCGTTGACCCCCAGAGCCTCCATCAGCTGCTCAACATTCATCCTGGCTGTCAACTCGCCATTCCTGTCCCCAATCTGAGAGAGGGAGAAGGGAGAGAGAGAGAGAGACCTTATTGACTACAGGTGTATGGGATTTCACTATTTGATTATTGTTAGTCTGATAACAGCAATGGCAAATATATTGGTTTTGAAAATAAACTTCACAGCAATATAACTCCTTAAAAATGCAGTTGATACCTCTCTGGAGATATCCAGGTGTTTGCGGGCGTAGTGCAGGGCCTGGCGATGACTTCCTAAAGACACATAGGCATTTCCTAGACTCCAGCAGGCACGGCCCTCTCCAACCCTATCAACACATACAGTTAGAGAAGGAACCAATCAAACACCATAATGATAAGCATGTTAAGGTTTTAAGGTTTTTGTGCATTTCAGTGGAGGCTGCTGAGGGGAGGATGGCACATAATAATGGCTGGAACGGAGCACATAGAATGGCATCAAACACTGTGTTCGATGTATTTGATACCATTCTATTGGTTCCCCTCCAGCCATTACCACGAGCCTTTCCTTCCCAATTAAGGTGCCACCAGCCTCCTGTGGTGCATGTGTACATACTTTCGTGTGTGCTTGCGTGGAAGTGTATATGTGTGTGTGTCTGCGTGTGACTGCATGTGAGTGTGCATATAGGTGTGTACCTGTCAGTGAGCTCCTGGGCTACGAGGAGGTGTTTGAGGTGGTAGTCTATGGCTCTCTCGTACTGCTGCAGCAAAGTGTAGGTGTTCCCCAGACTGTAACACGCCTGGGCCTCCATCACCTGGTCCTTTAACTGACGAGACAGCTGCAGAGTTTTCCTGGTTTGAAGAGGGAGACGGGGAGACGGGGAGACAGGGAGACGGTTTTTTACTATACCATACATAATCCCATATTTTTTTATTATAAATGAAATTATTAGATTTGAATTCATGCAAGTAATGAAGTCTATGATGTCACATGGCGGCAGGTAGCCTAGCGGTTAGTAAGCGAAAGGTTGCTGGTTTGAATACCCGAGCCGACAAGGTGAAAAACCTGTCGATGTGTCCTTGAGCAAGGCACTTAACCCTAATTTGCTCCAGTGGCTGACCCTGTAGGCAGGCCGTCATTGTTCTTAACTGACTTGCCTAGTTAAATAAAGGTTAAATAAATAAACACAGTGCTCTGAGCCTCATTGGGCGATACACCTCATTTCCACTAGGTGACAGTGTTGTGTTCTCTTCTAACCTGTAGGACTCCGTGGCAGTGTTGAACTGGCCCAGGAAAATCAGAGCGTTGCCTAGGTTACTATAGGCTCTACGTTCTGCTGCTTTGTCACCAAACTCCTTGGCAATGGAGAGTCTCTGTGAACAGAAGAAAGTTGGTATATTTTCTTGGAAATGTACTGTGTGTGTGTATATTGTTGGCCTTGAACAGTCTATTGATGGAAAAAATATTGTGTTGCGATACTGATACTTGTTCATCTTGTAAGTACGTCATACACTTTACATTGAGCTCATTCACAAAGACAAAGGCAAGTGTCTCATGAGTTTTCAGCCAGGGGCAAAATGATCTAGTGTGAAAACACCTTCCAATAATTATGTTATGTTACACTTATGTCACGCTATTGTGTGTGTCTCTTTACTAGTACATCAGATGACGTTGACTACAGTCCCAGGGATATGTATATCAGATGACGTTGACTACAGTCCCAGGGATATGTATATCAGATGACGTTGACTACAGTCCCAGGGATATGTATATCAGATGACGTTGACTACAGTCCCAGGGATATGTATATCAGATGACGTTGACAACAGTCGCAGGGATATGTATATCAGGTGACGTTGACTACAGTCCCAGGGATATGTATATCAGATGACGTTGACTACAGTCCCAGGGATATGTATATCAGATGACGTTGACTACAGTCCCAGGGATATGTATATCAGATGACGTTGACTACAGTCCCAGGGATATGTATATGCATCTCACCTGTCTGTGGAATTTGATGGCCTCCACAAAATTTCCCAACAGGTAGTGGGTGTTGCCTAGGTTACCGAAGGCCCTCCCCTGAGCGGCCCTGTCGCCCAGCTCTTTGACCAGACACAGGTTCATCCTTTAGTAGAGAGGAGGGCTTGAGTTTGCTACAATTGTGTTTTACACAAATTATACATTATTAAAAGTCACATTTTTGTTGTCTTGGAGTGAACATTCTACAGTGCCTTCAGAAAGTATTCACATCCCTCAATTTTTCCTACAATTGTGGTACAGCCTGAATTTACAATGGATTAAATTTAGATTTTTTAAATCACCGGCCTTCACACAATACCCCATAATGTCAAAGTGGAATTATGTGTTTTGACATTTTCAAATGAAAAGCTGAAATGTCTTGAGTGAAGAAGTATTCAACCCCTTTGTTATGGCAAGCCTAGATAAGTTCAGGCGTAAAAATGTGCTTAACAAGTCACATATTAAGTCACATGGACTCTGTGTGCAATAATAGGGTTTAACATATTGTTTAATGACTACCTCATCTCTGTACCCCACACATACAATTATCTGTAGCGTCCCTTACTCAAGCAGTGAATTTCAAACACAGATTCAACCACAAAGACCAGGGAGGTTTTTCAATGCCTCACAAAGAATGGCACCTATTAGTAGACTATTAGTAAAAAAATAAAAAAGCAGACATTGAATATCCCTTTGATTACGGTGAAGTTTGTACACTTTGGATGGTGTATCAATACACCCAGTCACTACAAAGATGCAGGCATCCTTCCTAACTCAGTTGCCAGAGAGGAAGGAAACCGCTCAGGGATTTCACCATGAGGCCAACAGTTACAGAGCTATAATGGCTGTGGTAGGAGATCAACAACATTGTAGTTCATCCACAATACTAACCTAATTGACAGAGTGAAAAGAAGTATACTTGTACAAAAATAAAAATATTCCAAACTGGAACCCATAACTGGATCAAATTTCAAAAGGATCCTTATGTGTGTATGCCTTCATGATAATATAAGCATAATGACATAGACTTCAAAGTACATTTTATACATCTTAGAATATTTTATTTCAGTGCAAGGAGGCAATTTTTGTCGAGTGCTGCTCAATCAACTTCAACCAGAATAATTAGGAATAAAATTATATATTTATTAAATATTAAATATTTATTTATTTTCTATTTTCTTCATTAAATGTTATCTTATGTATAGTCTTTTAATGTTAAATGCTGCACTTTTTATAAGAATATTGACTATTTTCTGTACGTCCATAAAGTCGTTGTCCACCCTGTTACATTGTGGTTTCTAGCAATTTAAGAGAATATATATATTTCTACAATGACATCACAAACAGGAAATAATGTCACTTCCTGGGCGGGAAGACAACTATGGTGAGGATGGTGAGTATCTAGATTTCATTTTCATCATTATATGTTGGTGATGTGATGTGGGAAAGCATAACATGTCCACCCTGTTAAGCAAAAAAATTATTAATCGAATTTCATAATTTCAAAATATATCTGTCAAACAATGTAAATTCCTTTTCAAGTGGCAGCCATTATCCTAGCTTCATCACGATCACTTGGAGCATAGTTGCTAATTTTAGCTCAAAATGTCCATCCTGTTATTGTCCACCCTGTTATCCATGTACACGTAACAGGGTGTACAAATGGATATATTGCAGTAATGTGTTGCAAAATATGTGTTTTTGTTCAGAAATTGTATTACATAATTGCAGTATATATAGCATGTATAGTATTTTAAGAATAAATAAATATCGATTGAATCAAGTCTTTCTGAAGGAATGGCACCTCCTCTTAGTGCAGCTGAAAGACAGCAGCAATACAGAGAACGACGTAACGCTAAACCCAGAAAGAAGGAGTGAGTATCTCGAGAAAGAGAGGGAGAAAAGGAGAAAAAATAAAGAGACAGGGAAGAAGAAGGCAATAGCTGAACTCAGTGACAGAGTGCAGCGTGCAGAAAGGGAGAAATTGAGAAATTCAAAAAGGATACTCAGAGCCAGGGTGAAGGCTAGTGCGTTGCTGCGTCCCAAACACCACCCTCAACCCCTGTTATCAGCCCGGGCCTTCAACGTTAGAATATGCTTAAGATAAGGCATTTCAGATTATTAGTTGCTCAACTTTCTACTAACTCTAACCGTAATCCCTAACCATAACCCATAACCCTAATCCCAATCTACTAACCCATATCCTGGACTTTATCTCTGACTCCACCCCTAGAATCCTAACAATGCATTTACTGTGTTTTAGGCAACGTGTGTGTGTGTGTGTGTGTGTGTGTGTGTGTGTGTGTGTGTGTGTGTGTGTGTGTGTGTATGATTGTGTTCATTTGTGACTCATTTCAACTAGGCAAACAGTACCAGTCAAAAGTTTGGACACACCTACTCATTCAAGGGTTTTTCTTTATTTTTTACAAATTTCTACATTGTAGAATAATAGTGAAGACATCAAAACTATGAAATAACACATATGGAATCATGTAGTAACCAAAAAAGTGTTAAACAAATCATAATATACTTTATATTTGAGATTCTTCAAAGTAGCCACCCTTTGCTTTGATGACAGCAGAAACCATCAAGCGCTATGATGAAACTGGCTCTCATGAGGACCGCCACAGGAAAGGAAAACCCAGAGTTACTTCTAAGTTAATTTGAGTTACCAGCCTCAGAAATTGCAGCCCAAAATAAATGCTTTAGAGTGTAACAGACACATCTCAACATCAACTGTTCAGATGAGACTGCGTGAATCAGGCCTTTATGGTCGAATTGCTGCAAAGAAACCACTACTAAAGGACACCAATAAGAAGAAGAGACTTGCTTGGGCCAAGAAACACGAGCAATGGACATTAGACCGGTGGAAATCTGTCCTTTGGTCTAATCAGTCCAAATGTGAGAATTTTGGTTCCAACCGCCATATCTTTGTGAGATGCAGAGTAGGTGAACGGATGAGCTCCGCATGTGTGGTTCCCACCGTGAAGCATGGAGGCATGGTGTGGGGGTGCTTTTCTGGTGACACTGTCAGTGATTTATTTAAGGCACACTTAACCAGCATGGCTACCACAGCATTCTGCAGCGAAACACCATCCCATCTGGTTTGCGCTTAGTGGGACTATCATTTGTTTTTCAACAGCACAATGACCCAACACACCTCTAGGCTATGTAAGGGCTTATTGACCAAGAAGGAGAGTGATGGAGTGCTGCATCAAATGACCTGGCCTCCACAATCACCCGACCTCAACCCAATTGAGATGGTATGGGATGAGTCGGGCCCCAGAGTGAAGGAAAAGCAGCCAACAAGTGCTCAGCATATGTGGGAACTCGGTCTAGACTGTAATTCCAGGTGAAGCTGGTTTAGAGAATGCCAAGAGTGTGCAAAGTTGTCATCAAGGCAAAGGGTGGCTACTTTGAAGAATCTCAAATATAACATGTATTTTGATTTGTTTAACACTTTTTTGGTTACTACATGATTTCATATGTGTTATTTCATAGTTTTGTACAATGTAGAAAATAGTACAAATAAAGAAAAACCCTTGAATGAGTAGGTGTGTCCAAACTTTTGACTGGTACTGTATGTCGTGCGTCATTTGAACATACTTAGACTTAAACCTTCCAGGTAGCCATGATTGCTTGATATAAAGGATGGGCTGGACATGCCGAGAGATGAGTTCAGATTGATCTGCCATGTACCACGGTTCTGTCTAAAACATGAACTGCTTAGTATGTGTAGGTTATCCTTTCTAACAAGGCTTTTTTGAAAGATATCAAAGAGACTGCACAAGTGTTGCTACGGCTCTCCACTTCCTGGAGGACCGAGTTTTGAAATCAGGGGAATGCCCGGTGGAAGCATAGTATGATAGCTAAGGTGATGGAGAAAATGTATGCGTTGCAAATGCGGAGAGAGTCAAAACAATAACACAGAAAGCTGTTGTATAAAACACCTGTCTGGATTACATCTTCAAACTAAGGGCAACCATGATATCCGTGACAGAGAGGGAGAAGCGTTCATCCGTGTATACGGGTAAGAGAGTTTAGCTAGCTACATTTTCAGATATTTTACATTTCAAATTTTGTCAGAATTTTTTTTTCATTGCAACTGTTAGCTAGCTAGCTAACGTTAGCTGTCTGGCTCGCTAGCTAATGTTACGTGTATGATCTGTGTAGTAATGTTATTCGTATCTCAGAGCCATTTGCATGGCTAGTCATAGCCTAATGTTAGCTAGCCTAGCTAGTTGGTTAGCTTTAGCTACCTGTAGAGTCATGCAGGGTAGTAACGTTATGAGTTAGACTATGGTTCATTGTTTAGCTAGCTAACTATCTAAACAAAAGACTCCACTATGCAAGTAACCATTTCACTGTACCATTTACACCTTCTAATACGCTAGAAACAAAACAAAAACATAGTTTATAAAGTAGCTTTTAGTTGCCTTGTTTGCTAGATTGACATATACTAAATTAAAAGGGTTGGTTTATTGGTGTTATTATTCACCAGTTATGCTATTTTTTTGGACCCCCAGGCTGCTGATGTCGTTTTTGTGTTTGTACTTTTTCATAACGACAATGACAAGTTTGATGTGGGATGACAATAGAATGTTAATGATGTCACTGCGACAACTGTATAGAGACATGTTGATAGAAGTAGTATAAACCAGCCTTTAGTCTTGAAATATTTGGTTGTACACTACCATACTCACTGTGTAGCACATGGCCTCACATGTGAATCCTTAAAGGGATGGGTGGGGCTAAGGCCTAAGAGGTTGTGAACGATGCTGAATGGGTGTAGACAAAAAAGAGCTCTCCAGTCAAAGGCCATTTTCTCAAAAGTGGGGTTACAAGTTTATCGACTTTCAAAGCAGAAAGACTTTCCCATTGTTCCTCAACCGTAGTCTATGATATAACATTTTCTAGCAGTGAATCTCTACTTTTATCCAATGTAAAAAACACAATTAAAAAAATTGCTAGATAAGACTGAATCGAGGCGGTCGGTCACATTTGCACATGTATGCAGCATAACACTCACTCGTAGAAGCCAGTAGCCCTTTGCAGTGTATCTCTGACGTCTGGTGGGAGGTCCCCAGGGTCCTGGGTGCCGCCCCATAACTGCTGCTTCCCTTTGGCATGGAACACGTTCCCTATATTATACCGAGCCCTGGCCTCTCCCACCTGACAAAAGAAATGAGCGACTTAAGAAGACACATTTTTCAACTGAAATAGCATGGTCCACACTCAATAGTTCTCTTCAGTACAACAGGCTGTTCCTCAAAATCTGTGTGTGTGTGTGTGTGTGTGTGTGTGTGTGTGTGTGTGTGTGTGTGTGTGTGTGTGTGTGTGTGTGTGTGTGTGTGTGTGTGTGTGTGTGTGTGTGTCTGTGTGTGTGTGTGTGTGTGTGTGTGTGTGTGTGTGTGTGTGTGTGTGTGTGTGTGTGTGTGTGTGTGTGTGTGTGTGTGTGTGTGTGTGTGTGTGTGTGCGTACGCTACCTTGTCCCCCTGTTCTTGAGAGATGTCCAGGTGTCTCTGACAGCATACTGCCGCTTCGTCGAAGCGCCCCAAAACCTTCAGCGTGTTTCCAAGGTTACCACTAGCTTTTCCTTCCCCTATCCTGTCCCCTATTGTCCTGAGAATAGAGGCCGTATCTCATTATCGGTCATGGTTTTGAAGTTATAATCAATGCTTACTTAGCCTGAGTTACAGATCTGTCAGCACAATAACACAGGTAGAGGAGCAATGCCAAGATCGTGGGTTTGATTCCTGCTGGGACCACCCTTACGAAACATTTATGCACACATGACTTTTAAGTTGCTTTGGATAAAGGCATCTGCTAAATGACATATATTATTATCATTATTATTATTAATATTATATTACTTAGAGCTTTATTGATTTGATTATCTAACTGTTTGATAGGTAGCTTCCTTCTTAGGCCAGGGTTCCAGTTGTCCTGCTGTTATTGTAATGTTTCAAGGCAGCAGCCCCCTGGCTTTGTAATCACCCTCCTGTCAGGCTACCAACTACACCCCTCTCCACAGGAGACAGGCTTAGCCATCTGAGCTAAATACCAAGGGGGTCTCACATCAAAATGAACCGTATTCAAACCCTTATATTGTTCTAGCAGGGCAACAGGAGTACACTCTGTATAGTATGTAATGAACGATAACTGTTTACTCTCTTACGCTTCATGAAAGACTTCAGTACA
Organism: Thymallus thymallus; assembly: GCA_023634145.1. Lineage (NCBI taxonomy): Eukaryota > Metazoa > Chordata > Actinopteri > Salmoniformes > Salmonidae > Thymallus > Thymallus thymallus. The sequence continues at coordinate 28,787,882 of CM042404.1, forward strand.
AATTAAATATTCATTCTGTGGCCTCACCTGGCCAGAGTGAGGTCGTGTCTGTGGTACTCCAGGGCCTTGCCATATTCCTTCAGGTAGAAGTAGGCATTGCCCAACTGGCTGTAGATGGCACTAAGGGTCTTCAGGTCTTCTGTTCCCACCTGCATAGCCGCCTCAAAAAACGCTGTCCCCCCTTTAAAGTCCCCCGCCTTACACAGCCTCTCTCCCTCCAGGGCCAACTCCAGACACGACGCCTCCATCCTGAATACACACACACAGAGGGACAGAGAAAGGGAGAAATGACATCAGTATTATAGCGAGTGTCCCTCTGATGTTAACATGGCAATGGTGTCTGAAAACTCTGTAACAGTAGCTAGGTTTTCATTCAACTGGCGACAGATGTTCATGCGAACGTTCTAAAATCCGTATAAAGAAAACGTTTGGTTAAATAGCTAAATGTGCCTACTCTGGTCTTGGTGAGTGCACCCTAGCCAACAGCTAGCAAATACAGTGCGGCTAGGCTGGTGTACATGATGAGATTTTTATGGATGAGAGCAAGAATATTTTTGTTTGTCAAATGGCAGTCAACCATCAATATTCAATATTTATTGGAAAGGTGCATCAATGTCTAAAGAAAAAATTATAAAATTAAAATTGTACTGAAACTACCTATTTCCATCACAGCTGTCATGATTTTTTTTTTTATGCGTGGATGGAAACCTGTTTTATGACAAGGAAAGTTTATTCTGAAATGTCTCCATGGCAACAATGTCTGAATGCATGTCACTGTACAGTTACAAGAGAGTGCCAGAAGAATCACTGTCACTCTGGCATGAGCACCTTGGAGACATTGTCCTTTCAGCTCCTTTATCTCATCTCTCTCTTTCCATAACGCTACTGTTTAAAGTCTAGTTTATATAGTAAAGTGACACATCTTTCCTTCCCTGTATTGAGAATGAGCGTCTCAGCCTCCCAGAACTGTCCGGCCCACACACTTTAGTTCAGTCTTGTTTAACCAGGCTAGTGTTAAAGGGATGAAGGTCTTAAAGGCTGTAGTGGGAGTCATCAGAGTGAAACAATGGGAAACACCTCATATCCAAACTGACAATAAGGAAGGAGACTGAACTCATATCACTACACACAAAACCTCTCGCCCAGTGAACATGCTCCTACAGTCATTTACAGAGGTTTCCTTGCCCAATCAAACCCTGTCTTTTTGTCAACGTTGTCCAAGCTAAATATTATTCAGCATACTGTAGAGCCTCCAACATATAGCCCAAGGCTACAATTATTAAGAGTCTGGGTTTAGTCAATATAACAAATCTATTATCTTTTGAATTACAATATCTATGCCATATACAGTAAATGCCAGAAACAACTGCTGTAGAACCAGGTCACAAGGCTCTGAGGTACACAGTCACTTCACTCCCTCTCACCCTGCAGAATGCTTAGTTTAGTTACCGTTGTTATATAATAATGCCTTAGTTTAGTTACCGTTGTTATATAATAATGCCTTAGTTTAGCTTCCGTTGTTATATAATAATGCCTTAGTTTAGTTACCGTTGTTATATAATAATATGCATGCCTATCCTATTTCTGAACTTCGCATAACAGTTTTTGCCATACAAAAAACTGTCCAAAATATTTGTAAAGTTAAATATCTTACTCCCACTGCCTTTTCAACGATGCCTGAAGCTTGATATGATTATACAGCGCAGTGACAGACGTTTGTTTCCAAGGAAAATGTGTTATATTCTTTTAGCACCCATGGTCGGAAATCCATTCCACAGAAATCTGGCATGATCGCTCAGCAAGTCTCATTCCTGAGTCCATTCCAAGACCTTCCCCACAGCCATCTGAGAATCATTGCTACAGTACGATGAAAGCAACTGAAATTAAACCAATGTGGATTCTGTTATGTTATCGTTAGAAACTCAAAAGATACGACACTGGTTCTTCAGCCAGCTCAGCGTAGAGTTGAGTGTAGATTATCCCCACAGTTTAATCTAGATGTAAATATGATTAGTAGCTATTTATTTGACAGTACACTACTTCGCTGTAATTTACTTACAAATGACATGGTATTATTAAACAAAAACTACTCCTTTGCATCAATTACCAAGGGATTCATTGGCATAAAAAACGTATTAAGTACTGTAAGACGTATGACTTATGCACCACCTGACACTGATTTGTCCCAAATGGGTTGGAAATTGAATGACTTGAAATAAGTAGACAACCTATGCAGTAGCAGTTAGCATCTACGCAAAAATAGCACTGAGCAAATAGCGTAATAGTACAGTGAAATAAAGTGCTACGTCTGAGCCTGCTGTCAGCAGGACCAATACCTGTGTTTCTGTTTAGTGCGGGTCTTTTCCACATACACCCCAAGCTCCAGCCTTATGGGCCTCAGAAGGGCCCGCGGTCTGGGGCCACGGTGGACCAGCCTGCACACAGCTCTCTGGGCCCCGGTGAGATGGCAAGACTCAGATGACATGTGGTACCTGGTCAACTTAAGGCACTGAAAGGCACTCCTTAGCCTCAGGGATATGTGGCGTGAGGTGAAACTTTAGGGTGGAGGGGAAACGTGAATGCACAATGTCACATATGCTAATGTAATAGTTCTGCTAGAGAATCCAGGAGAAAAACATAGCAATACTCTGCTCCTGCCAGGACACACACACACACACACACACAACCAGGTTTGAGATGGGGGGGCTTTGTGTGTCCCCGATAAGTCAATATGCAGGCAGAGGTCCAACAGCCACGTCAGATTCAACTGATTATTCCAGTAGTCGAACACGCCAATGTCAGCAACAGCGCAGCCAGACCATTTGAACAGAAACCCCTTTGGAGATACTATGCACGCTTTAAAGCCAAGGATAACATATGTTCCTCAGGTGTCCCCATATGCTGCCCAAAGTACTAATGACGAACCTCTGAAGCGTTCCGAACAATGAGAAGGATCCCAAAAACACCTTCAAATTAGAACCCACAAACTCCTAACTCCTTTCAACACTGCAGTTGTCTTCTCCACAATTCTACAGAAGCACTGTAAGAGGCAAGTTAACAGGTGAGTCAGTAAATGACTGTACTGTAAAGTGTTGTCCTGCCTGGGTAGTATTGTATGGTCCATCTCTCATATATATTTCTGATGAGCCACACTGAAAGAAGGGGAAGTGTCTTGGAGCGAGGATCCTGGATGACAGCGACAGTGTGACACAAGCGTCTCAGCAGAACCGGTGAGTGAGTGAGAGAGAGAGAGAGAGAGAGAGAGAGAGAGAGAGAGAGAGAGAGAGAGACAGAGACAGAGACAGAGACAGAGACAGAGACAGAGACAGAGACAGAGAAAGATAATCTAATCCAAACCTTAATCCAAGGACACACAGCGATCCAGGCAGTCTGGTCTAATCTAGCTATCTGCTGACCCTGACATATATTCTAATAGGCCCACAGCATATGGTCTGGCACACTGACCAGCCCCAGAGGTAGGGTAAAAGCAGTGAGGTGAGATGGGGAAGAATGTCTTTGAAGAAAGTTTGATTGCATTCCCCCAACACACACCAATACCCTTGATATCTTACATTATATACAATCTTCACTAAAGATAAACACAAGACCTACTTATTATTATTATTATTATTATTTATAGATCAGTCAGACTGTCACCATTCACCCACAGTGCATCACAAATGTGATGCTCTAGTAAACGGCCAAATGACGTTATAACTTAAATCCGTTTTACCTCACTTCTACCAGCATGTTAAATGTGCTGGTAGAAGTCATTGGCTCCATCAATAAGTGCATCGACGATGTCATCCCCACATACGTACATACCCCAACCAGAAGCCATGGATTACAGGCAACATCCGCACAGAGCTAAAGGCTAGAGCTGCCGCTTTCAAGGAGCGAGACTCTAACCCGGAAGCTTATAAGAAATCCCGGTATGCCCTCTGACGAACCATCAAACAGGCAAAGTGTCAATACAGGACTAAGATCGAATTGTACTACACCGGCTCTGATGCTCGTTGGATGTGGCAGGGCTTGCAAACCATTACAGACTGCAAAGGGAAGCACAGCCGAGAGCTTCCCAGTGACACGAGCCTACCAGACGAGCTAAACTACTTCCATGCTCGCTTCGAGGCAAGCAACACTGAGGCATGCATGAGAGCACCAGCTGTTCCGGATGACTGTGTGATCACACTCTCCGTAGCCGATGTGAGTAAGAGCTTTAAACAGGTCAACATTCACAAGGCCGCTGGGCCAGACGGATTACCAGGACGTGTACTCCGAGCATGCGCTGACCAACTGGCAAGTGTCCTCATTGACATTTTCAAAAAGTCCCTGATTGAGTCTGTAATACCAACATTTTTCAAGCAGACCACCATAGTCCCTGTGCCCAAGAACACTAAGGTAACCTGCCTAAATGACTACAGCCCCGTAGCACTCAAGTCTGTAGCCATGAAGTGCTTTGAAAGGCTGGTCATGGCTCACATTAACACCATTATCCCAGAAACCATAGACCCACTCAAATTTGCATACCGCTCAAACAGATCCACAGATGATGCAATCTCTATTGCACTCCACACTGCCCTTTCCCACCTGAATAAAAGCAACACCTATGTGAGAATGCTATTCCTTGACTACAGCAAAGCGTTCAACACCATAGTGCTCTCAAAGCTCATCACCAAGCTAAGGATCCTAGGACTGAACACCTCCCTCTGCAACTGGACTTCCTGACGGGCCGTCCCCAGGTGGTAAGGGTAGGTCACAACGCGTGCACCACGCTGATCCTCAACACTGGAGCCCCTCAGGGTTGCGTGCTCAGTCCCCTCCTGTACTCCTTGTTCACCCACGACTGCATGGCCAGGCACGACTCCAACACCATCATTAAGTTTGCAGATGACACAACAGTGGTAGGCCTGATCACTGACAACGACGAGACAGCCTAGAGGGTACCAGGATAACAACCTCTCCCTCAACGTAATCAAGACAAAGGAGATGATTGTGGACTACAGGAAAAGGAGGAGGACCGAGCACGCCCCCATTTTTATTTGACGGCCAATACTCCCTCAGAAGACTGAAAAGATTTGGCATGGGTCCTCAGATCCTCAAAAGGTTCTACAGCTGCAACATCGAGAGCATCCTGACTGGCTGCATCACTGCCTGGTACGGCAACTGCTCGGCCTCCGACTGCAAGGCACCAGGCTGTGTCAGAGGAAGGCCCTAAAAATTGTCAAAGGCTCCAGCCACCCCAGTCATAGACTGTTCTCTCTGCTACCGCATGGCAAGCGGTACCGGAGTGCCAAGTCTAAGTCCAAAAGGCTTCTCAACAGCTTTAACCCCCAAGCCATAAGACTCCTGAACAGCTAATCAAATGGCTACCCAGACTATTTGCACTGCCCCCCCCCCCCCCCTCCCTTCCCTTCTCCTCACTGCTGCTACTCTCTGTTTATAATCTATGCCTAGTCCCTTTAACTACACCTGCATGTACATATTACCTAAATTAGCCCGACTAACCGGTGTCCCTGCACATTGACTCTGTACCGGTACCACCTGTATATATTTTTTTTACTGTCACTTTACTGTTTTTTTATTTCTTTACCTCTCTTGTTTACATAATACTTATTTTCTACTTAAACTGCACTGTTGGTTAAGGGCTTGTAAGTAAGAATTTCACTGTAAGGTCTACACCTGTTGTATTCGGCGCACGTGACAAATAAACTTTGATTTGATTTGATAAGCAACCCTACGGAGGACACTCATTAAACCCTATATCAGTAGTAACTGTATATCGGTGTTTGCACTTTGCTGTGTGGCCTGAACATTTATTCAGTGCAGAAGAAAAACATATGTTATGTTTTCCAGAGAAGAACAGATTATAACATGAAACTAGGAGGGTTATCATTTGCACTGTAAGGTTACTGAAGGAGCCAGGGGTGTATTCAGCAGGACGCAACATTTTGTAACGTTCAGATAGAGATACAGTATGTTATGTAGAACAAGGCATCACATCAGCTCTATTCATGGGATTTCTATCTGCAACGTTCCACACTGTTTGGCTACTAAATGCAGACCCAATCTGAGCCAGGATAAACCTCCAAAGATGAACTCTGAAACAGTCCAATAATATAAAGTCCTCTCCAGGAGTGAGGTCCAAAGAAATGCCAGACGTACACCAGAGAGAGAAGGACATTTAGTTTTTGGTGGGATCCCAAAAACATTTTTTTTTTAATGTAAACTTTAGGCAAGTCAATTAAGAACAAATTCTTATTTACAATGATGGCCTACACCAGCCAAAGTCGGACGACGCTGAGCGAATTGTGCGGTGCCCTACGGGACTCCCAATCACGGCCGGTTGTGATACAGTCTGGATTTGAACCAGGTTGTCTGTAGTGACTCCTCTAGCACTGAGATGCAGTATCTTAGACCACTGCACCACTTGGGAGCCAAAGGGGAGCCATGGTTACTCAAAGCCAAAAATAGTATTCTAAAAGGAATAATGATATTTTCCCTCAGTGGCGGTTGGTCTCTGCATAGTAACACTACGTCAACACTGAGTCGCCATAATATCCCAGTAGAAAAATCTGTCATGTGGTCTTGTGGTCTTATTGCAGATATTGTGAGTCGGTGTGCTAAAATGGGTAGTGGAATTATGGTTTAGTTTGGAATGGGAGGAAATGTGTTATTGTAGCATGTTTTTTGTCATTTTATTTTCTTACCTTGTCTGTCTTCATGAATTATTTTATATTATAGTTGAGTATAAGGACATTACAACACACACAGAGAGAGTGAGAGAGAGAGAGAGAGAGAGAGAGAGAGAGAGAGAGAGAGAGAGAGGGAGAGAGAGAGAGAGAGAGAGAGAGAGGGGTGTTAGCTTCACTGAATTTAGAAGCCTTCCAGACTAACAATAATCACACAGCATGTGCCTCTGTGCCACAAAGCAGTAGGGTTGTTCCTTCAATTCGGTGCCTTTTGAGAAGTCTATTTTACATAATTTTTACATTGTCATAAAGAGCACAAATTCAACGTCTTTTTTTTTTTTGTATAGTAAAGGCCTATTAAGTGCCAAATAAAGTAACAGGGTTGACCGTAACAGGGTTGACAATTTAATCTTGAATCAGCCATAAATCCCCTTGTGACAGGGGGAATGGAAGCTTCTTGTGTGCTGCAGGGAGTGGCAAATGCCAAAAAATGCATTTGTTAAAACATTTCTAGCCTATCTAATTATAGGTAACAGGGTTGACGTGTTGTGCTCGACCCACTCAGCTTCCCACCACAAAACACCAGAAAATGGCCAGAAAGAGTAGAACCAGTTCACCTGCTTTCACACTATTATTTGACAATTAGATGTTCAATGTTTCTTTTAAAATACATTTTTTTAAGGAATACTTTACCTATATTAAAACAAGAGTTCAGTTCACATAACAGGGTTGACCTTAAAATGACACACAGATGTAAATGAACCCTTAATCAGATTAAATGTATAATAATCTTCAGAAATGACTTTGTCAAAGCAACAAAATAACTAGGGCTTTACAGTTATGGTGAACTGAACCAAGTCTTTATTCATATAGAAAATCTGATTTATTGAATTCTCCATGTGTTCTATATTAAAGGGAACTTCATTTAATATAATGAAGAATATAATAGCCTAATCTACTCATTTGAAGGGGTGTCCACTACTTTTGTATATATAATGTATATACACTGTTTACGATTAACCAGGTAGATGCTTAATCTATGCTCCATGCACACACCCCAGCAGTAGTCAAGCATTATAGTTCCAATAAAAATGGAAGAAGTCTTTATTTATTTTTGCATTTCCTTTCCCCTGAAAAGGAGACAAGAGAGTAATCGGGGACTGTTGAGTTGAACGACAGAGAGACAAAATCATGCCAAATCCTAACAAAAAATGTGTGTGACTAACATCAACCTTCCAACAGAGAGAGACAGAGACCGAGACCGAGGTAGAGAGAGAGAGAGAGAGAGAGAGAGAGAGAGAGAGACACAGACAGACAGACAGACAGACAGACAGACAGACAGACAGACAGACAGACAGACAGACAGACAGACAGACAGACAGACAGACAGACAGACAGACAGACAGACAGACAGACAGACAGACAGACAGACAGACGAATAGAAACATAGGTAGTAAAGAAACAACATGAGAAATGTACTGAAATAAATCTTACATTATTAGCATGTATGGGTTATAAGGATTTTAAAGATGATTCTGGGTGTTAAGATAATGTACTGTTCGTTTGGCTGGATCCTTGCTTGGCTCAGGAGCTCTGTGCACAGAGTATTAATCCACACATAATTACAAAGGCAAGGCTGGTTGTCAGGGAAACCAAAGAAAAACTCTTGAATGTTTTTTTCTCCTCGTTATGTGTCTCAGTTTTGGCTGACCCCTGTCTTCTCCTTCTTTCCTTCTCACTCTTTCTCTCGCTACATGCTATTACATGGTGTCAACAGATATTACTGTGCATGGCAATGGGATAAAGATGAGAGGGATGCAACCGAAAAAAACAATATCACATCACGTTTTCAATGCCTCTCAAAATAGACTGTGTTCTAAAAGCTGTGGCGCACAATTGATTGAGGATGTTACAGGGGGTCGTGTAGAGGTCAAGGTAGTCTATCTACATCAATTGAACGCAAAAGATACTAAAACAGTTATTGTCATTAATATTTTGACAGAGGAAGACCTCTTGATCATGTGGACAAGTGGAGTGCCAGACAGTGTTTCAGCTCTGTGTAGGAACACACACATTAGCTCTGAGACTAATGGATAGTCATCCACTGTATCATTAGGAAACAGAGAGGGTCTGAAGCACCTCTTTAGAGTTGTACCTCTCCATTCTCCAGCATGAATGCATATGAATGGAGCCCCGTCTATCAGACCCACACAAACAACATGGACAGATGAAAGAGAAATAGGGTTTGTTTGGCTTTGTGATGAAAAAGTCACCCCAGACAATATCCTGCTATTGACTCGTCTGTCTTTTTTTTTTTTTTTTTTTTTTTTTTTATTTCACCTTTATTTAACCAGGTAGGTCAGTTGAGAACAAGTTCTCATTTGCAACTGCGACCTGGCCAAGACAAAGCAAAGCAGTGCGACAAAAAAAAACACAACAACACAGAGTTACACATTAAACAAACAGTCAAAAACACAATAGAAAATCTATAAACAGAGTGCAAAATGTAGTGCAAAAATGCAGTAAGGTTGGGAGGTAGGACAATAAATAGACTATAGAGTAGAAATAAATTACAGAATTATCATCATTAACACAGGAATGAAGGATGTGCAAATTATGATGTGCAAATAGAGATACTGGAGTGCAAGATTAGTGAAAAATAAACAAAAATAAATATGGGGATGAGGTAGTAGAGTGGGCTATTTACAGAAGGGCTATATACAGGTGCAGTGATCGATAAGCAGCTTTGACAGCTGATGCTTAAAGTTATTGAGGGAGATAGGAACCTCCAGCTTCAATGATTTTTGCAATTCGTTCCAGTCATTGGCAGCAGCGAACTGGAAGGAATGGCGGCCAAAGGAGGTGTTGGCTTTGGGGGTGACCAGTGAGATATACCTGCTGGAGCGCATGCTACGGGTGGGTGTTGCTATGGTGACCAGTGAGCTGAGATAGGGCGGGGATTTACCTAATAAAGACTTATAGATGACCTGGAGCCAGTGGGTTTGGCGACGAATATATAGTGAAGGCCAGCCAACGAGAGCATACAGGTCGCAGTGGTGGGTAGTGTAAGGGGCTTTGGTGACAAAACGGATGGCACTATGATAGACTACATCCAATTTGCTAAGTAGAGTGTTGGAGGCTAGTTTGTAAATGACATCGCCGAAATCAAGGATCGGTAGGATAGTCAGTTTTACAAGGGCATGTTTGGCAGCATGAGTGAAGGAGGCTCTGTTGCGAAATAGGAAGCCAATTCTGGATTTAATTTTGGATTGGAGATGGTTGATGTGAGTCTGGAAGTTGAGTTTATAGTCTAACCAGATGCCTAGGTATTTGTAGGTGTCCACGTATTCTAATTCGGATCCGTCGAGAGTAGTGATGATAGTCCGGTGGGCGGGTGCTGGCATTGTTCGATAGAAAAGCATGCACTTAGTTTTACTAGCTCACTACTAGCTCTAACTCGTCTGTCTTTGTCCCTTTGCTCACGTCATAAACACACACGAGTGCACAGGCACACACACACACACACACACACACACACACACACACACACACACACACGCCATGTGCAGTCGGTGCCATTTAAGATGAGAAAGGACAATTATTTTTTTTATGAGCATGGCCTTATTTCTATCGACTGTCATTCATTTTCCATTCAGCCAGCTCAAGGTAACATCGTTAGGTTTAGGCTACTACATGAGACTGTAATTTTCCTTATACCCATCAAGAGGTTGCTACAACCTAGCCTATGAAGGAAAGTTTACAACGTAGGTGCACAGGTTGAGAAAATGTTGAGTAATCAAGGTGACAGACAGTGACACATTCAATACCACTTTGCACACTCTTGCCTGCATCTAGCTGATCTAGGGTGTAATCATTAGTCCAACAGTTTCAAACAAGAGTATCTATTGGACAAATTCAGGTATGTTTATCCCTGTTTCGTTCTGTTTGCTTTCGTTTAAGAAATGTTTTTCAACAGAATCGGCGGAATGAATACACTCCCGATCACACACAAACACAATTCACTTTCATAACAGCCACATGCAAACAGCATGGTCACTGAGAGAAGCACAATATTACATTTTTTTGAGTTTTCCGTTAGTTAACACTATAAACGTTTCCCTTTACTGTGGCATTGAGTAGATGCTCTTGTTTTGATATCAAAGCCAGAGCTGCATGTAGCCACATGTGCACATTCTGTTCATATCCTTTGCTAGTTAGTGAGTTATTAGCCCAGTTATAGATCATTTGTCATCAGCAATAGGGGAGTGATTGTTTCCTACAAGAGCACAAATTGTGTACATTTCTAGAAAAGCGGGAACAGGTAAAGAGCTTTTTTTTGTCTTAAAGAGGCAGTGTTGTATTTTGAGACAGGCTTGAATAAACTAAGTAGCCAATAGGCAGAGGGTAGCTTAATTTGTTTGATTCTCTGTAATAATTGTATGGGAATAATCATGCATTTTATTTTGTAAAGTGGTTTATTTTATCAAACAACACAACAACATTCAGTCTACTCCTTGTCTGAAGGTCAACAGGTTAATATTTCAAAAGTCTAATGGAATGTAGGCCAACATTGAACACCACACATTGGCTGCTACTGTAGGCTGAAAGATAGAACAGCTATCTCCATTTTAAAATGTTATGTGATGCATTTCCGCCATTGTTTTTTATGGTAGACCAGTCTGGTAGGCCTACATTATGATCAAATAGCCACAGTAGCCTACTTGGCCACTGTTAAAACTGTAACTTAAACCCTCAGTGTTCACAGTAAACGTGCGCTGGAAGTTGCAAAGAATTTTCACAACATTCAAGTTTGCGCTCAGCGGACCTAAAATGTTCTCAGAGCCGAACATTTTTTGAGGAAACATTTGTTGTAATTCCTTCTCGCATCTCCTTCTCGCATCTAGAACTAAAGTCTTAGTAAACCCGCTACAATCATGCAGTATAGTGTACAGTCAGCAAGCAGGCTAATCAAGCTAGCTGCATTCACTGGCTAAGTAAGTGAAAGTAAAAAAAAAAAAAAGGAAATATAGCTCTCTCTCTCTCTCTCTTGCTTCTCCTTCATTTTTTAATACATCTGTTCAAAACTGTTCAACTATTGTCTTTCTCTTTGAGTAAATGATTGCTTAATCACCACATTTTATGCACTGCAGTGCTAGCTAGCTGTAGCTTATGCTTTCAGTACTAGATTCATTCTGTGATCCTATGATTAGGTGGACAACATGTCAGTTCATGCTGCAAGATCTCTGGTAGTTTGGAGGACGTCCTCCGGAAGTTGTCGTAATTACTGTGTCAGTCTATGGAAGGTGGTGAGAACCATGAGCCTCCTAGGTTTTGTATTGAAGTCAATGTACCCAGAGGAGGACAGAAACTAGCTGTCCTCCAGCTACACCATGGTGCTACCCTACAGAGTGCTGTTGAAGCTACTCTAGACCTTCATAGCAAAACAGTGTGTTATATATTTAGTATAGTTTTATCTAAGTAGGATAGATAAATTATTTAATGATTTATATTTTTATGAAAAACCACCCCCCCTTCCTCCTCCAAGAAGCCTCCATTGACACACGCACATACAGGACAAAAATCACTCTAAAGCGGTGGCTGGTGGTTGGGCAGTTGGATTCAAAGGGCCATTCTGAGTCAATAAACCTCTGTGTGTCATATCCAGGGGTTGTGATGCTTGTGGACTCACTGGTCATATATGAAGTCTGGTGGTCATCCTTTATACTGTATATCCAGATTTGTCCTCAGTGTCACTTTTTATAAGCTAATCAATCCAACACAGTGTTACTGCTAGAGGGGATTTGTTCAGGACATTCAAATCTACAATAAAACCTACATACCATTCTTTCCACTGTCATACTCTCAGTGTTGTCTATAATTAAACTGCCCATAATGTTTAACCTCAAAGCTGTGTGGAACCAACTGATATAGTACAGTCAGCAGTAGAGAGAGCAGAGGCAGGGGACGTAGAAAGCCTTAGCTGTCTCGACATGCATGCTAAGACAGCCATAATGTTACATATACAAACCACCTACCACAGATACAGAGCAGCTGTGTGCTTTGCTTGCTCTGTTGACCCTGAGAGTGTGTGTGTGTGTGTGTGTGTGTGTGTGTGTGTGTGTGTGTGTGTGTGTGTGTGTGTGTGTGTGTGTGTGTGTGTGTGTGTGTGTGTGTGTGTGTGTGTGTGTGTGTGTGTGTGTGTGTGTGTGTGTGTGTGTGTGTGTGTGTGTGTGTGTGTGTGTGTGTGTGTCTGTGTGTGTGTGTGTGTGTGTATGCGTTTGTGTGTGTGTGAGTGTGAGTGTGTGTGTGTGTGTGTGTGTGTGTGTGTGTGTGTGTGTGTGTGTGTGTGTGTATATGAGCCCAACCAGCCTCAGCCAGCCAGCTCCCCTTTTGTCCAGGTCCTATGTGTCTCCTTCCAGTCTGCACATTCACTTAGGAGCCCATAGCAGCAGCAAGATGAGTCTGGGAGAGGAGAGGCTAAGATATCCATGACCGAGGCCAGGAAGGAGGCTTGGGACTGGGGCTTTGGCTGGAGTTGTAGCCTACTCACAGGGAGCTGTGGCTAGGTTGCTTCCCCCTTGTCTAACTCCTCCTCAGGCAGCCATGCAGAGAGCCGGCAGCCCTGTGTCCCTCAGCCCAGCCCTCCCTCTCCTCTTTCCCGGTCTTTCCTCTCTCCTCCCCCCACTAAGAACGGGCTGTGCCGACCGTCCAGGAATCCACACCACACTAACCCTCTCCCATCCCCCCGGGTCGGATCCTACCTCGAGTGCAGCCTCTTGCTGGCCAGATCCTGGTCCCCAGTGTTAGCAGACTGAGCCATGGGCAGACCCCTCCAGTAGCTAAACCCTTCACAAATATTTCCTCCAGCTGCTCAAGACTTCCCTGTGCTGTAACTGCCTCCTTCCCAGCAGCTCTGTCTACCTCTCTCTTTCTCTCCTTCACTCTCTCTCAGCACAGCAATGGCAGCTGCTGAGGAAGTGAGGTATTGTGCAAATAAATCCATATAAGGCAAGCCCCTCCCCTGCTGCTGACATCACAGAGCAGAGTGTGATGCATGGTGTGAGTATGAGGGAGGGAGGGAACAAGCAGGGCTGCTGACTGCAGAATCACCATAGTCTCTATCTGTCTCTGTCTGATACATAGGTCACACACATACACACATGTATGGGCACACACACTCACATGAACGCACGCACACACACGCACACACAGGCTCTTTTTCGCATTTTTAAATCTTATAAATTTTTCTCTTTCTTAATGCTGAGCCCTAGCATTTCCTGGTCTCTTTTCAAAGCATATAGCTAGACCTGGGTTTTTCCCACAGGGTTCCTTCCCCCATCTGGCTTTACATCTAAGTTTTCAAATTTCCTTTTCTCACCATCTTTTCACATTACATTTCATTGTTTGTGAGGAGGGGATGGGGGGGGGGGGGGGCTGAGGCATTATTTAAAATACACTTTGAGGAGGTAGGGGAGGGTTTCAAATGTTTTTGGAAGATGGGGATGCTGGTTCCACCATTGAGGTGCCAGGACAGAGAACAACTTGGACTGGGCTGAGCGGGAGCTGCCCTCCCGTAGGGGTGGAAAGGCCTGGAGACCAGAGGTCTCTGGTTGGGGTGTAGGGTTTCAGCATAACCTGAAGGTAGGGAGTGGCAGTTCTTCTTGCTGCCCCGCAGTCAAGTACCATGGTCTTGTAGTGGATGCGAACTTGGGAAGGTTGAACACCAGATGGACTGCAGCATTCTGGACAAGTTACAGAGGTTTGATAGCATAAGCAGGGAGCCCAGCCAACAACGAGTTGCAGTAGACCAGACAGGAGATGACAAGTGCCTGGATTAGGACATGCACCACTTCCTGTGTTAGGTAGGGTCGTACTCTACGGATGTTGTAGATCATGAACCTGCAGGAGTTAGGGGAATGATGAGATCTACAGCAGACTTGCACAACTCAATCACTGGTTGAAATCTGTTTTTCTGCCCCTCCCATAAGATATCATTTGTAAATAACGGGTCCTGTGGCCTTCTTTCTGGGACTCCCCCACAAACAGGACCAAGCCTGGCCTGATGAGGAGTGACAGACTTCATCCAAGCCAGAGGGGTGCTCTCATCTTATCTATCAACATAGACATGGCTCTAACTCAGAGAGGGGGTGACCTGGGGAGCTCTGAGGTACCTGAAAATCATAAATAAACCTTTATAATAAAACATTGCATGCATATCATTGCATTTACATAGCGGTTTAGACTAGAGCAGTAGAATCAAGGCACTTGACGTTCGCACAATGGGCCTATTTTGGAAGTTGGAAGTTGATACAATATTTACAACAGTAGCCTACAGACAGATACATATTTTTGTTTCAGCAGGAGCCATTTGCTTTCCAAACTGTGCTATCCCACGATTGTATTTCAAATATTGTGAAAGGCCTGTTTTGGCTGCATGCTGTTGTTGTTCACTGACAGATTTGCCACGTGTTCCCGCCTGTAGGCAATGCCTTGTGATTGGGCTACACACAATCCACAGCTAGGCTATACTTTGAAGAGGCCTGACTGCTGCTCGATCAGCCTACTTTTCCAACCTGAAAATAAAACAACTAAAACTAACCAAAAAGCAGCATTCCCCAAGTGAGGATGGCCTTCACTTCAGCACTGATGAAGTCATGAACGTCTTCGACGAAAAGATCATGATTATTAGAAAGAAAATTACAGACTCCTCTTTGAATCTGTGTATTTCTCCAAAGCTCAGCTGTCCTGAGTCTGCACCGAACTGCCAGGATCTAGGATCAATGGAGACACTCAAGTTTTTTTATCTTGTATCTCTTGACACATCACAAAAATAGTCATGGCCTCAAAACCTTCCAGCTGCCTACTCGACCCTATTCCACCTAAACTACTGAAAGAGCTACTTCCTGTGCTTGGCATTTCTATTTTGAAAATAATAAACGGCTCCCTATCCTCCGGATGTGTACCAAACTTACTAAAAGTTTCAGTAATAAAGTCTCTCCAAAGCCAAACCTTGACCTGGAAAAACTTTTGGCCTTAAAAAAATTGGAAAAAAAACTCACTGCCTTCCTGAATACAAATAATGTATACGAAATGCTCCAGTCTGGTTTTAGATCCCATCATTGTACTGAGACCGCACTCATGAAGGTGGTAAATTAACTTTTAATGGAGTCAGATCAAGGCTCTGCATCTGTCCTTGTGCTCCTAGACCCTAGTGCCACATTTGACACCATCGATCACCACATTATTTTGGAGAGAATGGAAAACCTAATTGTATCTCCCAACCCCTCCTGTCTCAGTCTGTGCTATCTTGCCGGGGGGGGGGGCTAGGGTCAGTCTGTCCTGTCTGGTGTCCTGTGTGAACTTAAGAATGCTCCCTCTAATTCACCCATCTCTCTTTCTCCGCTCCCGGAGGACCTGAGCCCTAGGACCATGCCTCAGGACTACCTGGCCTGACGACTCCTGGCTGTCCCCAACCCCAGTCCACCTGGTTGGGCTGCTGATGCAGTTTCTTCTGTGGCTATGGAACCCTGACTTGTTCATCGGACATCCTCTCTCTCCCTCCCTCTCTCTCCCTCTCTACCACACCTGCTGTTTCAACATCTGAAAGCTCAGCTATGAAAATCCAACTGACATTTACACGTGAGGTGGCTGACCTGTTGCACCCTCTACAACCACTGTGATTATTATTTGACCCTGCTGGTCATCTATGAACATTTTAACATATCGAAGAACGATCTGGACTTAATGGCCATGTGCTCCTACAATCTCCACCCTGCACAACCAGAAGTGGACTGGCCTACCCTCAGAGCCTGGTTCCTCTCTAGGTTTCTTCCTAGGTTCCTGCCTTTCTGGGGAGTTTTTCCTAGCCACCACGCTTTTATATTTGTATTAGTTGTTCTTTTGGAATTTTAAACTGGGTCTATGTATTAGCACCTTGTGACATCTGCTGATGTAAAAATGGCTTTATAAAAACATTTGCTTGAGGAACAAGTTGTTGCTTTGATGTTTGCAGAGAACAACAGGGTGTTGTCCAGGGTCACGCCAGGGTTCTTTGTACTCTGGGAGGGGGGCACCGTGGAGTTGTCAACCATGATGGAGAGGTCTTGGAAAGGCCAGGCCTTCCCCGGGAGGAAGAGCAGCTCCGTCTTGTCAAGGTTGAGCTTGAGGTGGTGGCCGACATCCATGATGAGCTATCTGCCAGGCACGCAGAGATGCGTATCGCCACCTGGGTGTCAGAAGGGAGGAGGAGAAAAGTAGTTGAGTGACATCCGCATAGTAATGATAGGAGAGAGCATGCAAGGATATGACAGAGCGATTTGAGTGATTTGATGTATAGAGAGAAGAGAGGACCTAGAACAGAGCCCATTGGGACACCAGTAGTGAGAGTATGCGGTGCAGACACAGATCCTCTCCACGTCACCAAGTAGGAGCAGCTTGTCAGGTAGGATGCAATCCAAGAGCGTGCAGAGCCTGAGACGCCCAGGCTTGGGAGGGTGGAGAGGAGAATCTGATGGTTCACGGTGTCAAAGGCAGTGGATAAAACTAGGAGAATGATAACAGACTGGTTAGGGTCAAGAAGATCATTCTGAGAGAGACACTAAAAGAAAAGAAAAGAAAAGAAAAGAAAGAAGGGATATCGGTCTGTAGTGTTAGATGTCAGAGGGATCGAGAGATGGCTTCTTGAGGAGGGGAGCGACTCTGGCCATTTTGAAGTCAGAGGGAATGCAGCCAGTGGTCAGGGATGAGTTGATGAGGGAAGTGAGAAATGGGAGAAGGTCTCCAGAGATGGTCTGGAGAAGGGAGGAGGGGATGGGGTCGAACAGGTAGGTTTTCGGATGGCCGGACCTCACTAGTCACAGGAGGTGGAAAAGAGTTTGCTAGGGTCTTGACACACTGTAGATCTCACTAATAGTAGTATTATGTGCATGTGTCCTCTTTGCTATGTTGACAGACTGTATATGAAAGATAATGGGTATACGTGTGCTATTCTCAGCCATGCACGTTGACACACTGTATATCTAATGATATAACGATATGTTTATCCACCAGCACCTTTTTCACAAGTAATGCTTCCCTCTTCTCGTGACTAACTGCTATCTGATCTATATGAATAAACACTGTTATCAAACCTGTCAGAACTTTGCATATGGAACACTGAATAAACTGTAAACACATAAACAAACTAACAATAGGGCTGGACTCAAGAGGAGCATGTGAGATGTATTTGCTTATATTGTTAAATGTGCTTGAAAACCCTTTTATATTTGAATGTGTTGCGATTCACAAAATAGTGGATTGCAATAAGCTGTCCTCTAAGAATGACCCACAGGTTCCCACCCATATAGGCCTACTGAATCATCAAAGGTGTTTGTGTCACTGAATGAGTATTAGGTCTGTTGATCAAGCTGGACAAGTCATCCAAAGCTCATTTCAGGCCTGCTAGGCAACAGTAACATGGTTTAGGTGATCTTTAAAATCCTCTGGTTCATTCAACCTAGAGCCTCGTCTGCCTCATTTCCATTCTGAATGAAGCTTGAAAACAGGGGTTTGGCCCATAGTGAACCAGTTAAACCAGTTAAATACATTTGGCGACGGCCTGGTTTCTCATTGGGATTGAGTTTATAAGCACCGCTTAGTAAAATTGCTTTGGAATGACGGGGGAAAGATAGAGGCCATTGTATGAAATGCTGTGGTGGGAACAAAACAAGCCCTTGAGATTTAGTGGGCAGGAATTTAGTGTATGCATACATAATCTGGGCATTTGATATTTTATTAGGATCCCCATTAGCTGTTACGAAAGCAGCAGCTACTCTTCCTGGGGTCCACACAATAACATTCATTATGGTATGATGACTTAGGCCTGTGTGGTAGGAAAAACTGCCCCCCTCCTTTTATGAAATTATATAACAAATGCTGAATTAAATACATTTCATTAAATTATACCACCATATAGCAAAATATTTCTAAAGCATCAATGCCACTTTTACTCTCAGTTTGCTCATCACACATTCACTGAGGAGCAATCACGTTTGCATGTGAAAACACAATCTTATTAATTAGTGTCCCTTTTGTTTTTAGCCGACTTCACATTCGGCCGAATCACTGCACCTGTTCCGTTCTGCCACCTCTGGTCTCTTGGCCGTCCCAGGGTCAGGGCTCAGGGGTCAATAAGTCACCGTTACAGAGAATGGATTATGCCACGTTTACATGTTATAGGAGTAATCGGAAATTCCTAGTTCCGACTGGGAAGTTTCTCTTGAACGACCCCCCAAGTCGGAGTTACAAGTGGGAAACTCTGATAAAATGTTGTTGCCTCATTTAAAAAAAAAAAAAAAAAATGGACAGATGGAAAGGTTTTAATGCTTGAATAGATTTAAGCCTCGCTTTTTCTGGACCCTCCACCCCACTCTACCTTTCCTGACACGGTCTATATCTTTTTATTTCTTTATTTGACAGGGTCGAGAGAACCAGATTTTAGCTATATAGCTACTTTTATAGAACCCACAAGAGCACAACACCATAATCTGCAGAATAATCATGTTTGTTTGAGCTTAGTAATGAGTAGATTTCTCATGCACCACATCATACATACAGTATATGTTATTCTCATTAGCTTTGGAAAAGATGACTGTGAAAATTACAAGAGTTAAAACATACACAGGGTATTTGTTTGAGCTTCTTAATGAGTTTCATGCTATATCATCATCATAAACATCTTCATCATACATAGCTTCATCATTTTCATCATACACATCATCATCATCTTCATCGTAAACATAATCTTCATCATAAACATCATCATCTGCCTCATTTTCATCATAAACATCATCATCTGCTTCATCTTCATCATAAACATCATCATCATCTTCATCATAAACATAATCTTCATCATAAACATCATCATCTGCCTCATTTTCATCATAAACAACCTCATCTTCATCATCTGCTTCATCTTCATCATAAACATCATCATCTGCTTCATCTTCATCATAAACACCATCATCATCTTCATCATAAACATCATCATCTGCCTCATTTTCATCATAAACATCATCATCTTCATCATCTTTATCAAAAACAAATCGATGGTAAACTCATTATTCATGAAAAAAGACAGCTGTATCTTCACACATGATTGATTATTGATTGGGATTGTGTTTGTTATTGTTTATTTATATTTATTTATTTATTTATTTACTTTATTTAATATTTAAAACATATAATCTTCTTGCAATGAAGCCGCTCAACATCTACATCACATTAGTCATCTAACTGACTCCCATCCAGAGCGACACACGGGACCACCCAGGGTCAACACCCTGCTAAAGAGCATGTTGGCAGATCTCCCACAAGGTCTAAAAGAAAAACAGGGACCCGAACCAACGATCCACCAGCCACCGGCTCCCAACTGCCAGGTCACCAGCCCTCCAAGTCGCCCCCGAGAAAATTTTGATAATTCCATTCCCCGCTCACAAGAGCTTTTACTGAGAGTATAGTATATTACTAATTGACTGACCTGTTCTCTCCAGATCTCCCAACAATACTATTTCTAGGGTCAATTTTAGATTAATGTTATACATTTTCAGCAATTCCTGAACCTGAGACCAGAAACAGGTGAGGACAATACCAGAACAAATGGTCTATTGATTCTGTATCCTCACAACAAAATCTACATAGCCTCGATGATTGTATGCCCCAAATATTCAACATTTTGTTGTTGGCAAGAATTCTAAATAATAACTTTGGCTGAAAAGCACGAAGTCTTGAATTTTGCATTCTTTTATATATCAAAAAATCTCATCCCGACTATTTTGCAATCTGTATGGCACAGCTGTCAACATCCTGGTCCTCAAAGGAAACTGCTATACTTTCCTATTGATACTATTTTTATTCCTCTGCCAGTTCCCTGCCTCCTCGCGATGCCACCTGCCTCCCTTTGTGGGGTAATGCTGTAATCAACTGGTTGTAATCTTGGATTGAGCAGACCTTCTCAAATAATTCTGATAACTCCTTGAAAGACATACCTCAACCATTCCAATTTACAATATAATTTTAAAACAAAATACCCTTTTCAAACATCTCTTCCATAAATACAGATTGCCTAAATTGCCGAGTTGTGACATTTCACCAATTACCTTTTACCTTTTCAACAACTACAACCTACCTTATCAATATGGATAATGTAGCTATTTTGATCACATTGTCAATGTTAAGCAAACTAGCTAACTTTAGCATTAGCAACGTTAGCTAGCTTACGTCTTCCCACTTTCCAGTTCCCCATTTCCCACAAGCACATGAAGCCAGCTTTAGAGGTCAAGGGACTTTTGCTATCTTGGCGAGACGTTGCGTGGTATTATCAAGTGTGAATCAACAGTCGGAGCTGTTGCTGGGCAGAGAAATGTAAAAGACTCATAACATTTAACCAGGAGTTCCATCTGTCATTTTTATCCATCCTACCACTTTTAATCTCTCCCCATTCCTCCCCCTCTTCTCTTCTTCTCATGCTACTTTTCATTCAATTATCTCCGTGGATCTCTGGATACAACGAGGAAGTTACAAAGACATGGCGTCATGAGTCATGATAATTTCAAGGGATACCAGCATATAGTGTAAAAACCTAAAGTCACTTGTACTAAAACAGATATTAAACTACAACGTGTAAACATGGAATAATTCAGTGTAACAATTAAGCATTAAAGGGTGTAATACATTATACATTTCTCTTTTAGTGAGTATGGCCATTCCTCTTTTTGGTGAGCTGAAACAACATTAAAAAAATACATATGCTACTCTCTCATATGACTCATATAGCCTATCTCTACAATCTGAACAAATACTTGAGAATCTTGCCCACAAAAAGAACAGGCAGAAATTCAACTTCCATTTCTGGATTTATAAAACCTGTGTTACTATGTAACGCCACAGGGAGGCGCCCAAGATCTATATCCTGATTGGATATGAACAAGTAGAACCAAGAGAAGAATCAAGGGCTACTTTAACGTCTGTGATCAAGTGTTCACTACTTATTCACATCTCTTCAACAAAGATATTTACAGAGGTATGTATTGTTAGAATGTTCTCTAAGTAATGTTAAAAATAAATAAACTGCCTCACACGAATGTAGTTAGTTGGATGCACTTGATTCACCACAAAGTCATAATTATGGCTAAACTCTGCCTATTTCTACAATTTATCTTTTAACATTTTTATTTTAAACCTAACCCTAACCTTAACCGTAACCTTAACCACACTGCTGGCTTTGTGCCTAACCCTTACCTTAAATTAAGACCAAAAATGATTGTTTTTGTACCAATTTTGTAGCTGTAGAATCTGACTTTGTGGCTGCGTTATCTAGTGGAAACCAAGACCCGGGTCTTCTGCAGTTCTCTGGCTTGCCATTGGAGAGCAGTGTTATATAAATCGTAGAATGAGGATAAAACTCTAGAACTTTCTCCCAGTGTTTTTTTAACAGTCCCATGTAGTAACTTTTAAAACAGAGTCAAAACTGAGTCAAATAGTCACTAAAGCTATCAAACACAGTGTGACTAAATATTTTTTATGATGTTGTTGAGTCAACCCTGACGAGCTCCTACATGTATTTGATTATAAATAAACATAATTCGAATTATTACAATCAAAACCACTCTTCTTCTCTGCCTAATCTATTTCTTCTTGTTTTAAGAACCATCATACTGGCCATCTTACAAAGCAGTGGATCACATGGGCAGAATAAATACAAATCTCATGCAGATATGAATTCGCTGCATAGGATGGGTTCGTTTCCAAGACAACGCATGTATTCTTGTACTAACTCTCCATTGTGCCTCATCTCAATGTTTGGTCAGGCAATGTACCCCCCCTCCCTCCCCACACTCACCCTCTCCCTGGATAATGATCATATCCAATTTGCTGTTGCATGACTGGTCTCCCGTGAGACGGGGGAGTTAATCGTCGCGTGGCTCGTGTCTCCCACCCAATCCTACCACAGCCACACATGACACTCCACAGAAATACGTAATCTCTCTATAATAAAAAATATTGTGATCCCTGTGAAGATCTTAACTCAATTACCCCAGTTCACATATCACATATTTACTGTAATACACATACTGGTTGTCCAGGCAAAATGCTTATGTTTTCTCTAATGCATATTCATTCATTCAGAGCCCACTTTTAATAAGGGGATTTGATGTCACTTTGAGAAATCAACACGGCCCACAATTGGGCTTCAAGCTGTCGTGGCGTGCTACCATCCTATTGTTTTGGTCGCAGCGTCTTAGGTCTTGACACTGTAACACCCCGGATCACCCCTCCTCCCCAGCCTCCCTCTCCCTCTTTATAACCCAACACGCTCTTATCATATAAGGAGATAATTCCATAACCCCCCCCCCCCCACTTCCCAGCAGTCGATCTGTCAAAGTAGTCAAGGGATGAGGATGAAAGCTTCAGCAACTCTATTTAATGAGACACAAATCTTCAGGAATACCATCATTGTAATAAATGAATAGTTCTTTATACTATAACACAGTAGCCTCCCAATGGGGCCTGTTCTGGTAATACCCCCCCATTTAATAAAATGAACCCCCATCCCCCCCCAAAAAAAATAAACAGGTCAAATAATAAATATGTCTGGAGCATAGGCTTAAGGATCATCCCTTATTGAGCCTGTCAAATGCAGATCTTCCTTCAATTCTGCAATTTAATATAAAGCATGTATAAGAGGAACAGTATGTTTTTATTTGGATTAAGTAGTTGTATGGACTCTTTGATTTAAGATACTATACAAAAGTTAATCAGATATGGACGCATGAGACTTAGCGTTGCTGTTATTGTTATTGCGCCAGGGTGTTTCTATAAGTATTTGAATGGAAAGAGTCACAAACAATCATACAGGTCATCCTGGTCCTGGTGTAAGGAATAATTAATCAAAGTGCTATCTATATTGTAATATACTGTAGTTTTCCCAATATTTCCAATTTGGAATGTAGGCTTCCACATTTTGCAAGCTATGTAGAATTATTATTAAGGCCAAACCACAGACTAACAGGGAATATTTTGTCCTTTAATGACATCAAAAAGAAACTTTACCAGTTGAAAGTGTACATAAATACAATATATTATTGTATTACAAGTTTTATTTCTTTAAAAATTTAAATATGTTAATGAGGGGAAAAACTCCTTAAATATGCACACATTTGCATATGACGAGAATTCGTTTTTAAACACATTGCTTCAAGGCAGAATGTTTATTTTTATTTTTTTATTGTGTTAAGACACTCAATGGGGAGACTTTTACTGATCAGTTTATCAAAATATTGTCATTTCATGGAATTATTTAAAAAAAAAAACATTATTCACATGACGGATGCATATTTTGCATATATTTACAGAAAAAAATTACATGTAAAGCCTAAACGACATAAGATATAAAAAAAACTAAAAAAAGCCTCTGTAAGAGTCTGAGTACAAGACCTTAGTACCTGTGTGTGGAATAATATGAATGTACATCCTTTGAAGACTGAGAAAAATTAATTGGCTCACGGGGGGAACATGTCATTTTGAGAAAATGGCTGATAAAGAGGCTCATGCCATTGAAATGTACTTTCCATAAATATTACCATTTCTGTCACATTAATTGAACTCTTATTCATATATCACTTCTAAACTGACAAATAAACATCAAATATACCTTTTATAAATACTTTACCACGTTTAATACATTTGTTTCAAGCAATAGAGCATATGCTATGAATACTGGTCTGTTGGGCAATAATGCAGTTTTGGGCAAATTTTCACATCACTTTGCTCAATTTGTCACGTACAAAGATTTTGTATTGCTGTTGAAATATGCAGAACATTAATCAGCTATGCCTGCCCCATATGTAAGCCTCTTTGAGATGTTGCTCGTGCCGCTTCACTTTCTTGATGTGTCATGGGACCTGCACCTACGCTTGGCACCGTCCATTGAAGCAGCATCAGCTCTCACAACTCCTCTCTGATTGCTTCCAGTGTCACCAAAGTGTTGTCAAGCCACAGTTTGTCCATCACATTTGATATAGCAGTGGCTCCCTCACTGAACGTGGCTACTGGCTGCTGCGTCAATACAGCTTTTGCCCACAAAGACAGTTTTGGGGCATCGCGACCATATTACAGAGTTCAGACATTCATTTGCATTCTGGGTTCCTCCGTGCTACGTTATTTTGAGGAGGTTATCATTTGACATCCTATGATATACAGGTACCATTTTCTGGGCAACCTCTCTATTCAAAAATGTATGGCCTCCATGGTTTTTGTGACTGGGTGCATCTTCACCATCTTCTAGGGCTCGCTGGTACCAGCACCAACGCACACACCTATCCCGTAGTTGGAAGTGAATCCTCTCTTGTGCCAAGTGCCATCAAAGGATACCTGAATGTCTATGATGGCCTCCTCATCCTCCTTCAGCAGCTCTGCTATGTCTGGGTCTATATCTGCGTACGCTCTTTTAATTAGCTTAGCAAAACTCTCCATCGACTGTAGTCCTCTCTGAATATCTGCAACTATAGTTGTAAAGCTAATGTAAAGCTAATTTCTCAGTAATCACAGTAGGCTACGGTCATATTACCCTGTCGGCCTATGTGACAGTCTCAACGTATAGTTATGTTTTCCTATCACTGTGAATACATTTAATGGAGCAAGGAAATACATATTATTTATACACAGCAAGTCACCTGACAATACTCTCCCTTTTGATTTGCCTGTCACTCTCCTGTCATGTCTCTGATATGAGCTGAGAGGAAGGAATCCCTAGGACTTTGCTTATTTTCTTTAGAACTGCACAACCAAGTCCAAGTTCTTGGGCTAGAAGAACCATCCTCACATTTGTATCAAATGCCACATCTATCCTGGAGCTGTCACGAGAGGGTGTTGACAGAGACCAAGGCGCAGCGAAGTTGAAGTTCGACATATCTTTTTAATATATTTTTAATAAAGTATACACTGGAGAACGAACGAAACAAAATAACAACCACGTATAACGGACGTAAACACACTTACTTCACGTGACATGCAGATATAGAGATAATGACCCACACCTAGGTGTGGGACATACAAACATATGTAGGGTCCCTAATTAGAGACAATGCATTTCAGCTGCCTCTAATTAGGGATCCAACACAAAAACCCCACATAGAACCATAAATTATAGATCTGTCAGACTCTGACCATGGCTATATAGAGAAGCAATAGGCCTGACAGGAGTATTGTGTCACATACATGTGAAATAAAAGCCACTGTTGGCTGGCTGCTGGCTGGTTGTTCACTGCTAGCTGTCATTCATCTCAACTAATTTGCATTATGAAAGTATCAAAGTTGCAAAATATCCCAACATATGAAAATTGACAGATGGAAGCAAAATCACAATTTCTTTCCTGTTGTGCCTGGCCTTAAATGTGTTCAAATGAGAACCAGGCATAAACACTTAACCTACAGTCCTTTATAATTCCATAGCATTTTCTGTATGTGGTCCTTCGAGTCAGAATACATTACAATCTAGATATTGTATAATTGTTGTCAGTAAACATATTTGTTTGGTATCGTGTTACATATATGTCTTTGCAATATTTTTACATAGAAACCACTTATCTTAATGGGGTATATTATTTATTTATCATTGTGTGAAACAGCGGAGTACAGTAAGCTCCTCAAGACACCTATTTCATTAGTCCTTAAATTGTTTTCTCAGATATACCGAAAACAAGCTGTTTTTCCCAAGAGGCTCCTTGGTTATTTTCTTCTCTACTTTAACCCCCGAGCTGTACGCCAGGCTTTCATTTCATCACTCCTAAAGGGAACAGTTTATTATGAGGCTGCAAGAGAAAGTACTAAGACAAAAAGAGATTGGGAGTAAGCTGATTTTGGGTTTAAAGTGAGCAAGTGAAATGTATTTTATTTTTTATTTTTTGGTAAACTGTCCATTTGACAAAAACAAACCCATCTGTCTCAATTACCTTGACATTATTGAATTGTTATTGTTGTTGTCACTCAAGTACATTGTGTGCACTGAAAAAAATGTATTAATAAAATGGATACCATATTCAAAGAATTAAAAGCTACGGTAACGTATCATGTAGATGTAGAGTCAATGTTTTGGGAATCTTCATAATGAGGGAAATATCACAGGCTTGGTGTAATTCTTTACATCTGCTCCTACATGCAGATATTCATTGACTCCACTAGACACTAACAGCAGAGAGAATATTCATTGTATTCCCGAAACAATGTGTCCAGAACAATGTGTCCAGAACACACCAATACTCATCAGTAGGCCATTCACACCTCTATTCTTGAATTGTAGTATGATTTTTACCAAGGACATATTTTTCAAGTACAATATCACCAAAAAATAAAAAACATAGATGGTGTGAGGTGTGGTCTTAAATAATCTGTGGGTCATTAGAACTAATGGTCCCTTACATGTTCCTTATACCTGCCCATTGACCTTCCTACATGACCCTGTGGTCATTGTTGTGGTCCAATTACATGACCAATCGCCTGCACATAATTTACTGATTCCTGCCATAATCAGCCCAGATGGTCAGCTCACTACATGCCTGGCCTTCTGCATCAGCTCAGGGATAGCAGCTGAAAGCAGGGCAGTGTGTGAGCGGGTGTAATACACTAGCTTAGTATCTGGCTACATATTCTGTGCAGCTTCGCCATAACATGAAAACTATCTCTTTGGCGAACCTAAACGATGCCAGGGGTTTTGGGAGGGAAAACCAATTTGCGTAATGAAAAATTACGGACAAATCTTCCCAAAGCCTGGCTCTGGGAACAAGGCTGGGAGAAGAGGAAGAGGAAAGGGGAGGGAAAGAGAGAGAGAGGAGGATGAGCCCTTTAAATCCACAGCATTTCTGTCATTGCTCTCCACTGTATCTCAGGGATCCAACAGAGCTGAAGTTTTTTAGCCCTCCTGTAAAACCTCTTAAAACTCCCACTCTGCAACCACAATCCTCAAGACAATGCCCCAGCCCGAGCCAATCTCCTCACTATAATGGCCATTTTGCCTTTGACTTGTGTCCACTTTGGCTTTCCCATAATGCCTTTTTCGCCCACTTCGGTAAGCTGGTCAGAGCGCTGGCAGCTTAGAGTTTTGATTTAACGACATGGCCTGCCGGCCCTCTCGTGTGTGGGACAGGGACGGCACGTGCAAAATAGGAGCTCAAACGTAGTGGGATAAATTTCAAATACCTAGGCCGGATGTTCTTTTAGTATGATTCCCCTCAAATCCATATTGTTTTTAGTTCATTGTTTGTTTCTCTTTTTCTGTTAGTTCTTTTCACGCTAATGGCATATAAGTGGGCTTTCTGTATCTGAAGAAGTGTAGTCTTAATAAGAGTATAATCCCTTTGTCTTAGTGAAGGGCAATTTCAAATTAATTTAATTGATGTTCTTAGAAAAATGTTTGTGCAGTGAAAAGCTGATTTTTTAAGTTGTTATTTGGACAATTGTCATGTTTTGAGAGAAGAATGAAGAAAACATTAATATATGCCCACAGTATACTGTGTGTGTGTAGAGTATAGTATACTGTTTAGCTCTATAAAATAACTGTACACTGTACACTGAAATACACACAAGGACTTGTATCTACAGATAATACTACTATTGGGATGTACACTAATTAGGAGAAGGGTTGGGTAGGTTACTTTCTAAATGTAATCCGTTACAGTTACTAGTTAACTGTCCAAAATTGTAATCATTAATGTACATTTTGGATTGCGCAAACTCAGTAAAGTAATCTGATTACTTTCTGTTACTTCTGGATTACTTTCATTACAAGAAGACAAAAAGTATCCATCAAATGCATTTGGTGTGTCATCATAGTGGTCTCTGATTGGTGGTCATCATTTGGTGTGTCATCATAGTGGTCTCTGATTGGTGGTCATCATTTGGTGTGTCATCATAGTGGTCTCTGATTGGTGGTTGGACTCGCTCAGGTGGAACAAAATTAAACTTTTTATGCTGAATTGAATTTCATTGAGAAACAGAAAGGTGTCATAATGTATTTTTTCGCAAACATCCTTTCTGAATTTAAAAGTAATCAAAGATCATGTGATTATTGTTTCCTTATTAAAGTTGTTGAGTTGAGAATATATTTCTACTCTTCTCAGGGTCATATTTGTTCTGAAATCGTTTCTGTAGTTAGAAAGATAAGATAAGCATTCCGGAAGCATTATTTTGTTGAAATATAATTTGGTCTGAGAAATTAAGCTAATTGATTGCATTGATTGCCATTTTAATAAAGCATTTGTAAAACATTAGGAATCCAAAGAAGTGGTCAAAAGCCATCCACAGACCCGCCATCACCCCACACCAATCCCACCCAAAAAACTAGTGTTGGGTTTATATCCCATCCTAGATCCTGATATTACCAGGTTCTGACCACTAGATGGTGCTGTTTCTGCTTTTTAAAGACCCCCCCCCCCCCCCACATTGTTAAAGGGTAGGTTCATCCAAATTACACATTTACATGTTGGTTTTCATATCCTGTAAGCAGTCTATGGACCAGGTATGACATCAACCCATGCTTTAGTTTTCTTACCAGGCCACTTTTTTCAAATGCTAACTTTTTAGCATTTGTTGCACAAATCCAATGGAAGTCAATGGTACCTATATATCTACAACACAGGAGGCTGGTGGCACCTTTATTGGGGAGGGCGGGCTCGTGGTAATGGTGGAATGGTATCAGATACATTAAACACATGGTTTCCATGTGCTTGATGCCATTCCATTTGCTCCATTCCAGCCATTATTATGACTCCACTTGACACTAACTATTGACAGATAAAGGTTACCCAATTTAACAAATCACAAAAAAAAGCCCTTTTGTACACCCCTACCTTTACCATCACATAAAATGGCTAACATTATTGAAAATGATTAGAAATAAAACATTTGAGAGCCTCTGCTCTCAAAAAAGAATATCAAGACACAACTGACTTTTTCCAGACAACACCTGGTTAAAACACCTGTACTTAAAGACAATTTCTTGAAATGTTCCAGATTGACTGACCTTCATGTCTTAAAGTAATGACTGTCATTTCTCTTTGCTTATTTGAGCTGTTCTTGCCATAATATGGACTTGGTCTTTTACCAAAGAGGGCTATCTTTTGTATACCACCGCTACCTTGTCACAACACAACAGATTGGCTCAAACACATTAAGAAGGAAAGAAATTCCACAAATTAACTTTTAACAAGGCACACCTGTTAATTGAAATGCATTCCAGGTGAGAGAATGCAAAGAGTGAGCAAAGCTGTCATCAAGGCAAAGGGTGGCTACTTTGAAGAATCTCAAATCTAAAATATATTTTGATTTGTTTAACACTTTTTTGGTTACTACATGAGTCCATATGTGTTATTTCATTGTTTTGATGTCTTCACTATTATTCTACAATGTAGAAAAAAATAGTAAAAATAAAGAAAAACCCTTGAATGAGTGTCCAAACTTTTGACTGGTACTGTATATTCATGCTACACACACATCCCAACTGCTGCTACCAGATTATTTTTAGTATTTCTAAATACTGCACAATTTAAACACTTGCACCACAATCCTCCCTTCCCCAAAACACGTGTAAATATTGGACTATGAATTGTTCCTTCCTGTATTATACTTGTGCTAAAATCTTTATTCTATTCTACTGAGCCATTTAATTTATGTTCATCTGATTATATTTTATTATTTCTTATTGTTGATGCATTGTTTAGAAGGAACCAGCAAGTAAGCGTTTCATTGGATGGTGTATACCATGTGTATCCTGTACTGTACGACTAATAAAACTTGAAACTAGTGAGTCTCAATCACCAGATCTCAACCACATTGAACACACATTGAGATTCTGGAGCGGCACCTGAGACAGAGATTTCCACCACCATTACCAAATCATGTAATTTATCGTGGAAGAATGGTGTCACATCCCTCCAATGGAGTTCCAGACACTTGCCAAGGCGCAATGATGTTTTTCTGGCAGGTCGTGGTGACCCAACGCCCTATTTAGACACTTTACATTGGTGTTTCCTTTATTTTGGCTAACTTTAAGCTACGTATTCATTTAACAGAGTTAATGAACTGCCTATTGATCAGCCAAGCAATTGATAAAACTGTTTGCAAAACAAGTGATCATGAGCTAATGTCAATTTGACATAGATTAGCTAATGGTTACAGAAATCAAGACAGTTTCCATAGACCTCTCTATCTAAATGAGTGACTGTGTTCAACACACCACCAGCTGTTGTTATGTTGCACACCTACTGACCCCCAAAAAAAAAATATTCTGAAATATATATATTTTTCTCAATGACACACTCACCTACATATTTATTTGGACAGTGAAGCTAAAACTTTTAATTTGGCTCTATACTCCAGCATTTTGGATTTGAGATCAAATGTTTCATATAATGTTAAGAGTTTAGCATGTCTTGCTGAAAATGAAATCTGGCTGCCCATGTAGTTAGCAGGCCAGTTTGACTGTATGGGGTAGCTAGATAAGCAATGCCCATTGCTTGTATTATACATGAGCAGTTTCCCAAAGTTTGGCGTTGACTATTAACGTTACTTAGTTAGCTAATTAACTATGCTTTGTGGAAGAATGTAGGGTATATTGTCAACATTGAGTTGTGGTGCACGATCTGCACAACTAGTCTTGTTGGCTTGTAGCTACTGGCTAACTGGCTATAACAGCAGGCAAGAACGTTCACTAGTTTATTTGTGCTTATTTGTTTTTGCTCTGATTACACGCAAAGTGTCAAGGCCAGCAGTTTACAACAGATTACTTCAGCCATAGCTTCCTTTGCGTGTAGCTTGCCTCTCATCTGACTGGTGTAAACAGCCAACTTGAGCGAGGTGGCGGCAGAAAAGTATCTGAAACTCAAATACTAACAACTCTGTAATAAATCTGGCATGTGGTTCTCGGTAAGGGCTGTACGAATCATAATGACATGCAGGGAGTGTGTTGTGTAGCTCCAACCGAGTTGATTTGCCGAATTTGATGGACATTGGTGTCATATTGGCTTTGATGGTAGAAAGATTTAAATTAAACACTGAGCATAAACCAATCTATCGTCACAACTATAATGGGATTCAGTTTTGAGGCATGTATTCCATTACGTTCTCTTGTATTTTCACACAACCTTAGTGTAGTTTGGCCTAGCTGCCAAAGGGTGGCAGTGTTGTTCAGTCATCTTTTACTGCTACATTAACCCACAAAAGCGCTTGCAAATGCTGATCGTTACCAAGTCATTTGATGCTGGAATTGAATATATTTTCTAAGCATTGCAGGTAGACTATGGGCTCTATTCAAGTCACATTGCAGAAATTCAGCTTTACAGCGTGATTGAAATTTAAAGACAATGTTCCTGATTTAGCGGAGACTGCATTCACGGTAAATGCTGTCGGTTTAATCGGAAAATTTACTTAACATTTCTATCACGGAATATTGTAATGCTTTAGTTTTACAGATTGAATAGAGCCCTATGTATTAATAATGTAAATGTTGACTGAGATAATGCATTTAAGAGTTTATCATTGATGATAGAACTCTACATTGACATTCTCCTAGATATTTGTCCAGAAGTGATGATATTTATTCATTTGTTGATCTTGTGTAATTATTGTGAGACTCTTGATAGCCGAGAAAGCATAATGATGAGTGTTTGTTTGTGTGAGAGTGTGTGCACATCGTCCTTCATAGTCATTCAGATGGTAGAGCATGGCGCTTGCAAAGCCAGGGATGTGGGTTCGATTCCCACAGGGGACCAGTACGAAAAAGTACAAAAAGCTATGCACTCTGGATAAGAGTGTCTGCTAAATGACAAACATGTAAAATGCTGCAAATTTATTGAGGATATATCAGATAGGTTATTTCAAGTGATGTGCGTCATTCAGCCCCACACTTTGCATTACTTTCCCTTTTGATGGGGAGACCTGGCCATAGACCACATTCTGAGGGAACACTGTCACAGGCCTGTCATGTTTTTAGTTACACCTGTCGTAAAGGCAGCCATTCACAAACACTGGTTTCCCTGGAGACAAGCCCATAGTACCCCACTCACAGCCCTGTGAAGTTGGCACCTCATGAGAATAAATAATACATGAATTTATCCTCAGGACTTTGCTCTGTTTTGTGCAGTAAAATTCATCTAGTTCTAGTTTGGGTTCTTGGATACTCTTTTTACGATAATTCTCACTAAAACCATTAGGGGATGGGTGCTGCGCTCAATTGACGCTCAGTTGAAAATGAAAGATTCTTACCTTATTATATCAGTATAAACCAAAGCGTCAAATGCCAGTATAAATGAATGGTGCTAAATCTACTGTTATCCATTGATTCTTCAGATTACTCCCTCTCACTCCTTCACCACCACCTCCCTGGGTCTTAACCCTCTGTTGGGCCCCGCCGCACTCGAAGAAAGTGCACTGTCTAATCTGGGGGCACAGGCCTTGAGCCTGGAAAAGGCCATAGAGCGGCGCTTTGCCGGCTGCCCTCCTACTGAGCCAGTCAGTCAGCCCAGCTACATGCAGCCATGTGGGCCAAGGCCTGCCACAGAGGAGTGGGTGGAGGGGGCCACAGTGGTGTGTGTGTGAGTGTGTTTCGTACTGTACGTTCTGGAGGCGTGAGTGTGCATGCATGTGTCCATGCTGGCATTGTGTTGACGCTGAGCCTAAGAGCTTGGTTGTGGTGATGCTGCTTGCCTCCCCTGTGGAGGCTCTTGGTTCTTGGCCTACTTTGGGAGAGGTGAATTGAGGGCGGCTCAAGTCTAGGGGTAAGGGGATTAAGTCCAAACGCGCTCCTCTCCAGTTTAGGATTTTGCCCCGATGCCAGACACTTAAAGTCTGCCAGAGATTAAGATGAAGAGAGCAGTAAGACTGACATGTGTTGTCATGCCACTGGGGAGATTTCTAAAAGATACAGAGAGTAACATGATCTAATGTTTCAACGCTGCATTGTTGACCCATTTTACATCAGGCACGCGTCTTGTCTTAAGTGTTTACAATAGGTAAGATAAAAAAAAAGGATAAGCTGTTCATTTCTTTTGTCTTGTATGGGTGGATAATCTGCGATTAATTCACTGGTTTAATTAGGAAATGGCTTGGATTCCCCTTTGGACGCCATTTTCTTTCCCCTTGGTCTTGGAGTATCTCCTATATGGTACTCTCAGTATGGGTTACAGTGCTAACTGTGCAAGGGGCATCCAATGGGACATATTCTGCTGTCTGATAGGATAGTCCTTCAAGGGTCAAGCATCTGATAGGATGGTGATGATCATACCAGATGCCCCAAGCCTCTAAGGGTTATTCTGGAGTAGCTAGCCCTGTCAGTCTGCTTAACGAATGATAGAACACCAAACGTTGTCTATTATGTGTCATAAATCTGAAACACCTGCAAATATCAGCTTCCTTGATGGATGAAAGGTGACATTTACACTGGGGGTCAACAGTTTGGAAACAGTTTTTTTTTTTTTACATTGTAGAATGAAAGTGAAGACATCAAAACTATGACATAACACAAAACTATGACATAACACATATGGAATCATGTAGTAACCCAAAAAGTGTTAAACAAATCAGAATATATTTTATATTTGAGATTCTTCAATTAGCCACCCTTTTCCTTGATGACAGCTTTGCACACTCTTGGCATTCTCTCAACCAGCTTCACCTGTAATGCTTTTCCATCAGTCTTGAAGGAGTTCCCACATATGCTGAGCACTTGTTGGCTGCTTTTCCTTCACTGCGGTCTGACTCATCCCAAACCATCTACATTTGGTTGAGGTTGGAACCAAAAATCTAAAATTTGGAATCCAGAAAAAAGGACAAATTTCCACCAGTCTAATGTCCATTGTTCGTGTTTCTTGGCCCAAGTCACTTCTTATTGGTGTCCTTTAGTAGTGGTTTCTTTGCAGCAATTCAACCATGAAGGCCTGATTCACACAGTCTCCTCTGAACAGTTGATGTTGAGATGTGTCTGTTACTTGAACTCTGTGAAGCATTTATTTGGGCTGCAATCTGAGGCTGGTAACTCTAATGAACTTATCCTCTGCAGCAGAGGTATTTCTGGATATTCCATTCCTGTGGCGGTCCTCATGAAGCTGTTTGGGAGAATGCCATGAGTGAGCAAAACTGTCATCAAGGCAAAGGGTGGCTACTTTGAAGAATCTCAAATATCAAATCTATTTATCTATTATTTTGATTTGTTTAACACTTTTTTTGGTTACAACATGATTCCATATGTGTTATGTCATAGATTTGACACTTTTATTCTACACTTTTATTATACAATGTAAAAAATTGTGCAAATAAAGAAAAACCATTGAGTAATATTCCAAACTTTTGGCCCCCAGTGTATGTCAGTGCTACACATCACCATCATAAAAGCCTGTCTATGGATGGATGTTAGCATATAGTACATATATCAAACTTCGAGGTTGGGCAAAGAACAGGGACCGAGCCGTGGCAGCAAGAGGCCCCCAAGGGCCAGGAGTCTGTCCATCCCTTTGTCTGGGGGTCCCTCCACCAGCCCAACCCCTCCACCCTGCCTTCTGGAGACTCCTGGGCTGGGCTGGGCAAGGGGCAGTGACTGCTCCGCCCCGCTCCTCCAAGAAAGTGGGTCAGGAGTCTGAGACTATGAGATTACTGTCCGGGAGTAGTGTGTCGTCCGTCGGGTGTCTCTTATCCGTGATTTTTAAATCCCCATTCTCTCTGTCACACACACACGCTTGCATGCCCCAGACTACCACAACTGCCCCCCCCCCTCTCTCTCCTCCCTCCACAACCTTAACCCCCCCACCATCCTGATTTTGCTTAGCTTGTTTGGGTTAGTCTGTTTAAGTTAGTCTGTTTGGGTTAGTCTGTCTGTGCCCTTAGGTTGACTTCATTCTCCAGACCTCTTGACACTTACCATGACAAGGAAGGTGGATAAACAGTCCAATTAACAAGAGGGAAAAATATAAATGTCAACCACACAAAGACAAGCAGCTAGCTGTTTTAGCCCAGGCTCTGATGTGTGTGATTTGCAGAGTGTTCCGATGAATTGTTTTCTCATTTACCGAATCAAGACCAGCTCAGCAATAATGACATCTAGTAGTGACACCATGATAAATGCTGGCTTTTAAACACCTGACCCCTCTGATTCTTGTGGCAGGCTGTTTGTCCAGCGTGCTCTGAAACCGAGTATGATTCATCAGCAAATACATTACTAATAATAAATACATTCATTTTGGAGCAAAATGATTACATCCATCATTAGGGGAGAGGAGTTTCGCCCGGCTCTGCAATGTCACTGCTGATGGTCAGAGAGCAAGGGTGGAAGATGGAGAGATGGGGAGAGAGAGAGAGAGAGAGAGAGAGAGAGAGAGAGAGAGAGAGAGAGAGAGAGAGAGGAAGCGACAAAAGGAAGAGAGAAGGAAAATAAAAAAGTCATAGAGAAGAAACGAGGAGGGAGGGAGGGAGAGAGAGAGAGAGAGAGAGAGAGAGAGAGAAAGAAAGAGTTGAAAACGAGCAAGAGGTGTGAGGACATGAAGAGGCTTTGTGTTTGGGGATCGGAGCCCTGTAATTCTGGAGGCCGAGAGCTATAACTCATCGCCCTCATCTCATCTTTCAGCAAGTAGAAGGGAGCAAGGGAGTGGGGAGTCTCATCTCACCTCTCTAACTGTGGGGGGTATGAGCATCTCTAATGAGATTTCAATTAGAATCCAATTAAGGGCCACCAGTGGCACCGATGACCTGCTGAAGTGTCCCTGAGCAGAGGTACAACCTTGAGTGTCTCTCCTCTCTTGTCTCTCCTCAATTACAATGGGAAGCTATCATAACTCTCAGTTATGCAGGTGTTTGTTAAGGAGTTAGAGATTATGGGGGGTTATAAACACCTGGAAAAGACAAGTGATGACTTTGACCAACAATTGTTAAATATTGCACACACCTCAGATAACATCTACTTCTTATATGGAATGATTCAGGTTTGTTTTTCTTGTTTCAGGTACAATGGTTGAGGTTGGAGTGTTTTTCAATATTTTTGGTACCTAGGACCAACATCCCTGTCTCCTATCGTCCACTCATATTACTTTATCACTTCATATCATTAAGTAATGCCATGAGTAATATAGGACAAAGTGGAATATAATCGGCTGTAGATTATTGGCTACCCCTGATCTGCAATTATCTTTGCTCAGGTTAGGATGAAGGTTAGCAATTAATCCTTTGTAGCTCAGGTCTTGTGTACAGTTAGCCATGGAAATATGGGGGTTATGGTTAAGGATAATATTTTTTCAAATCTGATCCAAGTCTATTATGAATTGATCTAAACGTGAATTGGCTTAAAGCTTACAGCCCCTGTTTGTGTCTGTCTGTTTGTCTTTCCGTCCATCTGTCTGTCTGCCCATCCGTTCGTCCATCTGTGTCAGTAGTTGCCCCTCAGAAGACCCAACAACGACCACCTACAAACCAGACCAGGCATGTCCTCGACAGGTCAGCATCCCCAAACCCAAGCTGGGAAGAGCCTTAACTCTGCCTAAGAGGTTTGAACCCTGACCTCACAACATTGTGTCTGCCCTGGGGATGCCTGTCGTCGCAGTAAAGAGACAGATACTCCACACTGAAACAAAGCCAGAAGGCCAGTCTTGGCCAGCCATGCAGAGCCAACAGAAAGAAGACAGAAAGGAAAAGTGAGCATGCGAGATTCCGAAAAGGAAGGACAGTTGTTGGTCCCTTCATTGTGTGAG
Source organism: Thymallus thymallus (assembly GCA_023634145.1). Taxonomy (NCBI): domain Eukaryota; kingdom Metazoa; phylum Chordata; class Actinopteri; order Salmoniformes; family Salmonidae; genus Thymallus; species Thymallus thymallus. The sequence continues at coordinate 28,825,332 of CM042404.1, forward strand.
TGTGAAACAAGTGACACATGTTGGGTTGTAAAAGTGTCAGGGACTTGAGTTAAGGGCCATTGTGTTGGTGTCCAGTTGTAGAGTTGGGCCTTTGTCCTCTGTGTTGTACGTCATTAGCATCTCAATATTAATTTCAGAGGTTGATGTCGGGTAGAGGTGGCAGCCTCTTTAGACCCGAGCGGAGGGCACTCTCCCTGAGGACCTGCTGTTGAGTTAAACGCTTGTGGAGATGGTTGATAAAGACACACCCGTAGAAGAGACAATGGCCGACTCATAAAGAAAGGATGAAGTCTGAGTCAGTTGCTCAGCTTTTTTCAACATGTGTTCAGCATTTTATTTTGTTTCCATTTTCATGTTTACTTCTATACCTGTTTCTTTGTTAATGATTAATTCTGGAAACATATATTGTCATATAAGTGAAAAGTTGTAGTAAGCTACAATAGAACCGTCAATACTACAGTACCATAACAATGCCAACTACAGCTTCAACAACAATGAAAATACTATACTATCACTGCTCATCATATCAAATCATCAATTGTTCTATAAAAATTCATGTAAACAACTGGTCTCTTTATCCCATCCACTCCCCCTTCCAACCCTCCCTACCCAGGGATGAGTAACAAAGGGCTCAATGGTGTCACCTGTCCCCTCCAATCCCTCTCCTCCCCTCTCCCCCCTCTCTGGCCGGCTGACCCCCTGACTGACAGGCCTGGGGCTGGGGGACAGTTAGCGTAGCAGTGTGGGCCGGCTGGAGTGAGCGAGGCGGTTACTCTGAGGGCCAAGCGGAAAAGCGGTTGGGCAGTTTCGCCAGCTGCTGGGGGGGGGCCATGCCTGTTGCCGGCCAGTGAAACCTGACAGATGGAGGCATTTCAAAACAATGAGAGCTGTTTGCTTTGGTCAAAGGTAGGGGTTGCTAGCACCCATTTGCTACTATGCTAACTTACAGGTGATTGTGATATAATCTGTTATGATCATTTTCCTTATAGTTAGAACTGTTACGCTGACTGACTGTTGTGCCATGATGTAACATTTCCACCATTAAGATTTGAGCAGTGATCTTTTTTTTGTCTTGACACTGGTTTAGCAAGTCCAGACACTTAGGAAGGTAGTGTCCTTGAGCCTAAGACCCTCTGTCCTACGTTAACCCCTTCCCAGCCTAAATGAACCCCTTCCCAGCCTTACCCTGGGTCACCTCTCTTAGCAGTCAACAGCAGCTGTTTCAGACCAGTCTAGATCTGGATGCTGTTCGTGAGCTGTCCCCAATGTCATCCCAACAACTCTTTAACATATTCACTCCAACACTCCAACAAAAACTATAGGCCATCATATATCACATGTCAGGGTTGTTTCTCCCCACTCCTTTCAGCAGTGTCTGTGAGACCAAAGCCCAGCATACGCCTATGAACCACAGTCATCTTTATACCCCACTCTCTTTCTGTGAAGGCCTGACGCATCATACACCAACAGGCTCAACAGGCTTAGTGTCCTGGGACCACTAGGGCTCGGAGTAACCAAGCCAGGGTAATGAGGCGTGTGATTGGTGACCTCCCTCCCGCACAAGGCCAGTCATCGCAGGACATGATTGATCATGACAGGCACACAATGGAGACCTGGTGTCAGAGGGGTGGCATGGGTGCACCGAGCCAAGCGGCGGGGGGGGGGTGAGCTCCCTCAAACTCAGCTGTGCATGGGCAGTTATACAAACCCGGCATGTGCACACATATTCAAATACACTAACACGCATGAGAGGACACACTTGTAAATATGTGGGGATGGACACACACACGGGCAGAGAATGCATAGATGCATTCTGGCTTACACATACACAAACTGACACACACAAACACAAATTCCTTGCTTCCAGTTCAGTTGCACTGACTTGACGTTTCCACTGAGTTCAATGTGAATTTTTGCCTCTGTAGGTAAGGAATGCTGTGACATCACAGAAAGACCTTTCTTGGCTAAAAGGCACTAACCTGGCAACATGGAGAGAGGTCAATGTTCTCCCATGGGGGAAGCAGGATGCATGGCAATACATTATACTGTCTCCCTAGAAAGTGTTGCAGCTGAGTAATGGACTTTTCAACAGATGATTCACTCTATAGTCTAACATCAGACGTTTAGAGACACTTTGTGTGTGTGGACCCGGGTGCCATTACAGCCCTGTTTAGCTGACTCCAAAAATACACTTGCCGGAACTGAAAAATGTGTGTTCCTATTTAAAGCTCAACTTTTTCTGCTGATACCAGCAAGTTTATTTTTACTCTGTAGCTGCATCTCTAAGCTTGACCTTTGGAGCTCTTGTGGTAAATAGCAATCATTGCAAAGTCAAGAGCATAAATGTTATGTAAAAAAAAAAAAATGTTTTTTATGTGTTTGTGCCTTTGCAAGGGCAGTTGGCTGAATGTTAAATGTTCCCCACCACTTAAGCATTGTTATTATACTGTATATTGCGTTATATATCAACTTTGACTGAGACATCAATTCAGAATAGAGCCACACTGAATATTACCACGCCGTAATATGTCAGTTGTATATCCAAAGAAGTTCACTGCTTGGTATTGACAGGGTGAGAAAGGAATATTTGCAGAATGTATACAACTTACAGCTCAAATTAATCACGCAGGCAATATTTAGCAGCACACATAGAGTAAGCTACATTCATGTGAACTCTCCTAAACCAGTTGTCTCTTCTGTAATCGAGGCTGATACAGAGGGTTGATCTGTTTGGGAAACATCACAGAAACACTGAGATGGGAGATGAGAGAGTGCTTTAAGAGACTCTCACCTTGCAGAAGAAGGGCATGTGTCATGTCTCCATATCTTCCATGTATTCTCCGACAGTAAGCCAGGCCAGACCACTAGGCTTTGAGGGAAGGCGTACACTGGGGGTGTAAACACTGGAGCCTTTTGTGGATGACCATTAAAATCTGATTGCGGGCGCTCTCTCAAGTGTGCCCCAGATGCATTAACACTTTATCAGTCTCCTGTAATGATGCTTCCCAGTGCACAGAAAGTGGTGGAATAAAAGCATCAGCCTTTTTAAGGAGGTCCCTTTAATGAAATCACGTCTGGGGCCTTTATGTCCAAGGAAGACCTCCAAGACCAAGACAGTTGGCAGTGTATTTTTACTTATACAACAGAAAACTATAGAGCGGTCTTACATTATATACGCAATCTTACAGAGATACAGAGTAGATCATGGTTATACAGTACACACTGCACAAAGACTATTATTAAAAGATAATTTCATGATTATGAAAACTAGAACCTTTATTATTATTATTGTTGTTGTTGTTACTATTATAGTTTTTTTTTTATTACATTATTATATGAATAATCAGCAGCCTAATTCAGAAAGCTACATAGTACTGTTCTGTTTATGCATTCTTCCCTCCAGCAGCGATGCACTGCTACAAAGACCTTGGTCTGGATATGGTCCTTGTCAGAAATAAGGCATGGTTTTCTACCTAAAGGCGATTAGTGCTTCATTCGAACTTGACATTTGACCCCATAGTAGGCCTAGTAGAAAATCCCAAGGAAATAACACATTCAAGTATCTAAAAGGCAGGCAGAGAAAAGGAGAAGAAAAACAGTATATATGACATAAAGGTTCCTCTCTTTTGTTATTCTGTCTTCCTATAAGCTCCTCTGAACCAGCTTTATATATAGAATCCCAGTTAGTGTATGGCTCCTTACAGATTTACTGGCATTTCTCCTTAATCTGCATAAAGAGATCAGGCTGACTTGTTGACTGGGGATTACTGTTGAACAGTACTGTTGTTCCATCAATCCATTAACCTATAGAAATATTATATACAGTAAAAAATATATATAACAAAATATATTTTTACAAATATATATATATATATACAAATATTTACAGCCAGGCTTCCAGGGTGGATTGATGGGATAGATAGATAGATAGATGGATAGATGGATAGATAGATAGATAGATAGATAGATAGATAGATAGATAGATAGATAGATAGATAGATAGATAGATAGATAGATAGATAGATAGATAGATAGATAGATAGATAGATAGATAGATAGATAGATAGATAGATAGATAGATAGATAGATAGATAGATAGATAGATAGATAGATAGATAGATAGATAGATAGATAGATAGATAGATAGATAGATAGATAGATAGATAGATAGATAGATAGATAGATAGATAGATAGATAGATAGATAGATAGATAGATAGATAGATAGATAGATAGATAGATAGATAGATAGATAGATAGATAGATAGATAGATAGATAGATAGATAGATAGATAGATAGATAGATAGATAGATAGGTTGGTTGGTTGGTTGATTGATTGATTGATTGATTGATTGATTGATTGATTGATTGATTGATTGATATTAAGAGTCTTAACCGTCAATATTTATACGATCTGATATCGCCGTGTTGGTGTTGTTCATCATAATTAATGTTGCTCCAGGACCATCATTGCAACTGACCTGTAGTTAGTCGGTTACGAATAGGAGAAATGGTTTAAAGATTGTACTTGGCTCCATTACAGCCCCTCCTTAATGGGGGTCCTCTGTTTCTATTGTGCTAAATACTTTGCAACACAAAAGTCTAAGCTTGCGTCAAAAAGCAGATGCAGCTTTTGTCAAGACTGGCTTTCAAAATTGGAAGAAGGCACTGGAGAAATGTAGTAAGCATAAAGAGAGCCAGTGTCACAAATTAGCTGTGATGACTCGGATTCAGGAGCCAAAGCCCATGATGTCGAGCAAAGAGGTAACGGGTTTGTAGGCCTTGAGATACATCCACAGGTACACCTCCAATTGACTCAAATGATGTCAATTAGCCTATCAGAAGCTCCTCGGTGTTGCATCTGTAGAACTTTTTGAGGATCTGAGGACCCATGCCAAATCTTTTCAGTCTCCTGAGGGAGTATAGGCTTTGTCGTACCCTCTTCACGACTGTCTTGGTGTGTTTGGACCATTCTAGTTTGTTGGTTATGTGGACACCAAGGAACTTGAGGCTCTCAACCTGCTCCACTGTGCTCTGCCTTGTAATGGCTGAAGACCTGATGGGGGATTTGGAGTGCCTGAACACCTCCCTGCAGCTTAGGAAACAGACTGTTTCAGGCATGTTGGAGGCTGTGGACCATGTCAAAACAAGCATGCAGGACAAGTGAACAGAGGAGCACTTTGATGTCTTGTGCTCAAAAGCAACTACTATGGCAACAAAGTTGGACCTACAACCTATTCAGATTCCTCATATCCACAAACCTACAAAGCGTTACACCGGACAGGCTGCAGCCCATATCCATCCGGATGCCCAGTCTTTGTACAGAGCCTAATTCTAGAACGCCTTGGACACAGTGACTACTCAATTCATAGACAGATTTGATCAAGCTGGAATGCAAATGTGCTGCTATGCGGAGACATGGACAAGGTGGTAGACGGGTATCCTGAATTGAATTCAAGACTACTGCAGGTGCAGCTGGCCATGTTTGGGGCTAATTACACATATCAAACGAGCACAGATGTTGCTATCATTCTTCGGGAAATGGTGCCAGAGGTGAGAGGTCTCTTCAGTCAGGTGGAAGCTTTAGTAAGACTTCTGCTGGTCGTCCCTGCCTCCTCTGTAGAGGCTGGGAGGAGTTTTAGTGCCCTGAGGCTGAATAATGTGGCCATGTGTCACAAGCACCAGGAGAAACTGGACAGACTGGACCTTGAAGGAATATGCCAGTCTTTTATCGGTGTCAACGATAAGTGCAAAAAGACCTTTGGATCCTTTGCTTGAAGAATGGCAAGTCAAAACACATGTCATTGCCTTGAGAGAGGTCTTTTTGCAGTTCTTGATGAGAGGATCTTGATGAGTGGATAGGAGAGGAGAGCAGAGAAAAGGAGAAGAGATGACTGGAGAGGAGAGGAGAATATAGGACCAGGGGAGAGGAGGAGAGAGGGCTATAGGACCAGGGGAGAGGAGGAGAGAGGGCTGAAGAGGAGAGGAGAGGAGAGGAGAGGAGAGGAGAGGAGAGGAGAGGAGAGGAGAGGAGAGGAGAGGAGAGGAGAGGAAATGCCCCTGTTGCCCACCGAAATGTACTTGTAAATATGTAAATAAAAACAACAATTTGCTAAACCTTGGCCACAATATATGGACTTGTCTTCATATAACAATATATGGACTTGTCTTCATATAACAATATATGGACTTGTCTTCATATAACTATATATGGACTTGTCTTCATATAACAATATATGGACTTGTCTTCATATAACAATATATGGACTTGTCTTCATATAACAATATATGGACTTGTCTTCATATAATAATATATGGACTTGTCTTCATATAACAATATATGGACTTGTCTTCATATAACAATATATGGACTTGTCTTCATATAACAATATATGGACTTGTCTTCATATAACAATATATGGACTTGTCTTCATATAACAATATATGGACTTGTCTTCATATAACAATATATGGACTTGTCTTCATATAACAATATATGGACTTGTCTTCATATAATAATATATGGACTTGTCTTCATATAACAATATATGGACTTGTCTTCATATAACAATATATGGACTTGTCTTCATATAACAATATATGGACTTGTCTTCATATAACAAAGCATAGATTTCTGTTTATATGATTATGGTTGTATTTATTAATCCCTAATCTCTGCCTTTACATACAATGAAACAAGAAAAGGTAAAAAATAAAAAATAAAAAAGAGCAATGTAATACAATACCCTATTAGACATTATTGTAATACAATACACTGTTAGACATTATTGTAATACAATACACTATTATACATTATTGTAATACAATACACTATTATACATTATTGTAATACAATACACTATTAGACATTATTGCAATACAATACACTATTAGACATTATTGTAATACAATACACTATTAGACATGATTGTAATACAATACACTATTAGACATTATTGTAATACAATACACTATTAGACATTATTGTAATACAATACACTATTAGACATTATTGTAATACAATACACTATTAGACATTATTGTAATACAATACACTATTAGACATTATTGTAATACAATACACTATTAGACATTATTGCAATACAATACACTATTAGACATTATTGTAATACAATACGCTATTAGACATTATTGTAATACAATACACTATTAGACATTATTGTAATACAATACACTATTAGACATTATTCGAATATAAATACAATTACAGGATATCCCCTATGTTGATTTATAATAGCCAACAATTTTTCAGGAATTTGGTGGAAATCCTAAAAACTAAAATGTAGGCCTGTAGGCTACATTACATTCAGATTGCAAAGAAATGACTCGCCAAAAATTCTCATTCGAAATGTCAGAAGTCAGAATTTACTAACAAGTTTTCGAATACCATTGGCATCTTCTTCAGTCCATAAATAAGGAGAATGCATGCTGGTAGCTCGCCACAGATAGTATGGACAGTCTGAATAAAAACACATCGGCAAAATGGAACAATGACGCTCCATACACTTGTCTCTGTTGTTAGGCTACGGTATATTCTGGGCGGAACAAAAGAGAGGCACGAGAATGAAAACGCATGACAACAATTTATCGAAGAATCGCCCATTGCCCTATTTTGCATGATGAAAGATGGGCACGTGTACCTCTAGATGGATATAGAGGGAAGGGAGGAGAAAAAGAAAGAAAGAAAGAAAGAACGAAAGAAAGAAAGAAAGAAAGAAAGAAAGAAAGAAAGAAAGAAAGAAAGAAAGAAAGAAAGAAAGAAAGAAAGAAAGAAAGAAAGAAAGAAAGAAAGAAAGAAAGAAAGAAAGAAAGAAAGAAAGAAAGAAAGAAAGAAAGAAAGAAAGAAAGAGAAAGAAGGTGGAGTTGGAGACAGGGGAGTGGAGGGGTGTATACGCTTCAGAAATACAGAAACTCCCCCTTTCAGCACCGTGGACAGGGCATATTTATCCACGCACGACGCCCGGCATCTCGACTCGAGCTGTTACTTTTGTTGTGCTAAAAGCGAACACTGGTCCCATCGTGAGGTAAGCTGACGCTGGTAATGGTCAGGCAATACTCCCCACCCACCACACCCCCTCTCTCTACCTCCTCTCGACCAACACACGGAATCAAACAGTTTCATTGCACGGTGACCAACGCAGAGACAAGGTCGACATGCATATGCTACTTTAGCCTCTTAGAAACATGTACGTTTCTAAACGTCAACCGTGTTATTTTTGTGACTCTCAAAGGATAAAGCAATAGGATCTTGCGTTTTGTTTTTGTTTTTTCTAATAATCACATCATTAAGCTCTGCAGTCGCGCATCTTGCTTTCCTTTCCTCTGTATATCTCACTCAGCCGCACATTGATTTTATGCTCATCTGAGCTGAAAAGCATCGCTGCTCAGAATGTTGCTTGAACATCCTGGATCGAGTTGTCAAAATACCGGGAATTTCTCCCGATACAGCGCAGGTCAAGGTAAGAAGCCGGCTTTCTTGTTTGGAGTCATTTGCACATATGATAGAGATGTTATACAACTTCCTGTTGAAATGTAGGCTACTGGTGTGTCTATTTGACGTGGTTTAGTCTCCTGTTATCTGTTAATGGGTTTTAATTAGCTATGAAATATCTAGTTAGCCTCCACCACAAATCAGCACAGTGGGGGCTCCGCCTGCATCTCAAAGTTTAACTGAGAGGATCCAAACAGGCATGAAATAGCCCATTGTATCTCACAGCACACCCTATCATCATCCTCATCAGTTAAACTTCTCAAGTAAGAGTTTGGCAAATCACCATTAGGCCTATATGCTGAAAGAATAGTTACAGTAGGCTAGTGCTTTCCCTTTCTAGAATTAGAAGTTGTGAAAAGAGTAAAACAAAATCATTGCTAGGCTACACACATCGAATGGATTTCATCATATTGGCACATGGCACGTAATGTGTCCACTGTCCTGTTTAACTCAATTTCACGGGGTATTCATACTGTTTCGAGGTGGGACGTTACATCTTTTTTTTTCTGTTTTCCTGCCATCGGGAGACGTTATGAATACGTAATGAGATGCATTGTTGGGAATCATATCGACAGATGTTATGCGCGTGCTGTCATTTTACACCATCGCTCATGGCTGTCACAGACCACGAGACCACCAGAGCGCGTTTGCAGTGTCACACCAACCGCCTGTGTAACGCGACAATGCAACAGCCCGGCTGCACACAGGCCGCCCCCAGCCCTCCCTAGTCAACAGCCTGGGCTAAACGCTCAACAAGTGTCAGGTTCCCTTCGACAGGTGCGGTACCTACTTCATGTTTGTAAATTAATAATACAATAAAGGAGGTATATGCCACCAAATATCTTGTTTTGCCGTGCGTAATGAGGGGAAACGAATAAGGCTTATATATGGGATATTTTATTATTAAATAAAAATCAAATGATTAGCAAGAGTTTTTGAAATAAAAGCAACAATAATCTGTTTAGGAAAACACTTGGCCATGACTGTCTCTTTCTCACGGACTGTTTTGTTGATCGTAGAGCATCGCTCGTGCTACCCCATTACTGTCGCCTAGCCCCTCAAAAGTGAGCGATCAATAGGAGATACAAAATATGATAAAGCTGACAAGTAAGAGGGAGCACTGTAGTATCCCACACCTTTCACCAAATGTGTTTCATATACTCTGAAAATACAGGCAAATGGGGCATTGATTATAGATGAATCAGGGGTCCACTGGGCCATGGCACTAGTCGTGATTTCCCAAGGCACCCTTTTACGGCTGAGATCAGTGTCAATAAAATTCATCCGGGTGTTGCCTCGATCAACATGTTATTGAACGGCCAATCTCTTCCCTAAGTATACAGCTGTCTCTCCGATGTCAGCATAGGCTATAGGCCTAAGATATGGCGTTTGTATTGCTGTGTGTGTGTGTGTGTGTGTGTGTGTGTGTGTGTGTGTGTGTGTGTGTGTGTGTGTGTGTGTGTGTGTGTGTGTGTGTGTGTGTGTGTGTGTGTGTGTGTGTGTGTGTGTGTGTGTGTGTGTGTGTGTGTGTCATTCGCCAGCCAGGTTTATATTCTCGTTAACGACGTGATAGAAATTGTAGATGTGGCTTTATTTACTAATTGTATCGCTATTGTATTGTTATCTACCGTGACCCAATCTATACAATGTCATGTTGGGAACATTTGCTCTTTTCCTTTTCAGATGTTACTAAGTAGTGGTCAAGTAACCTGAAATGTACGTTTTAGAAAGGGTAAAAAAAAATGAATGAAACATATTTAAAATGACACTACTATTGAGCCTATGTTAGGTTTAGGATGGAATGCTGTACAAATATTAGAGTTGCATTCTGCCTTGTTAACTGCACATCAACTACAGAAATGCAATAATCACGGCCAAAGTTAATTTTATATTAGGCTACCTACTTTGAAAATATATATAGGCCTATTTGAATATTTGGTCTCAGGTCTCAGAACCTAAGTTATCCATTACAGGCAAGTAGATGTAATGGCACGTAGGCCTAATGTCACTATTTAACTTGCATTAAATTTGGAACTCAACAGTTTCAAGACTAAATAAAAAAATAAATATGTGCTAGGTTTCATTTTTGTTTGCATATGATCATTTGTGTAGGCTGCCCTATTATATGGCCGTGATTTGATTTGAAATAGATCTACACACTGTTTTAGAGAAACGTGCGTAAATGCCTTTGCAACGTTCCAATTAAAGCCGCTTAGTCCTACTACTCATGCTGTGAAGATGTATGTTCATAAGATCATGCAAAGAATTTTAATATAAATGAACCAACTATAGCCTATTGGTCAAGTAGGAGCATCAAGCAATAAAAGGACATTGAAAATGGCATAGCCTATATGCATGGTCGAAAGCATAGTCGAATGTCATCTCGTGCCAATAAGAGTATTTTTTCCTACGACGAGCACTTGGTACCCGCACCTCTTTCCAAGTTGCTGCTAGGTGATGATAATCTATCTCCCTGCTTTAACAGGCCTGTCGTTAGGGTAACCGCGTTGCGTAATCCTCCACAGCGCACAACACACTGTATGATAAAGCAAACTCGAGCGCATGAAGCCACACCGCGCTGATTTTTTTCTATTCATGATATACTGCGTAGAATCCCAATGTGAGCGAAAGACTTAGAACACAGGAAAACATTCGTTTTTCGTTATCGTGTGAGGAGATCATGAGCAATGGATGGACATAATGAACAGAACTCTCCAAAAGGAGCACCGAATAACACGGAGATGCTGTTTGCCTTGCTGGCGCAGAGCGAAGAACTACGGAAAGGTATTCAACAGGGCACCGCATATGATTCTATCCCACTGGGCACATACTGGTTGAATCAACGTTGTTTCCACGTCATTTCAATTTAATTGACGTCTGTGCCCAGTGGGATTTGTGTTTTAATCGAATCTGCTATTTGTTTGCACATTACAATGGTTAGGCCTAGATATTTAATCAATAATTGGTTGTCGCTGTTTATACAACTCAGAATAAGTTGTTGTTTCATTTCGTTCCAACACCTTAATGTATCACACAAGCTTATTGCTATAACGCGTGCGGTACAATGAGTACAATGTATAAGGTTCTTCGATTATTTCGATACTTTCCGCATTTTGCGTTTCTGAATATTTGTATAGTAACTTCAATGACATGCTTATTTTTCCTACGTGCATATATCCAAAATTAGCGCTATTCTTGCATGCACGTTTTGCTCCATACAACATCACTTTTAGACTAGTCAGTGGTTATCCGAAACAGTGGACACATCCCTTTAATTATGTTCTGCTTTTCGCTCCTGTTCCCTGTATTACAATGGATTAGGGCTAAATCTGTATGGCGAAGGATTAAGGCTAAATACGGTGAATCTACGAAATGACATGGGCATATGTCTTATCGTTTTGCTCCTGAACTCCACAAAGCAAGTTTTTTTAATTTGTACGCACAGTTTTAATCAGGTTGTAATTTCTCCATTCATTGCATAAGGGTTAAGGATATAAAATACCTTTTGTTGTCAAGCATCCCTCCTACTTTCTCTGTTTCTCTGTGGAGCGGAGGCCTACCTGAACATTTTTAAAAAAGTTTCTGATATTTTACAAAATATTAGAACATTATTGTCTTAAATGCTTAAAGATATGCGTAGGGGGATGGTTCAGATTGTACCAACTAGGCCTATGTAACAACCAGCCCATATCTCTGCATTATGTGAAAAATATTTATACGAGGTTTGAAACCTGTTAACGAGATTTGTATAAATATTACTGCAATTTCTAGGGATTTAATTGACTTTCATGGGCAGACATATAGGCTACATGTCATATTATTGATGAGCAAGACACCTTGGATTGTGGCGTGAGACTAGGCCGCGTATTCTTGTTTTACATAACCTATTGAATTAATAATGGGTTTGATACACCTGTTCGTGACGTGTCTCCCTCGCTGTTGTGCATTTCTTGCTCGTGGTGGCAGAAAAAAAAATGGTCCATAAATGTTTCATAAATTGCCCACAAACAAACGATAGGAATGCGATTCCTTAGACGGATGAAGCACGAAGTGCTTGGACTTTTGAATAAACAATAAAGCCGAGTGATAACATTTCAAGTCGTATTTAAGTTGCCAGTGATGCAATTTCACTCGACAAGCGTTTTTTAATAGTTTAATAATAAATTGCTTGTTGTGAGTTGTAATGTAACATTATTTGCTGAAAGAGGGCAATTTTGCTTTCGTGCATTGTGTTGTCTTGATGAAGGACATGCGTAAAAAAAAAGGTGGAATTGTCATATTCTGGCTATTGATGTTCAGATAATAATATGTGTTAGAGCTAATACTGAACTTGATAAAGAGATGGGCTGACTATTAACTGTACTATTGGCTGTACGTTGGAACGATTGGTTCTCTGAGAGATATGGTCAAATGTCATTCGTAAATTTATGAATGATAAAGTAATACACATTTGGCCATATGGAAGGCTGAGTTCATCATTAATACATATCCTGCCGTGTCTTATTGCTTAGGCTAATTCTAGAGCAAATAGGCTTCTTGCAATATATTGGCCTACCTGAAACAATTTCTAGTAATTATGTGGCAATGTGATCATTTGCACGGTATCATCAGCATCCCTAAATTGTCAATAAACTCATGTAAATAGGCCTACTGAACACACAACGTGTAGCATTTAGCTCTGTGACTCAAGCTAAATCTGACATCAAAACACATTTCACCTCATCCACTGCAAGTGTGCATTTTAAACGTAATTTCATGAGTAAAACATGTTTGATAGATAATCTATAGATAGATAGATAGATAGATAGATAGATAGATAGATAGATAGATAGATAGATAGATAGATAGATAGATAGATAGATAGATAGATAGATAGATAGATAGATAGATAGATAGATAGATAGATAGATAGATAGATAGATAGATAGATAGATAGATAGATAGATAGATAGATAGATAGATAGATAGGTGGGTGGGTGGGTGGGTGGGTGGGTGGGTGGGTGGGTGGAGAGAGAGAGAGAGAGAGAGAGAGAGAGAGAGAGAGAGAGAGAGAGAGAGAGAGAGAGAGAGAGAGAGAGAGAGAGAGAGAGAGAGAGAGAGAGAGAGAGAGAGAGAGAGAGAGAGAGAGAGAGAGAGAGATAGATAGATAGATAGATAGATAGATAGATAGATAGATAGATAGATAGATAGATAGATAGATAGATAGATAGATAGATAGATAGATAGATAGATAGATAGATAGATAGATAGATAGATAGATAGATAGATAGATAGATAGATAGATAGATAGATAGATAGATAGATAGATAGATAGATAGATAGATAGATAGATAGATAGATAGATAGATAGATAGATAGATAGATAGATAGATAGATACTTTATTGATCCCCGAGGGGGATCTTGGTGGGAAAGGCTTGGATGGTTTTTTGCTAATGGAATGCGGGAATATTGCCAACATATTCAGTGTTCGAACCGTGGATCAAATTTAGCTGTGGTCTCGTTTACATTAATGAAACTCTCCTTGCCCACTTTGGGAAGCGAGCCTGCTTCTACGTGATTTGGAAACCGGATGTAAAGTAAAACCTCATGAGCAGCCTTTGGGCCAGCGTTGATTGGGCGGCTGAGCGTACACAAGGGGATTTGACCAGTGTCGCTACAGAGGGCTTGTTTTTTTTTTCTCTTCCCTTTTTATTACCCCTAGTGATTCTTTACTGGCAACAAATGGACCCGTGTTTTCAAGAGAGAGGGACCCATGCGCCTGTTGTAACCCCAAACAGAGGGATAGGAATAGGATAGCCCATGATCGCAAGAACTAGAAGGGAAACAGGGAGAGATAGAGAGGGAACGGGTTAAAGAGAGAGTTTTCCGCGATCCACTGTCGTTTCTGGTCTGGACTTGGATCAGCTGGTTACCATGCAAAGTAAGACTGTTTGTTTCATGGCATGCGCTTTTTCAAAGAGTGATGGTACTTTTTGATGTCTTCTTCATTAATTCAGCAGATTAAACCCGTGATAACTCAATCAGCCAATAGGTTTTGTCTGTGGTCTTCGTAATATTTGATTGTATCCCACTGGGCACACAATGGTTGATTTAACGTTGTTTCCACGTCATTTTAATTCAATTACGTTGAACCAACTGAATTTACGTCTGTGCCCAGTGAGATGGCTTCCCGTCTGTGCCCAGTGAGATGGCTTCCCGTCTGTGCCCATTGAGATGGCTTTACTAGTTGGATTTCAGCTGTTTGTATTGTTGCACATCTGGCACCCACACGTGGAAAATTTCAACTGATGTTTCCAGGTTTCAATAACCATGTGAGGAACAAAATGACCATCTTGGCGTTTGCTTTAATTTATGGGTTATGAAAGAAATGATGATGGTGATGGCGATGACAAAAACGAATGAATGGCTGTAATTTATTGGCAGTATAGTGTATTTACTTACATCTGATACTACTGAAATAATTGTGTCCTTACATGTATACATCAATCAGTGGCGGGTTTAGGTATAGGCGACATGGGCAGCCGCCCAGGGCGGCATCTTGCCAGGGCGGCACGGGGCGTCCGCACAAAAACAAAATGATGATTTGTCTCTCTGAAATTGTTAAACCTTCAAGCGATAGATTTTAAACAAAAACATGTCTGTCATTGAACAACCCCCATGCCATGATTAGATAGTGAAAAAACACCAATCTCTTTCATAATTTATTTAAATAATAAAAGCGAATTTACCAACATTTCTGAAAATGGATATATAACATTTTGCAATGAAACTCTTCAATTCTCAACTATGTTAAAAATATATAAAAACATACAATATAATAGACTGCTTTGGGGTTTTCCCATTAGTTTCTATTTACTCATTACTTTCGATGCAAATGTATACGTATGTATATGTATGTATATGTATGATTAAAGTAGAAATTATATATTATATATTTATAATATGCATATCAACAATTTTTTTGCAGTAATGTCAATAGGCCTAAGATCTCTTTAATGTATTATTTTACGATTGCATATTATTGCAATTTGTTTTCAGTTAAGCAGTTTAAAATAATGTTGGCCTATTGTGTGTTTCGTTGTGAGGGCATGGCATAGGCCCCTATCATTAGACTACTACGTTATTACAATTAGGTTTAGTAATTCATTACTGAGATTGATTTGATTAGAGTAAACTGTCACGGCTCTCAGAATATAAAGTATGATTTATCAACAACAACCAAAAAAATACATTATTTACATCAACTTAGTGTCTACATTTGAATATGCCTAGCTATTTTTGAATCGTAGAAAAACAATTTCACCACGGTATAATTTTTCTCTGTGCCACGTGATCTCTTAAGCAGTGATTCAATTAAAGAAGGCTTCGTGGTTATCCTGTCTTCTCTCCTCCAGAGATTCCTGTATGCGCGGGCTGTAATCAACACATCTTGGACCGCTTCATCCTCAAAGTGCTGGACCGCCATTGGCACAGCAAGTGCCTGAAATGCAGCGACTGCCAATCCCAACTAGCGGACAAGTGCTTCAGCCGGGGAGATAGCGTCTACTGCAAAGAAGACTTTTTTAAGTGAGTGCAAGAAATACCCCATGAAATACATATTCATGAAAGATGAAGTATTGAAAACATTGCATGTGTGTAGCCTAATATTTCATGGAAAACAAGCCTAATTATTCGATAGAATCACACGGTCTGCATTTTATTTTGAGGTTGTGGATGTGATGAAGCACTTGTCAATGTATTGATGATAACCTTCTTATTTCCTAAAAGGAGATTTGGGACCAAATGCGCCGCGTGTCAGCAAGGTATTCCGCCGACGCAGGTGGTGAGGAGGGCGCAGGATTTCGTGTACCACCTACACTGCTTCGCATGCATCGTGTGCAAAAGGCAGCTCGCGACAGGTGATGAGTACTACTTGATGGAGGACAGCAGACTCGTGTGCAAGGCTGACTACGAGACCGCCAAACAGAGAGGTGAGAGGTCACGATATATACGAACATACATGTATCACACCTAATTAGGGTTCCCAAGAACAGAGTGCCTAGACTGTAACCCGGAATTACGCATGTATCCACTGTCATTGGTATTTCAGCCATATCAAAGAATGTGGATATCCTACAATGCCCACATCTTAATTTCTGTCTGCTAAATAACAACGTTAAAAAGGGATGATACCTATTATAGGCTATCAAGCACCGCATCACCCAATAAGTTATGTAATGTTTTACTTATTTGATCCATTGACCTTTTATTGAGCAATTGCTTGGAGCTGTGAACTTGATCTCCAAGACTATGAGGTCACCCATAAACACTTGACCCACCTGCGCTAATTGAGTTGTATCCCGCATCCCAATCGATAGCTACTGTATATGGATACAGCCTATCCAATCGCAGTGAAGAGAGAAAACGTAGTTCATTCTCTTTTATTTTATTAGCAGACCAACAGTGACTCAGAATATTAAATTCAGCCTCATCTGCACAACCGATTATTCAGAAGGTTTGTTTCAAAGGTGTTAACCAGGTTGTCCTCTCGGGGATCAATAAAGTATCTATCTATCTATCTATCTATCTATCTATCTATCTATCTATCTATCTATCTATCTATCTATCTATCTATCTATCTATCTATCTATCTATCTATCTATCTGTCTGTCTGTCTGTCTGTCTGTCTGTCTGTCTGTCTGTCTGTCTGTCTGTCTGTCTATCTATCTATCTATCTATCTGTCTATCTATCTATCCATCTCTCTCTCTCTATCTATCTATCTATCTATCAATCTCTCTCTCTATCTATCTATCTATCTATCTATCTATCTATCTATCTATCTATCTATCTATCTATCTATCTATCTATCTATCTATCTATCTATCTATCTATCTATCTATCTATCTATCTATCTATCTATCTATCTATCTATCTATCTATCTATCTATCTATCTATCTATATAAAAGAGCTGGTGACCATGTTTAGCTAAAATAGCCTACAACAAGGCCTCGCGTTTAAAGTAAAATAATTTAATTAGGCTGATATAATGATGTCAAATGTTGTGACCCAAATTGGAATGTCTTCTATCACAAATTTATTTTTGGGAAAACGAAATAAAGAAACGATATTTTTTTTGTCACTAAATTTGAAATGAATAATTTTTTAATAAAAATGCTTATTTATTGCATGCTAAATTGATTCTTTCTGACCTTAGATCATGTTTTAACACAACGAAATCCAGCAAGGATAGGCCTACATTTTCTTTGTGAATAATTTATGCGTTACCCAAGTTTTATCTTCCCCATCTGTTTGTATGCACTTACTGCCTAAATCAACTGCTGATTTACGCATTGAGTTAAGATGAGTTTTCATGGAAAAACACACTTTAATAAACATTTTAATGAGAGGGCGCCATTAATTGGGCATTTGCCCACTTGGAGGATGGTCTTGCATATGTTTTTGTTCGTAAGCTTTTTATACATGAGTCAGCAGTTATTTGGGTTTAATTAGGCCCACGAACGTAGTAATAAGTCAGAAAATGTCCATTGTTTTCTACAATTAATTTTTTTCAGTTCTGGTATTTCACTTACGCTTTTCAATGGCTGAACCTGAATGTCTATAAATAGCCTATTTGTCAACAGCTTGGAATCGAATATTTGATCTTTTAACATGAAGTATGCCTATTGGGGTGCATTTTTTTTTATTAAGATCTCGCTTACATTGCGTGTCTTGTATTTTCTTTTCAGAAGCAGACTCAACAGCGAAAAGGCCACGAACGACCATCACCGCCAAACAGCTCGAGACCCTGAAAAACGCTTACAACAACTCACCCAAACCTGCCCGCCACGTACGAGAGCAGCTATCGTCAGAAACCGGCCTAGATATGCGGGTTGTTCAGGTAACATTATAATCCTTTTCATTAGCGTCTTTATTTTATTATTATCTAAGGACATGCATGGGCTTTCATTGAAATAGGCCTCCCAGCGCGTTTGAATGGTTCGAATTTACGGTGAGATGGATTAAAATGAAGTCCACCCACTTGAAAGTCAGAATGGTAAGGGCTAGCTCGTTAACAGTTATAAGAGGGAGCCTCGCATATCGTCTGTCTGAAAGATCCCTACTGTGGTTGACTATGGTAATATACATTGTTTTATTTGCAAGGACACTTAAAGTAGGTAAGGAAGCCACTATCGCGCTTCATTATTCACGGAAGGGGAAATGGGGGTTAAGAGGGTTCACGTCGGCTGCATATAATTAATGAATACAGGCCTTATCTATATGTAGGGGAGAAAGGAGAACATGGTTTAATTCAATTAAGCTTTGCATGATGTCAATTGTAAACAACAAAATATGTGCTTACATTGAACGGTTCGTTAATCATAAGTGTCTCTTAAAAATAAAATCTAAATGTTTTCAATTTTATCACACAAATTTACTGCTAAAATTTAGAACGTGGCCATAGTGATATTTTTATAATAAAAACCAACTCCTCTTAGTAGATCCCAGTGAGAGGGTAACATGTAACCTGTCTGTCCCAGGGTTAAGGACAACTTGTAGCTGTCGCTAAGTTAATTAGGCGCGTGATAAATCTCAGGGCATGCCGGTCCCATCATTAGTGTTCTGCCCCACTGTTTTAATCTTCCACTTGAGTTAAAGAAGAGGTGTTCTGGTCCCCAGACAGTCCTTGAAAATTAATGTTGTTTTAATGTTAATGTGCTGTACCTGACCACTTAAAAGCATAGCGGTTGCACTGAAGAAAGATCAAAGAAAAATGATGTCTGGGATAGTCCAGTAAGTGGAATGGAGTTTGTCATCAGGACTAATATGTCCTATAGGCTATGAACGAAAAATGCAGTTCAAAATAAACTAAATTGATCATGTTATAAAACTGAATACTTGTGTATAGCCTACTCTTCTGCAAATGTAACACTCAATTTTATATTTCCAATTTTAAGATATAAATTTCACTCCACTCACAAGTTATTGTAGGAGAAGGGTTATATTCCCAATTATAAACCTCAAATAAATAAACAAAACTAATATGTACCTAACCAAACACCTCCTCTGTCCTCCAGGTCTGGTTTCAGAACAGGCGAGCAAAAGAGAAGAGACTGAAGAAGGATGCAGGCAGACAGAGGTGGGGACAGTACTTCCGCAACATGAAGAGGTCGCGAGGCAGTTCCAAATCAGACAAGGACAGCATCCAGGAGGAGGGCATGGACAGCGACG
This sequence comes from Thymallus thymallus, assembly GCA_023634145.1. Classification (NCBI taxonomy): domain Eukaryota; kingdom Metazoa; phylum Chordata; class Actinopteri; order Salmoniformes; family Salmonidae; genus Thymallus; species Thymallus thymallus. Next base: position 28,845,055 of record CM042404.1, read on the forward strand.
CTGAGGTCTCCTTCACAGGTATGATGGGAAAACAAACAGACAAACTTCTGAGATGATGTATTCACAGGAATCTAACGAAAGGGAAAGGGATACAGAGGGCAGCTCCTATTTGAGGAATTATGCAACATTTTATTATCACAATTATAATACAAATGTGTTCTTGAAATGATTTATTATCCCTAAAGTGCATGGTGGAAATGGACATAGCCAATTTCTAAATCACCCATTTTGGTTTATTCATGCTCAAATTTGAATGAAACCTCACTTGGGCTCCCAAGTGGCGCAGTGGTCTAAGGCAACTTGGTTCAAATCCAGACTGTATCACAACCGGCCGTGATTGGGAGGTCCATAGGGCGGCGCACAATTGGCCCAGCGTCCTCAGAGTTTGGCCGGTGTAGGCCGCCATTGTAAATAAGAATTTGTTCTTAACTGACTTGCCTAGTTAATTGTATATGAATGACCAGAATCAAACTAATATCAGCAGGAAATTGAACCAGAACTTCCATAATGCCACACCCTGACTAAGTGTCCTCCCTTGTGTTCCAGATGAGCCACCCATGTCGGAACTCAGCCACTCCAACGGCATCTACAGTGGCCTGAGCGAGTCATCCCTGGCCATGGGGGGCCGCCAAGAGGGCAGCCACGGTCCCTTCCCCCTGGAGCATGGAGTCCTCCCCTCCCAAGACCAGTATCACAACATCCGCTCCAGCAGCCCCTACGGCCTACCCCAGTCCCCAGGCTCGCTTCAGGCCCTACCCAGGCACCAGCCCCCCATCTCCAGCCTCGTCTACCCTGACTCAGGCCTGTCCATCATGACCCAAGGCGGCGCCCCCGGGCTTAACCCAGGCATGAGAGGAGTGTTGGGGGGCGCTAACGGCCCCAGCTCGGATCTGTCCACTGGCAGCAGTGGGGGCTACCCAGACTTCCCGGCGAGCCCAGCTTCCTGGTTGGACGAAGTGGACCACGGCCAGTTTTGATGAGCTGGGTTGATTGGTCAATGTGGTCTGAGGACACAGAGACTGGGTCGGACGGTTGCTGTCTTTCACCCTCCTTGGATCACTCGATCTCTCTCTATCAATTAACTGTCAATCTTTTTAATTTCTCCTCATCTGAGTGGACTAGAAGGAAGGATTGGGCCATCAAAAAGTATGAATGGTAGCACTTGGAAAACACACTCTATTCCTCAAAGAGAACCAGACTGAGAAAAATATGGCGTGCTGGCCCGTTATGAACGATCATTCAGAGCTACTGACGAACTGTTGATATGTTGCTCCGATAGCATCAAGAGTAGGGTCTGAAAGGAAAACACCTCACTTCTACAATCTGAACTTTTAACAGACAGACAGACAGACATACTACTCCATCTCCGTCTTAAGTTTTCACAGCACTGCTCAAACAGTCCTCCACCATTGAACTATGTGTACAGCGCCTTTGGACGATCATGCTTTTGATCCCCTATGGTGTCATAAATATTACCCCAGAGGAAGCTCACAGATACACGCTATGTCCAGCTGTGATATCGCAACATAACAAATTCAGACTTTTGCCCAATTGGATAGACTCTGTCCCCAATCCTTTCCACCTTATTCGTCCATCTGTTTTTTTATATGTACCGATGAGGGTTTTGGTTCAAGTCAGAGTCTTTACGTGTCTGGTTGTTGCCAAATGTCTATATATTACGGTTTATTATTGTGGAGACTTTATTTTTATACAACCCCTTCGACAAAATGAACACCACAGATATGAGGACTTTGTACATTGACAGCCAGGGATCTAGACAGGTTGTAGACGTCGCCTCCCATCGATAACTAGAGGTGCAGTTACTTCTATGCATTTGTGTGTTTTCAGATGTATCTTGTTCTTTTCGTTCTAAGCTACCTGGGCATGCTGAAACCCAGGCTGGTGTACGTGTTTGTTTATGTGGAAGATGTTTTATGTCTTATTTATTCTCTCTGATGATGATTAAGTGATACAGGTCTTTAATAAACGTGTCAGCAAAATCCAAACTGACCACTGGCTCTTGTATCACATCTTTATTATATTATCTTTGGTTCTTTTCTATCTATGTTAGATAAAGATTTTTTTTTTTTAAGTGTTTCATACACATCTTAATTCTGCAAAACACTAACAGACGCTAGGGTAATTGGGGTGGTGGCTTATCTTCGATATTTATCTGAAGTATTAATTACGTTGATCTTACATCAGAATACAGATACTGTGGGAGAAAAGGAGATCTGGAGATCTGGCTGAGTCTGCGGATTGGCCGTCTGGCTAATTACCAAAGCCGTATCAAGAGTTCAACGGCTCTTTAGTGCAGAAATTTGATGCAGACCGAGAGGCAACATGTCGATTTAGAGATAACCGCTCAAATGCCACTACAGGATAGAAAACTTCAATCCATTAGCTTAGGAGGGATCGAATGCCCCTTGAATTTCCTCATTTGTTTACTTATTCAAAGTCGGGTTCAATTAAATAGATTAAACAGTGTGCTGTGTGTGCGCACGCGTGCGTGCTTGGGGTGTGCATGCGTCTATGTGACGTCAATTTCTTTAAAAAAAATTCCCAGTGTCAGAGAAGACTTCCATTGCAGTTTTATCTGTGTATAGCATCGCAGGAGGCACATTTAAAACCATCCTCACCCTGACAAAGATCATCAATCTGTACCATCGTTTATGTGGACCCTTTCACCATCTTCCAGCAGTGTTCCAGGAGACCTGATCTTTAACAACTCTGGACTTTACTTAGCTATAGCTTCATAACCTAAGACGTCCTAAATATTAGTAAAATGTTTGATTTTGGGGCGGGAGTAAAACCAACAAGATCTCATGAATTCTCTGCGCAAACGGATGTTTGTCCAAAAGACGGACCTCCCTGGTCTAATAATAATGAAAATTAAAATGCCCTATTAATAGCCTTTTTGACACAGGTATTTTAGATTTTTTTGACGCAAGTCCGTAACTTCTTCAGTTTAGGTTGGACAGCTGGCTCTTGTTCTCAGGTTGCAAGAACAAGAACACGACACTTCGACTTAAAATCGAATCCTTCCATCTGAGTGGCGGCTGTCACTATTGCCATG
>CM042404.1:28853130-28860630 GCA_023634145.1 Thymallus thymallus
AGAAACCATGAGGACAGGGAATAATAAACATCTACCATCTGCTTCCCAGCATAACAACTATGATTTTTGTTCTCTTTGAATAAATATATTTTTCTCCCCATGATTTGTGTTATTAAAGAATAACATCGACTGCTAACACTACCATCCCCCGTTCAGAGGCACTTCAATCTTTTGTCTTACCCATTCACCGTCTGAATGGCACACATACACAATCCATGTCTGAATTGTCTCTAGGTTTAAAAATCCTTCTTCAACCTGTCTCCTCACCTTCATCGACACTAATTGAAGAGGATTTAACAGGTGACATCAATAAGGGATCATAGCTTTCACCTGGATTCACCTGCTCAGTCTACGTCATGGAAAAGCAGTTATTAATGTTTTGTATACTCAGTGTACTGTATACTATGTTGAAGTTTGAACAGTTCAGACTAAACCTACCTAATTCTGGTCTCCCCGTTGACGACCATTGGTGAGCAGGCAAGAGGTAAGATCTTTGCCAGAGCCCCATTGATGGACATGGCAGCGTATATCAGCTCCTGGCCCCTCATCAAAGATACTGGTCAGTCACACGCAAACACACACACAGACACAGAGCACTGATTACATTATCAACGGTGACTATGATTACCAGTGGTGGAAAGAGTACTGTAAAATCCTACTCAAGTAGAAGTACTGTTACTTTAATGAAATTGTAATAAAGTAGAAGTAAAAGTACTGGTGTAAAAAACTACTCAAGTAAAAGTGAAAAGTAGCACATTTAAAAAGTACTCAGAGTAAAAGTTACGAAGTTACTTCTAAAATAATTTGCTTTTTCAATTTTTATTGAAACCATTTTGCCATAATCAGCTCAACGCTATATTCTTGGCTGGTCTAGTCGAAATTAACAATTTATACATGGTGATCGTCACCTCCACGTTATCTTTGCACGTGCTTTCGTTAGATAGAGTTGTAGTTCAAATCAGCCCTTTTTAAACGCATGGACCGCAGTCCTAGCGTCATCAGGAACTGAAGGGTTGTAGATGAAATTAGCCATTTTAACATGTGGACTCAAGTCCACACATCCTTGGAACTAACGTTTGACTTCCGTCAACGGGCTTTTGTACTGTGGGGAAAAGGGCGTGTTTCATAGTTCTCAACCAATGTCTGTTCACTTGGGTGTGGCCACTGATTTGGCATTAGTTTTACTATGCAAACAAATTGTCTCCTTTTAAAAGAGTAAATAACATGTAATCTTCTCACAAATAGTTTCATTTTGAATCATATGAATTGGGCTACATTTACATGTTAATCTGATAACTAGAATGTGTAGACTTTCAAAGATACAATGATGTTGTATTATCATGCAGTAACAATATCCCAAAACAACCACTGATCTGACATCACAACTGACACTTTCATCTGGTTGGATTACAGAAATATTGTTCCGTTCTTCAACCTTTTGGATGTTACCAGACTGTAGAGTCTTTCTCTGTGGCAATATTTTGGTAAAGTGGTGAGAGAGCTTCGGTATTTATGAGTGCAATAAATCCTGTGGGGGAGTGGGGGGGAGGGGTTTATGACCCCCACCCACACAACAGGGCAAGTTGTGACACATGTCAGAGCAAAAACCAAGCGACGAGGTTGAAGGAATCGTCCATAGAGCTCCAAGACAGGATTGTGTCGAGGCATAGGTCTGGGGAAGGGTACCAAAAAAATTCTGCAGCATTGAAGGTCCCCAAGAACACAATGGCGTCCATCATTCTTAAAATGAAGAAGTAAGGAACCATCAAGCCTCTTCCTAGAGCTGGCATCCCGGCCAAACTGACAATCGGGGGAGAAAATCCTTGGTCAGGGAGGTGACCAAGAACCCAATGGTCACTCTGACAGAGCTCCAGAATTCCTCTGTGGAGATGGGAGAACCTTCCAGAACCATCTCTGCTGCACTCCACCAAATCAGGCCTTTATGATAGAGTGACAAGACAGACGCCACTCCTCAGTAAAAGGCACATGACAGCCCGCTTGGAGTTTGCCAAAAGGCACCTAACGGACTCTCAGACCATGAGAAACAAGATTCTCTGGTCTGATGAAACCAAGATTTAACTCTGTGGCCTGAATGCCAAGTGTCACGTCTGGAGGAAACTTGGCACCATCCATACGGTGAAGCATGGTGTTGGCAGCATCATGCTGTGGTGATGTTTTTCAGCGGCAGGGACTGGGAGACTAGTCAGGATCGAGGGAAAAATGAACAGAGCAGTACAGAGAGATCCTTGATGAAAACCTGCCCTAGAGCGCTCAGGACCTCAGACTGGGGTAAAGGTTCATCTTCCAACAGGACAATGATCCTAAGCACACAGCCAAGATAACGCAGGAGTGGCTTCGAGGCAAGTCTCTGAATGTTCTTGAGTGGCCCAGCCAGAGCCTGGACTTGAACCTGATCAAAAATCTCTGGAGGGACCCCAACCCACATGGCAGAGCTTGAGAGAATCTGCAGAGAAGAATGGGAGAAACTTCCCAAATACAGTTGTGACAAGCTTGTAGCGTCATACCCAAGAAGACTCGAGGCTGTAACAAAGTACATTTTGACACTACTGTAGAATATATTTTGTAAGGGTTGATACATTTTATGTTAGGGCAAATCAAGACTGACATTTTAAAGTGGAAATTACAAACTTTACAAGCTTTTATAAACCTTGAATTAACTGCACAGGAAAATGATCTGTGACAACAGACTGATCAAATTAAGAGAACACATCAGTAGATATCCTACCTGAGCACCAAAAACTCCATAATCTACATTCCATCACAGTTGTCAGAGCTCGACTAGTGTTCATAAGTAAACTGCTCTTAAGCTATGGCAGCCATTGTCTGTTTCCTCCTCGTAGCATATTCATTGATACCATGTTGTGGCGGGGGGGGGGGACAGGTAATCGATGAGGCCAGCGGCAGCAGGCAGGGCCCAGGTCTCCTCGCATTAGGCTAGGGGAAGCAGGGGGACATCATTAAAATGCTAGATGGATACATAGGCTACATGGTGAGGTGACTGATCGTTTATGAATGCTATTTGAATTCGAAGGGATTTTAATGGTTTCTGGAGGAGTAATACTGTATGTATTCCAGGTCATACCTAGGCCTCTAACACAGTCTGGAACTACCTGCTTTTTTTGTGCTCCTTTTTTTATATTGTTGCAAACCAGAATACACATTTAGCAGATTTTCTAACTACCTGTATCTACAACATACATGGGACACCCTCTTCCTTCATGTACCTTGCATTTACCTTATGTTGCCTTATTCCATTTCACTGGCATCCTTGTCTTTTGTTTCTCTATTTTGGGGTTTTGGCAAAAACATTTTTGTGCAATCAAAGTGCCATTAATATCAACACCCACACAAGTCACAGATTCCCTAGTACTAGTGTTCCCTTAACGCCATTTGTCCCAGAGCAGAAGTAATCTAGACACAGGCCTCAATGACACCGAATCCCGCACTCAATCTAGGTTAGAACATTTGTCTCCCAATCCATTGTTTTTTCATAATTCGTGTCAACAAGATCAGATCGCCTTATCTCTAGAGAAATGGGTGGGGGAGAGGAAGGGGGGAGGAGGGGGCGGAGTTAATCCCTGGGTCAAGATGTATTTATTGAAGATTAATAACCAGAGCAGCAATCTCATCATGCTTTCTATGATTTTATATATTTTTTTTCCGTGAGGGATCAGGGGGCAAAGACAGAGGTAGGGGCCATATTGACTGGCAGGCTACAGTAGATTTTCAGCTTTAGGGAACTAAATTAATATCTGAAAAGGTACGGAGAGAGGTTTATGTGGCCTTATTGGACATGATGTGTAACTATGAATATCTTCCCCCCCCCCCACTCATACTGAATGTAAAAAACTAGCCTGACCTCTCATATCAATGGGATGTTATATCTCTAAGACATATGCATATTTCAACAGGCCATTATCCGGTGAAATTATTATATGTGAAGCCCCAAGTAAATCACAACTTCTAACTTTTATGCTCAACTCTTACGGAGCAGTGGGACACCGTTGTTTGTGTTCACCTTGTCAAGGAACATATATATTCCTCTTAGAGGTGTCACACTATTTAAATTCTCCCCTCTTCTCCTATATTTTGGACTTCTAGAAAAGGGCATTCGCCCCATAAACACAGCACCCTAAATAGTCTCATCTTAATCTACTTGTCCAGCAAAGGCGCATGGAGAAGAAAATATTAACAAAATGGTGTCTGGGATATTGCATATGCAGAGTTGCGATGTCCATCTCATCCGCCTAATGGATCAAGTGAATGCACGCCGGGCCAGGGAGCGAGGCATGGAGAGGTAGTAGTTGAGAACGAAAATGTAAATATCAATGCTCTCTCAGGGTAAGGGTTCAAGGTTCAAGGTTCAGTTCCAATCCACATTTTTTATATCCCTAATAAGTGAGTGGATTGAATAGATTGGTCGTCCCTGACCTTGGTGTTCATCGAAACCTCATCCCACTATATCAGGGCAGACAGACAGAGAGGCAGGCAGGCAGGCAGGCAGGCAGGGAGCGGAACACTGTGCAGTCTGATGCCTGCCCCACTGTCAGCCTGGATGTGGGGGATGATAGAAAGGAAGGAGGGACGGGTGGAGGGAGGAACCATGTAGAGGAGTAGAGGTGGGAGGAGTGGGATGGCGGGGCACCTTGTTTGCATTCTGTATGGAAATGAGGAGGAGCTGAAGGGTGTGTGAAGGACACTACGGGGTGTGTGAGTGTGTGTGTGTATGTGTGTGTGTGTGTGTGTGTGTGTGTGTGTGTGTGTGTGTGTGTGTGTGTGTGTGTGTGTGTGTGTGTTTGTGAGAGAGAGAGAGAGAGAGAGAGAGAGAGAGAGAGAGAGTGTTGCCTAAGAAAGGCTCTCCCCTTTATTTAATATGATAGTCCTCTTTGCAATTAACTGATCTAGATGATATCCCCTCCCCCCTCCTTACTCCATTCTACACACACACACACACACACACACTCACACACTCTCATATGTTCCGTCATTGGCTAAGGAAGCCATTTCAGAGATAGAGATATACTGTGCATTCATAGGAAGGGGACTATGTTTTACTTTTCATGTACTGATGTGAATATTGTATGTGTATATTGACATATAGTGTATATTGATGTGTATTGAGTGTATATTGATGTGTATTGATGTGTATACAGGGCCCATCAACCATGTGTATACAAGAGATCAACCACCCGAGCTACTGCCTGTTCACCCCGCTACCATCTAGAAGGCGCAGTCAGTACAGGTGCATCAAAGCTGGGACAGAGAGACTGAAAAACAGCTTCTATCTCAAGGCCATCAGACGGTTAAATCGCCATCACTAGCACATTAGAGGCTGCTGCCCTATATACATAGACTTGAAATCACTGGCCACTTTAATAAATGGAACACTAGTCACTTTAATAATGTTTACATATTTTGCATTCCTCATCTCATATGTATAAACTGTATTATCTACTGTTCTACTGTATTTTAGTCTATGCTGCTCTGACATCGCTCGTCCATATATTTATATATTCTCAGTGTCATTCCTTTACTTAGATTAGTGTGTATTGTGTGAATTGATGTGAATTCGTTAGATATTACTTGTTAGATATTACTGCACTGTTGGAGCTAGAAGCACAAGAATATCGCTACACTCGCAAAAACATCTACTAAACACGTGTATGTGACCAATAAAATCTGATTTGATTTGAAAGAGACGTTGGTCTCAGCATCACTCTCTGTCAAAATTAAAGGTTAAATAAATAAATACAAATCAATAGAGATAAGTAGATGAGTATATTCTCTTCCGACTCAGATCGTTTCAAGGCAAGTTCTCCAAGATCAGCCCAGTACTGGCCATCCAACCTTCAACAGCAATCCTTAGATATATTACATGTATTTAGATCTTTCAGAGTGCTCCCGGTTGACTCCATCTCCTCTTTTAAATGACTGGTTGTTAAGAGAAAATAGAGCAGGAGGGAAACTAGTGAGAGGTGGATTTATGGTGACAAAAATGCCCAGGTCAGAGAGGGTGTGTGGCGTTGGTATTGATCAGAGAGGCTCGCACCGTGCCCAAGGCCTGATCCCTGACCCTTAAATAGCGAATGAATCTCAATCCAATAGACTGGAGTGTCTGGGCTCCTTGGTCCAGCCCGCCCCCCCCCCCCCTCACCACCACCACCATCACGCACCCCGCACTCGGCCCCCCACGATCGATACCACCGGAGCATGATTTCCACATTATGGATTGGCAGCCTCCTTATTAATATAATAGATGTGTGTGTGTGCCCTTTACTTTACTTCATATTCTGCATTCAATTATACCTGTTATCCTGTGCACATTAAAAAAATATGAATTCCAGAAGCGGATGGGGATCATTTCAAAATGTGACAAAAAATAGTTCCACTCTCAGGTCGTAAATCTACATATACTGTAACTAGTATTGACCAAATACCACAACACCAAACTAGACATTTCAGGAACATGTTTGTGGGCCAGATTACCCTGTGTGGTGACTGTGGATCTGACTGAAGGGGCTATTTAATCTTCCAATCCATGCAGCCATTCCAATACTAATACCTCTGGGACACTTCCAAGTTCAAAAGGGCAGACGGCGTCATACAGCAGCTTTAAGTAAAACACATGCCGGGCCTTCGAGGGAGAGATTGGGAGAGAGGTAGAGAGGGAGGCCCAGTCCAACTAATCTCCTAATAGAATGAGAGGCAACCACCCCAACATGGCGTCAGACACACACAGAGACAGACACTGTTGGAGCTAGAAGCACAAGCATATCGCTACACTCGCAATAACATCTACTAAACACGTGTATGTGACCAATAAAATCTGATTTGATTTGAAAGAGACGTTGGTCTCAGCATCACTCTCTGTCAAAATTTAAAGGTTAAATAAATAAATACAAATCAATAGAGATAAGTAGATGAGTATATTATCTTCCGACTCAGATCGTTTCATGGCAAGTTCTCCAAGATCAGCCCAGTACTGGCCATCCAACCTTCAACAGCACACAATGGCGTCAGACACACAGAGACAGTGCGTGTCTGTCTCTGTGTGTCTGACGCCATTTTGGGGTGGTTGCCTCAACAGGTATTATATCCCTTCAATTAATGTTTAGAATTACAGGAAATTAGCTTTATCATTGTTAGCTTCATGGCAAAATGTGTAGAATAGCAGGAAATTAGCTCAGAGACTCTTCAATCAGGACAATCCTTGTTGGGCAGGGAAACTCATTTTATAAGGGAAAATATTTGTTTTGGGAATTTTCTAAATACTTTTAATATCATTCATTTCCATATCGGCTCAATATCTGGAAAAGTCATTGTCCTTAGTAAAGGATCCCAAAAAATTGTAATATATATACATATATATACTCAGCAAAAAAAAGAAACTTCCCTTTTTCAGGACCCTGTCTTTCAAAGATAATTCGTAAAAATCCAAATAACTTGTAAAGAGGTTAAACACTGTTTCCCATGCTTGTT
>CM042404.1:30130650-30145650 GCA_023634145.1 Thymallus thymallus
ACCATTCAAGTTGTTAAATACGTTTCAGTGGCATTGTTTACTTACATTATTATTACATTGTTGTAAGAAGTTTGTGCACAAGGGAAAAAAATGACCTGTTAATGGTTTTGGAGTTGGTCATGTTTGTTGGGTCAAAGGGGATAAGTTACCATGGAGACAGCTGTCCATTCAGGCCACTCCCCCTGGCCTGAAATCTCCTCCCTTTTCTTTCTTCTTCTTTCCTCTCTCTCTGTGTTTCTCTTTCCTCCACTAACACGGGAAAGATATTTCAGCTGAATGCTTAACATTTTCCTGCTTGAGTGAAAAGAAATGCCCCAAATCTGTGTTTTCCCCCCTATATTTTCCCTTGTCATATAACTGGCATCCATCCAAGAAAGAATAGTTCAGATTGCATTACATTTAAATCTGCAGTGCACTCATATTACAAAAACAGACCACCCCAAGTCATGTATCGGTTACATACGTGTGTTGTCTTTCAAGACATCCTTGTGTTGTCTTACAAGCCATCATTTGTTGTCTTACAAGCCATCGTTTGTTGTCTTACAAGCCATCGTTTATTGTCTTACAAGCCATCCTTGTGTTGTCTTACAAGCCATCATTTGTTGTCTTACAAGCCATCATTTGTTGTCTTACAAGCCATCGTTTGTTGTCTTACAAGCCATCCTTGTGTTGTCTTACAAGCCTTCCTTGTGTTGTCTTACAAGCCATCATTTGTTGTCTTACAAGCCATCATTTGTTGTCTTACAAGCCATCATTTGTTGTCTTACAAGCCATCATTTGTTGTCTTACAAGCCATCGTTTATTGTCTTACAAGCCATCCTTGTGTTGTCTTACAAGCCATCGTTTATTGTCTTACAAGCCATCCTTGTGGGACCTTGTGTTGCATTATGTCCCAATTCCACTTGGAAAGCACCTGAGAAATTCCCACCAATTTAGTTAGCAGTTAGTTGTGTAGTTTTATAATGAGTGTTGGAAAGACCTCATGTATTTACACAAATACCATGTACAAACATACCATGGGTAATCGTTTTAATGAACTTGGTTTATTTGAGATAACAGATACTTACTTGTCAAGAGAGAGGATATTATTTGGCATTTTGACATGGAATATTTAGCATAACAGTATGCGTGTGTGTGTGTGTGCATTTCCATCTAGGGTCTTAAATAACTTCTACCAGAAAAAGTCTTCAGAGGTATTATAAGTACATCAAAACACAATAATGTCAACTAATATCTACACTTATATTTAGTTTTGGAGAAAGTTGGGTAAAATACCGTCATTTGTGTGGTATTGGATGTTTCCCTCAGCAACCTTATGGCAACCTAATTTGATTCACTCCACTCACTCCTATGTGAATGAATTCTCTCAGAATGTGAGAAGTTGCTGTGTGCTTTCCTGCCTTCCTTTGTCTTTAGGCCTATATTAGCTGAGTCATCATGGCTTCTCCCTGTCTGCTCTGTTTAGTCTGGGACTTCTCGGGTTCTGAGGGATTGGAGGTTCCCTAGTGTCTCCCAGCTGCTCTGCCTCAGCTCTCATTCCTCCTCAGAGTTATGGTCCCTTCCAGAAACTAGCCCTACCCTCTCCCGCTGAGGCACTTCATGTATGTCTGAAAGGAATTTGACTAGGGTCTTGAAGCCCAAAAACCTACAGCCAGGAACTTCAGCCTGGAAGTTAGACCGACAACTAGGTCTGGTTACTAATCAATGTGGCATCACAGTAGATCCATCTTGCCCTTGGCTACGCTAGGTGGAAAGTTTGCTCTAGTGCCTAACAAATGTACATGAAGTTCTTAGGGAAATGGAGCTAGGTGTTGTTACTGGACAGGGCCTTGTCTACGCTCTGCTGGCTTCACTCAGTCAAAGGTCAGAGGTGAGGTGGTCAGCCAACACCACTGTGTGTCCAGTCTGTGTCCTGTTGTCACTGGGGAGGTTGGAATGTCTACATCTGGGAATGTCCAGTCTCTGTGTGTGGGAATGTGCAGTGTGTGTGTTTTTTTGTTTCTGTCGTTATGATGACTTGGCCTCACTCTTTCCCTTTACTGCTCTGTTATCCATCTCCCTGTCCACTCCTTTCTCTTGGCTGCGTAAACACACACTCCCATTCCCTTAGTAAGTGCCAAGCTATCAGCTCTCTGTCTAGCACCATCCAGCCTACTGAAGCAACACTGGAGGCATTTATCCACAAAACTGGTTAAATCAACATTGTTTCAACGTAATTGACGAGTTTGTCAACGTAAAGTCAACGAGTTTGGGGGTCAGCCTAGTGGTTAGAGCATTGGGCCAGTAACTGAAAGGTCGTTTGAACACCCGAGCCGACAAGGTGAAAAACCTGTCTGTGTCCTTTAGCAAGGCACTTAACCCTAATTTGCTCCAGGGGCTGACTGTAGGTAGGCCTTCATTGTGAATAAGAATTTGTTCTTAACTCACTTGCCTAGTTAAATAAAATAAATAAATAAAACGTATTGTGACGTGGATTCTATGTGGAGAAAAAAATTTGGATTAGAAAAAAAATTATCAACGTAATTGTTTTTGATTTGAGGGTGAAATTTCAACCACAGGATTATGTCATCATGGTAACCAATTTTCATAGACAAATGTATGTTGAATTTGTACCTTGAAACAACGTCAGATCGTCAACGTAATATGCACTATAAGAAAATAAACAATAGGCTGGTCAGCACCTCCTACTGGAAACTTGATCTATCTACAGCTGTCCTTTGGTCTCCCATCCAGGTTTATATTTGCCACGACCTCTTACCAATGTGCTATCGTGAGAAATCTCCACTTAATAGATTCACTCCCACTGGGCACAAACATCAGTTCAACGTCTAGTTTTTATTTACATTTGGTTGAGTTGTCAACTAACGTGAATTCAACGTGAAAATAAATAAAAAATGTCAACATGTCATTGGATTTAGGTTACAATTAAAATTTTAATAAATTGAAATTGCCTTACGTTGATGACTTTTTGCAAATCCAATTATCCATGTTGATTCAATGTCATCACACATGTTTTTTTGTTGTTGAAATGACGTGGAAACAACGTTGATTCAACCAGTTTTTGCCCAGTGGGCTGTTACTATTGAAGTCATTCCAATGGGTAGGGTTTAACAGAGCAAATTAAATGGATGTAATGTAACCATACCATCAATTATATACCATCAATTGTTGCAATTTAGACCTAAATAGCATTTGCGAAGTCATGAAAAGCTATTGTTTAAATTCAACCCAGGATTCAACTAAAAATACACAGTGTATATGGAGTTCCACCAGAGGTTAATGAGAAGGGTGTGCTTGATGGGATGCACTGCGATGTTGGGTTGTATTGGAGAGAGTCTCAGTCTTAAATCATTTTCCCACACAGTGTCTGTATTTAGTTTTCATGATAGTGAGGGGCAGAGAATCCACTCTCACATACTGTAGGTACGTGGTTATAATGGGCATCAGTGTCTTAACAATGTGATTTGCCAAGGCAGGATACTCTGAACGCAGCCCAATCCAGAAATCTGGCAGTGGCTTCTGATTAAATTCAATTACATTTTCATAGAACTGCTTGTTGCAATTTCGATGAGGCTCTCTTGTTCAGATATCGGTAAGTGGACTGGAGGCGGGGCATGAAAGGGATAACGAATCCAGTTGTTTGTGTCGTCTATTTCGGGAAAGTACCTGCGTAATTGCGCACCCAGCTCACTCAGGTGCTTTGTTATATCACATTTGACATTGTCCGTAAGCTTGAGTTCATTTGCGCACAAAAAAATCATACAATGATGGAAAGACCTGTGTGTTGTCCTTGTTAATGCAGACAGAGAAGAGCTCCAACTTCCTAATCATAGCCTCAATTTTGTCCCGTACATTGAATATAGTTGCGGAGAGTCCCTGTAATCCTAGATTCAGATCATTCAGGCGAGAACAATGCCCCAAGTTAGGCCAGTCATGTGAGAAACTCGTCATCATGCAAGCATCAGTAAAGAAAACTTTAAGCTTGTCACTCAATAAAAAAAACTTGTGTCAATACTTTGCCCCCTGATAACCAGTGCACGTCTGTATGTTGTAAAAGCGTTACATGAGATTTCAGGGGCCTTGCTTTAACAAAGTTAACCATTTTCACTGTAGTGTCCAAAATGTCTTTCAAGCTGTCAGGCATTCCCTTGGCAGCAAGAGCCTCTCGGTGGATGCTGCAGTGTACCCAAGTGGCGTCGGGAGCAACTGCTTGCACGCGCGTTACCACTCCACTATGTCTCCCTGTCATGGCTTTTGCGCCATCAGTACAGATACCAACACATATTGACCACCAAAGTCCATTTGATGTCACAAAGCTGTCCAGTACCTAAAAAATAACTCTCCTGTTATGGTTTGCAGAAGAGGATGTCTTCCTTAAATGACCCCCCATAAACGTAACGGACATTTACCAGGAGCTGTGCCACCCGTCCACGTCTGTTGACTCATCCATCTGTAACGCATAGAATTCACTGGCTTGTATGCGAAGCAGTAATTGTTTCAAAACATATCCTGCCATGTCACTGATGCGTCGTAAAACAGTGTTGTTTGATGAAGGCATTGTCTGTATAGTTTTTCTGGCCTTTTCCTCCAGCATTGTCCCAGCCATATCCACGGCAGCAGGAAGAATGAAATCCTCCACAGTAGTATGAGGCTTGCCTGTCCTAGCCACTCGGTAGCTCACCATATAAGATGCTTCTAGCCCCTTCTTATTAATGGTATCTGTTGCTTTTATACATGTCTTACTACTCAAAAGACGTCTTAATTCTCGCTCCAACTGTGGCTTATTTTATTTTTCAAAATGGTCATGTTTTGTTTCTAAATGTCTGCACAAGAGTGAAGGATTCATCGAGTTGTGAGATAGTACCTTTGCACATATAACACACTGTGGCTGAGGAAAGGCACTACTCCCAATATAACTGAACCCCAAATTCAATGTGGTTCTCATAATTGTTGTACCTCTTCGATGGTCCAACGCCCCTGTCTGTTGTTGGGTGCTTTCCCGGGTAAAGGGGGCAGTAGCTCTCCGGCTGCATCAGATTCACAACTGTCAGTGTCCATGCTAGCTGGGCTAGCAACAACTGTAGAATTACTGATGCTAGCATTGGATGTGCTCGTGGAAGCAGAACAACTTGTGTCGTGGACAGGTGCAGGTGTATGCGCATACCCCTGGGGGTACCCCAGTTTGGGAATAGCCGTGCTAGATGAAGCACAGTGATAACACATGAAGTTGTTGTATAAATAAACACAAGATCTGACGTTGTATTCCCATTTGAACTTTGGTTGTGCTTTTAGATGGTTGAAAGCGTAACACATTAAGAATTTGAGTGGGTGACAATAGGTTGTAATCTCATTGATCAACATATCAACCAAATATAACACCCAATTATCCACGTTGAAATGATATGGTGTGCCCAGTGGTTAGTCTCTAGCGTTTTACGTGTTATGTAACACAAAACATTGTCAAGGTATTTATTAAACGTTGTCTTAAGCATTTGTTAATCGTTGTTTAAGCGTTGTCTAAGTTTGTTCTCTGTCAAACTGACACAGTCAAGATTTGTCACTGTTAGAGGAGAGGGATATGGACTGTGCCGACGGGGGCAGTTTACACAGCTGCTGGGAAATGAGAGAGAGAGTGTGGACAGACGAGTTCTTCAACTACCCAAGCTGACTGACTGGCATGCATTATGCCCCCAGCACAGGCTTGAGTTAATAAACAGACTGCCTCCCAATTTAGACAATCTTAAATAAGAGACAAAGAACATTGTAAGTAACTATAAACATTAACTTATACTCCCATTTCTTTCAACCCTCTGTGAACCTTTTGTGTTCATCTTTCTCTTTTTATCTCCTGCTCTTCCCATTTCCTCCCTTAAGTGGCTCTGAGATGTCTCTTGATCTTTTTCAATCTTCTGTTTACTTAAACACTTAGAGCCTCACTCTGTTCTGCCACTCTGGACAACTCTCCTCTCCCGTTCCCAGTCAGTTAGAAACGGCACGATCCGATTCCCATCCCTGGGCTTATCTTTATTTTCTTCATTTTTTAAATTTAACCTTAAACTAGGCAAGTCAGTTAAGAACAAATTCTTATTTACAATGTCCTCAGCCTACCGCTGAGATTAAAAATAAAAATGTTGGACAAAACACACATCACTACAAGAGAGACACCACAACACTACATAAAGAGAGACAGACCTAAGACAATAACATAGCATGGCAGCAACACATGACAACACAGCATGGTAGCAAAACAACATGACAACAACATGGTAGCAACACAACATGGTAGCAGCACAACATGGTAGCAGCACAAAACATGGTACAACCATTATTGGGCACAGACAACAGCACAAAGGGCAAGAAGGTAGAGACGACAATACATCATGCAAAGCAGCCACAGCTGTCAGTAAGAGTGTCCATGATTGAGTCTTTGTATGAAGAGCTTGAGATAAAACTGTCCAGTTTGAGTGTTTGTTGCAGCTCGTTCCAGTCGCTAGCTGCAGGCAGAGCGGAATGCCATTCCCACTCCAAAGTGGGCTGTTTTCATGGAGATTACTGGCTATTAGTGGGCTTGATTTGGGAAGGTCTGGTTAGACTCAGAACTGCACCGATAGGAGAGGATGACATAGTTAATAACAAGTGTATTCCACATTGAAAGTCAAATATGGACTCAACCCATGCTAGTAGATCGATCAATCCTCCGGCTCAGTCTTAATCAGTTTAGTCCTACTGGACGGTAATGAACACAGAGAATTAGAGAAAGACCGTGGTTTTCTTAACATTCCCAGAGTAAAGACCTGGGTTGTATTCATTGGGGTAAATTGTGTACGTTTTGCAACGGACAACAGAAGCGTTTCTTGTTGGACAAGCCCAAGTAGTCCCTTGCTGTTTCAGTCTGTTTTTTCTTCCATTTGGTGCCAAATTAATATTACCCTGTTATGACCCACAGCATGACACAATATATCCACACATTGCGTGACAAATGAATGAACTGTGTGAGTGTGTATGTGCATAAATATGTGTGTGTGGCACACTCCACTTTCCCAGAATACTGTGCTCTTCCTGGTATTCAGTGTTGTCATGCCCCTATGAGAGATCTTCAACACACAGACAACCAAGATGCCCCAAGGGACATGGCCTAGAACCGACACCCAAGCAAGGTGTCTCTAACTATACAAGACTCTTGTTATTCCTTTATTTCACCAGATACATCGTGGTTACGATCTTGTCTCATCGCTGCAACTCCCCAACGGACTCATGAACCGCCAAGCCGCGCTTCTTAACACCCGCTCGCTTAACCCGGACGCCAGCTGCACCAATGTGTACCAATTCTCTATTTAGGTACATAGATGACATGTATTTTTTCCTCCTGCTGCTGTATGATAATGGTCCATTCTAAACTAATTTCACACATATTATTTAGTATACAGTGTATTCAGACCCCTTCACTTTTTCCACATTTTCTTATTCTAAAATGTATTAAATAGTTTTCCCCTCATCAATCTACCCACAATACCCCATAATGACACAATACCCCATAATGACACAATACCCCATAATGACACAATACCCCATAATGACACAATACCCCATAATGACACAATACCCCATAATGACACAATACCCCATAATGACAAAGCAAAAACAGGTTTTTAGATTTATTTTGCAAATGTTTAAAAATAATAATAATAATGAAATATCACATTTACATTAGTATTCACAACCTTTACTCAGTACGTTGTTGAAGCACCTTTGGCAGCGATTACAGCCTCGAGTATTCTTGGGTATGACGCTACAAGCTTGGCACACCTGTATTTGGGGAGTTTTGCCCATTCTTTGCAGATCCTCTCAAGCTCTATCAGGTTGGATGGGGAGCGTCGCTGCACAGCTATTTTCAGGTTTCTCCAGAGATGTTTGATCAGGTTAAAGTCCGGGCTCTGGCTGGGCCACTCAAGGACATTCGGAGACTTGTCCCGAAGCCACTCCTGCATTGTCTTGGCTGTGTGCTTAGGGTCAATGTCCTGTTGGAAGGTGAACCTTCGCCCCAGTCTGAGGTCCTGAGCGCTCTGGAGCAGGTTTTCATCATGGATCTCTCTGTGCTTTGCTCCGTTCATCTTTCCCTCGATCCTGACTAGTCTGCCAGTCCCTGCCGCTGGCAAACATCCCCACAGCATGATGCTGCCACCACCATGCTTCACCGTAGGGATGGTATTGGCCAGGTGATGAGCGGTGCCTGGTTTCCTACATACGTGATGCTTGGAATTCAGGCCAAAGAGTTTAATCTTGGTTTCATCAGACCAGATAATCTTGTTTCTCATGGTCTGAGAGTCCTTTAAGTGCCTTTTGGCAAACTCTAAGCGGCTGTCATTTTACCCAGGAGTGGCTTCTGTCTGGCCACTCTACCATAAAGGCCTGATTGATGGAGTGCTGCAGAGATGGTTGTCTTTCTGGAAGGTTCTCCCATAAACACAGAGGAACTCTGGAACTCTGTGACCATCTGGTTCTTGGTCAATTCCCTGACCAAGACCTGTCTAACATAAATAATGGATTTATTGTGATGGTGTAGGTTATATTAAATGCATTTATAAGAATTTTTAAAATGTAAATGTTCCAGTAGCTTGTAGGCTATGTGTGGAAGCCAGGAGATGCTAAATGTGTTCACGTTAATTAACGGTTAATTATCGTGAGACCGACAGTTATTTGCTTGACAATCACCTGCTGACAAAATGTCATGACCCCCACAGCCCTACCGACAACAACAGCCAATGAGAGAATCTTCCACCAATGAGGTTATAGGATATTGTCAACATCCCAAGAAAGTTGCACATGCATCTCACCTTGCTGTGGATTTATTTGACTAAAGTTCAGTCTAAGGAGCCTTAGCAGGGTGTATCATTTTAGATGACCACTGATAGATTGGTTGATCAATGCCAGAAATCAGTTGGCATCTTATCAGTAGACAGTTATCATCTTCTAGTTGGATACAGGCAATTTTTCGGTTATTTTTATGCTCTCACCTTTCAGGCTTGATGATTCTATAAACTGTGAGAAAATCTAGGTCAGGGGATCACGTGACCCTTGAACGAGTTGGCCGCATTAACTGAGTGCTCTGTGTAAGTCAGTTCCAATTCTTAATCTTACCTCCACTTCAGGTTAGACCCGTTAGCTTTAATCCAAAAAGCAATGGTGGCTACAAAAGACAACATTACACGTGACATTTTTACCCGGACTTGAGCAATAGCCACGGAAAAAGCCTTCAACAAGCCGCTAGCTTCAGAAAAAACTAGCGCCATTAGCCAGGAGCAAGAGGACCCGCAACTTCCCGAGGCATCCCAACAACCGCCAACCTCGTCCTCGGTCGAAGACATTCTTTCTGAGCTTAGATCCCAATGTACAAAACTCAACATCAAACTAGATGGCATTAACGCTCAGCTCAGTGCGATTGATTTGATTTGATTTGATTTAGGGGGCAAGATGACAACCCTGGAAAATGCCTTGCCTGACATCAACAACAAGATAACCATCAACGCGTTGATGAGGCAGAGGGGCGAATCCTATCCATGGAAAACTCACTGGCAGACGCAATGGAAACAATCGAATCTGCTAAAAAGAAAATGGAGCATCTGGAAGAGAAAACAGAGGACCTGTAAAATAGGGGGCGAAGGAATAACTGTTCTATTAAACCTGGCCGAAAAAGATGAGGGAATCATGCCACTGATCCACTACCTGCAAGACAAACTCCCCGAGTGGCTCCACCTGTCCACCGACAGACCCATAGAACTCGAGAGAGCTCTGAGGCACCCCACCAGCAGCCAGACATCCACGTGCCCAATCACCATACGTTTCCTGAGATTCACCGACAAGGAACGAGTCCTACAGGCGCCGATAATCAACAGCATTACAGTGGGAAATGCTAAACTCTCCTTACAACAGGACCTGTCAGCTGGAATACGCCGAGAGCGTATAAATTAACTTCCTGACTGATGTCTTGAGATGTTGCTTCAATATATCCACATAATTTTCCTTCCTCATGATGCCATCTATTTTGTGAAGTGCACCAGTCCCTCCTGCAGCAAAGCACCCCCACAACGTGATGCTGCCACCCATGTGCTTCACGGTTGGGATGGTGTTCTTCAGCTTGCAAGCCCCCCCTTTTCCTCCAAACATAACGATGGTCATTATGGCCAAACAGTTCTATTTTTGTTTCATCAGACCAGAGGACATTTCTCCAAAAAGTACGATCTGTGTCCCCATGTGCAGTTGCAAACCGTAGTCTGGCTTTTTTATGGCGGTTTTGGAGCAGTGGCTTCTTCCTTGCTGA
Source organism: Thymallus thymallus (assembly GCA_023634145.1). Classification (NCBI taxonomy): domain Eukaryota; kingdom Metazoa; phylum Chordata; class Actinopteri; order Salmoniformes; family Salmonidae; genus Thymallus; species Thymallus thymallus. The sequence goes on from CM042404.1 coordinate 30,140,969, forward strand.
GCGGCCTTTCAGGTTATGTCGATATATGACTTGTTTTACTGTGGATATAGATACTGTTGTACCTGTTTCCTCCAGCATCTTCACAAGGTCCTTTGCTGTTGTTCTGGGATTGATTTGCACTTTTTGTACCAAAGTACGTTCATCTCTAGGAGACAGAACACGTCTCCTTCCTGAGCGGTATGACAGCTGCGTGGTCCCATGGTGTTTATACTTGCGTATTTTTGTTTGTACAGATGAACGTGGTACCTTGAGGCGTTTCGAAATTGCTCCCAAGGATGAACCAGACTTGTGGAGGTCTACAATTTATTTTCTGAGGTCTTGGCTGATTTCTTTAGATTTTCCCATGATGTCGAGCAAAGAGGCACTGAGTTTGAAGGTAGTCCTTTAAATACATCCACAGGTACACCTCCAATTGACTCAAATTATGTCAATTAGCCTATCAGAAGCTTCTGGAATTTTCCAAGCTGTTTAAAGGCACAGTCAACTTTAGTGTATGTAAACTTCTGAACCACTGGAATTGTGTTATAGTGAATTATAAGTGAAATAATAATGTGTTCTACAGCACATGAAGCTTTGATTCTATATGTACAATTAAACTCAAATATAGATAGTTACTGTACATTGTGTTATGCAGTGGGTCTTTCTTGCGAACGGTAAAGGGTGTGTGTGTGTGTGTGTTCACTTATTTGTGTATGCGCGTTTGTATGTCCATGTGTGGATGACACGGTCATGGCCACGTCAGCAGATCTGTGAAGTGTGTGTGTGTTGTGTGGTGTGTGTTGTGCGTGCGTGCGTGCGTGTGTCTGATCTGTACAGACTCCACCTTTTCTTCCTGCTAGCCTGGGATTTCTTACCTTTTCATAATCGTTTGTATTTTGTTATTTCTGTGGTTTGTAACTCAGTTATCTTTGTCAAAGGTTGAATAGGAGGAAAGAACTAAGTCAATGTTGAATAAAGGTTAATATTATGTAAGAATGCAATACTTACTCATGTCACACACCGTAAATCTGTAGACTCCAAAGTTGCAGCACAGTACAACCATTAACGTTTTTCGGGGGTAATATTTCTTTCTCTTGCCTTCGGTCAGTCAAATCCTATCTAAAGTTCTAAGGAACACAATGACAAAGTAGGTTTTTGGAAATACAATTAGTTTATTTAAATTAGCCTAATTAATAAAAATACATTCAATATAAGTGGACCATAGTTGGTTGTATCCAGACCCACAGAAAAACAAATACAACAACAACATCAACACATAACACTCAACAACAACACTTAAAGTTCGGTTGAGATTTGTTGACTTCGGTTGAGTCCAGCTACTCTCCTAACTGGACCCATTGCCTCTTCGCTGAGGCGCCATCGGACTCAGAGTCGGAGCTTCCCGAGCTGTAGTCTTATTCCTCCCAGCTCCTCTTCCGTGGCTCTACAGTAGTCACTGTCACAGCAGGCCTTTGGCACTACAGAGACATAGAATGGAAAGGTACTTTTAAGGACATTTATCTTTTGCTCTGCTCCCAGTCCTAACTCGCACAGACACCACAAAAACACACTTTTTTGGCAGGAGCAGTCTCCTTCCAGAGAGGCATTAGGGATTGTAACATACTCTGTTTCACAGAAACATGGCTCTCTCGAGATATGTCTTTGTCCATAGAGCCAGCTGGGTTCTCAGTACATTGCGCAAACAGGAATAAAGAACTCTCTCCGGGAAGAAGACCGGCGGTTTATTTTTCATGATTAACTACTCATACAGGAACTCAAGTCCTTTTGTTCACCTGACCCAGAATACCTCATAATCAAATGCCGACCGTATTACCTCCCAAGAGAATACTCTTCGGTTATAGTCACAGCCGTGTATATTCCTCCTCGTGCCGATACCACGACGGCCCTCAAAGAACTACTTTGGACTCTATGCAAACTGGAAACCACATATCCTGAGGCTGTGTTTATTGTAGCTGGGGATTTTTACAAAGCAAGTTTGAGGAAAAAGCTACCAAAGTTCAACCAACTTAGCACTCGCTCAGAGAAAACAATAGACCACTGCTACATCAATGAATACACAGATACGGTGACTTTATTCCTGAGTTTATCAGGAAATGTATAGGAGATGTTGTACCCACTGTGACTATTTAAACATACCCAAACCAGAAAGTGGATAGATGGCAGCATTCGCACAAAACTGAAAGTGCGAACCACCACATTTAACCATGGCAAGGTGACTGGGAATATGTCCGAATACAAACAGTGTAGTTATTCCCTCAGTAAGGCAATCAAACAGGCAAAACGTCAGTATAGAGGCAAAGTGGAGTCGCAATTCAATGGCAGGGTCTACAGACAATCACAGACTACAAAGGGAAAACCAAGATAACACAGTGCCACCGACGCATCCCTCTACCAAGGATTGTGGGCTCTGTGGCCGACGTGAGTAAGACATTTAAGCCTTTTAACCCTCGCAAGGCTTCCGGTCCAGACGGAATCCCTAGCCGCGTCCTCAGAGCATGCGCAGAGCAGCTGGCTGGAGTGTTTATATTCAATCTCTCCCTGTCCAAGTCTGCTGTCCCCACATGCTTCAAGATGTCCACCATTGTTCCTGTACCCAAGAAAGCAAAGATAACTAAACTAAATTACTATTGCCCTTTAGCACTCACTTCTGTCATCATGAAGTGCTTTGAGAGGCTAGTTAAGGATCATATCACCTACCTTACCTGTCACCCTAGACCCACTTCAATTTGCTTACCACCCCAATAGATCCACAGACGATGCAATCGCCATCGCACTGCACACTGCCATATCGCATCTGGACAAGAGGAATATCTATGTAAGACGGGCCGGTGGTGAAGGTAGGAAACAACACCTCCACTTCGCTGATCCTCAACACAGGGGCCTCACAAGGGTGCGTACTCAGCCCCCTCCTGTAATCCCTGTTCACCCACGCCTCCAACTCAATCATCAAGTTTGCAGACGACACAACCGTAGTAGGCCTGATTACCAACAATGACGAGACAGCCTACAGGGAGGAGGTGAGGGCCCTGGGAGTGTGGTGCCAGGAAAATAACCTTTCACTAAATGTCAACAAAACAAAGGAGCTGATCGTGGGGGACCGCAGTGGAGCAGGTGGAAAGCTTCAAGTTCCTCGGCCTACACATCACTGGAGGCCTCAGGAGGCTGAAGAAATTTGGCTTGGCACCTAAAACCCTCACAAACCCTTACAGATGAACAATTGAGAGCATCCTGTCAGGCTGTATCATCCTGTCAGGCTGTACAGCAACTGCACAGCCCACAGCCGCAGGGCTCTCCAGAGGGTGGTGCTAGAAAAAGTGATTAACAACAAAAATGTTATTGTTTTGTGTGACTACAGCGCCAGCAATAAAACACAAAAATAGAGAGCGATTCTAATTGAGCGAGGTTTCAAAGCGGACAGCATGCTTCGGTTGGGTTATTATAATTCAAAACAATGCATTCTAAAATGAAGCGCACACATGCCTCGCATGCCCACCTTTGATGAGTTTAGGCATTTAGGTTCCTTGTGATGCAAATGCTATCATGATGTTGTCATGTGGCATCATTCTCAAACTGTTGAGGCAGGCACATGTTCTATTGTTACCATAACAACAAAACTGACCTATGATAAATGGCACATTTTAATTAAACTCTATCATGGGTCAGTTTTGTTCTTAATACCTGTTACATTAAAAAGTTATAATACCTGAATTTAGCTGAAGATTTGAAAAAACATTTGGGTTTAGCTATCTCTGCTATCTCTCTTTCTAGTGTTGTGTGTTAGCTCATAACCCCTACACTATTCCTTTCCTGAATTAAACTATAAGGCATGGATAGGTCAAGGAGGAAGAGAGGAAGAGACCGAGAGAGACATTGATGACACGTTGCCTGTAGTCTAGACCAAAGAAAAGGGGAAAGATTCTCTGACCACAGAGTTTACATTTCCTGATTTCTTTAAAAGTGTGGCCTCTGTATGGACGTGCCGTTGTCAAGTTTGGTAGTGTAGCACCAATAGTCTTCTCCTTCTTTCGTCCACTACTGTCTTTCATGACTACTGTGTGTTCCGTGGTTGTCATGCCGCCATGAGGTTGCCTAGGCAGAAAAAATAATCTACTTTTGATTTTGTTAGCTTAGTAAGTACTGATTATTTATATATATATACAGTGGGGAGAACAAGTATTTGATACACTGCCGATTTTGCAGGTTTTCCTACTTACAAAGCATGTAGAGGTCTGTAATTTTTATCAGGTACACTTCAACTGTGAGTGACGGAATCTAAAACAAAAATCCAGAAAATCACATTGTATGATTTTTTTATAATTAATTTGCATTTTATTGCATGACATAAGTATTTGATCACCTACCAACCAGTAAGAATTCCGGCTCTCACAGACCTGTTAGTTTTTCTTTAAGAAGCCCTCCTGTTCTCCACTCATTACCTGTATTAACTGCACCTGTTTTGAACTTGTTACCTGTATAAAAGACACTTGTCCACACACTCAATCAAACAGACTCCAACCTCTCCACAATGGCCAAGACCAGAGAGCTGTGTAAGGACTTATCAGGGATAAAATTGTAGACCTGCACAAGGCTGGGATGGGCTACAGGACAATAGGCAAGCAGCTTGGTGAGAAGGCAACAACTGTTGGCGCAATTATTAGAAAATGGAAGAAGTTCAAGATGAC